>BSUD01000007.1:59577180-59859034 GCA_033239045.1 Fagopyrum esculentum
GAGGATTAGAGGATAAAATTATAATAATAATAATAATAATATATTTTTATCTTAAAAATAATGACAATTATTATTACATAGATATTTTTGTTGTCTTTATATATTTGGACATGGTGATAATATATACTATTTTCTTGTTTTCTTATTATAAGATAAGTTCAATTAAATTCGTTAAAATAATTGTAATTGTAAGATTATCAAACGTAATAAAATATTTTTTAAAACCTCAACAAAATAAAATATAATATATTTAATATATATTGTTAGATAAATATAACCTAGTAAAAAAATTTATATATAAAATTGATCAATAATATTGTAGTTTTATTAAATAAATGATGTTTATAATGTACAATAACAATAGAAATAAAACTGTTAAAATAATAATCAAATTAAATTAACTATTAATTGATTTTAGTTATATGATATTAAAAAATAGTTTTATTATTATATATGTTTAAAGAAAAAATATTTAGAGTTTGATAGGACCTCGAATTTGAATAAGAGTTGTTAAGATATTAGTTAATTAAATGTTAGTGCGATGTGAATTAACGACGATACGTGTAAGAATGACGTGGTGATTGTACGAAACTGTGTCAAATATCATAATTTAATATATATAAAATAGATATAGATTTTCAGGAATACAACCACTTTTCTTTTGATTTATTACAAATTTTGCGTGACTCAATCACTTTTAGTTTATTTATTACAAAATTAGTTAACTATTGTGTATACTACTGGTTCTAGTGTATTACTTCTTTTCTTGTTACATATTTGTTCCCTTTTGTATTTTATATTTGTTTGATGAATAACCTGTGATATATAAAAATTATGTAGAGAAATGACAAATAATAATATTTTAATTTACCTTAATATTTTTTTTCAAGTCTAATATATAACTATTCTTCTCATTATCAGTGAATTTTTTAGAATGAAGTATTACTGAATTTAGGTGTTGGATTTGAGTCTAATGCACATGTATATGTACATGATTTTATGTACGTCCGCCAGTATCGGACTTATATGAAGTAAGCCAAGAAAAGTTTAAAATAATATATAAATTATAAGATTTATAAAATAAAAGAAAAGCGAAAAATTGTTGAGAAAAGAAGGAGCTCAAAATCCGATACCGTGGTACGTACGGAATGTCTCCAAGAGAAAGGGCATGTCCAATTGTCTACGTCGTAAATTTATAAAAATGAAACACTTGGAAGGGTATGTCCATAGAGATATGGACACATGTAAATGTTGTAACTGTAGGCGTGTATCCATTAGCCACGTGACATGTTTTTGAAGGCTAAGTTATGGGTGTCTTTTTCATTGCTCATTCTAAGTTATGGGCTGGGTTGACACAATAAAAAGTATCAGTAGATCAAATTAAATATGTGACTGTTTATGTAACATCTGGATTTTAGCCTTCACCGTCCCTGCGGTGAAGGGGTCGTTCCTGCGGCTAATCCAGACGCTTCCGATCTGTTTTATTTCGTTTTTATTTCCTTCATTTTTTAGAAGATCCGATCTTCTATTTCATGGGTCGGCTTTCCTTCTATCTTCTAACCCTAAATCTGACATTCCTTCGTTCTTTCCCTACCATTCTCTATATATTCCCGACGTCTCTTTCTTTTTCCTCTTCTTGCTTACGTTTTTTTCAAGCTCAAGCAAAGCTGCAACCTTTCCCTTGTGATCTTCTATAGAACGTGTAACTTCTTCATCCCTTGATCCTTCTGACGTTCATGTATAGTTGCTACATGCTTCTTTCTTCTTCTTTTCTTCTCTTTCTTTCTCTTTTCTTCTCCTTCTTCTTCACATGAATCAAGATCGAGTCTTGAATCTTGTTTATCCATTATTGTTGACGAGTATGTGTTCCAGGCTTTCTTGGTTGAAGAGTTGTTATGTGTGGTTTGGAGCAGTCGAGCCTTGTAACCTTGCTGTGTTGTTGTTGTCAAAGAAACCGACATCGTTTTTGTGCAGAATCCGCCTCCGCGCCTGGAAGAACCCGCCCCACGGTTGCAAGCTCTGCCGCCCCCGCGCCTCTGTCTGCCACCCCTGCGGTTTCCTCTACACTAACTCCCGTCTTTGGTGAGTTTCTTCCTTCCTTGTTTCCACGTTCCTTTTCCTTGAGCTGAGTATTGATGTTGTTCCTTGGGATACATGTGTGACTAGGGATCGTGTCCCTAGTTTGTTGGAGATCTATTAAAGATCATTGGGACTAGAAGTTGTAGACTTCTAAATTTCGGTTCGTTTCTGATTCCTATGCCTTGTATGAGTAGGCATTCTTTCTTTCCTTCGGGAAACTGAGCACTAGCAGACCCTTGTGTTTACCTTCGAGTGAGGTAAGTCCCTTGGACTTACATAGTTGCGTTTCGTATATTGGTTTGACTATATTGGTTGTGTTTGTGGTTTATCGTTATAACAGTAAAACCGGACTAGGATGACCTTATACCTTAATTGACCC
Source organism: Fagopyrum esculentum (assembly GCA_033239045.1). NCBI lineage: Eukaryota > Viridiplantae > Streptophyta > Magnoliopsida > Caryophyllales > Polygonaceae > Fagopyrum > Fagopyrum esculentum. The sequence goes on from BSUD01000007.1 coordinate 59,579,639, forward strand.
AAGTGTATTATAACTGAGTGTGACCGCTTATCCAGTTCAAAATGAGGAAACTGGGAGGTGCTCTTGCGACTAGTCCACATGTAACGGAGGGATGCATCACCTCTATTCTTGTTTGTGAAAGGGGACAGAGGCGAGATCACGGTGATTCTCGTGTCACAACATAAGTTGAATTAGTAAGGGGATTAACTTAATAAAAGATAATAACCGGTTGTGTGAGAGCATGCTATGTGTTTACTTTCTTAGATGTCTTTGTGCCTTTATTGTCTTTTTATATCTAGAATGTTAGCTAACGGTTTATACCGATGTTGTAGATTCCCTACAGGTTAGAGATGACGCTGAGTGATCCGGACGGTGTGGTCAGTCGGGGTTTCCGTAGTTTATAGGACGAGATCGGGTTTATATTTATGTTATCGTTCTTTCAGTTTGTTGTTGAACTCGGCTGCGAGTCTTTTGTTTTTCCCTTTTGTTAAACTTTTGGTTTTTATATAAGTGTTGACTTTCATTTATTTGTGCCTTGTTGCAAGATCCGATGTTATTGTTGTTACTTTGAGAGGTCGGGACCCATTGTGAGGTCCTAGCCCGTAACGCTTTGAGTTTCCAAAAATTGGGGCATTACAATATGGTATCAGAGCTCTAGGTTTACAACAATGGCACTCAAAATCTTCTAAAGGTCAAATAGATTAATAAACAAAACCCGCAAGGGGTCTATGTTTTAAAAAGGAGGGGGGGTTTGTTTTAAACTTGTCGGTATGGGATAGATGTACGGGTGACCACCACTACCTCCGCGGATCTCAATAGCTTAGTTTTTCTTTTATGTTGGCCTTTTACGCGCTTTTCTAGGATTTCTTTAGTAGTTGATAGCATAGCCTTATATATATCTATCCCTATTGCAGATGACGCGCACTAGAGCTACATCTGCTGTAGTGCGAGGAAAGTGATGACCACCTCTTCCACCTGCAGTCCGTGGATGAGGACGCGCAGGACAACCTCCACTAGCTAGAGATCGGGGTCAAGCCCTTGTTGTTGATCCGCTTGTTGCGGAGACATTCGTTGTGAGTGTTTTCCTAAAGCAGGGAATGGGACCACTACTAGGTCCAGAGCGTAGAGAGCACAGTCGACCGAGTCCAGTCGACTTTCCATTGGAGTATCTTCAATGGAGGACCTGCCCCAGCACCAGCACCGCTAGTACTAGCGAGATCAGTTGAGGTTTCATAGAGAGTGATGTAGGTGGTTGATGCACCTGCTAGAGCCGTTGGGGTTGTCAGAGTACCGGATGAGGAGAGAGAGCCGAGGCCTAACTGTTGGTTGAAGTCTTTCAACCAACTGAAGATTCCCCCTTTCGACGGAAAGACAAGATTGGAGGTGGAGCTTTGGCTAGGCTACGTAGATTTTTCTATGGAGGCGATCTGTTGCCCAGAGGGTAGTCGAGTTGATATAGTACAGATTTTGCTGCGAGATCAGGCTCATCACTGGTGGAGGACCATCCGCAGTAAGGTCACGAGTTATGAACAAATGAAGACGATGATCAAAGATCGCTACTGCCCCGCAGCAATGAGGAGAGATTGACTACAGGACTTTCTCGAGGATGGTTTTAAGGATATTCCTATTGTTGAGATTGTAAGCAAGTTTCAGAATGAGCTATCTTTGCTGGGTCCGTTTGCACTACCCGAAGATCAACATGTATATCTATTCTCTAGGAGGTTGAGAGAGTCCACTCGCTTTTATCTTTTTGGTTTCCGTTGTGACTCCTTGACGGACTATCAGGATAGAGCATCTTCTTACAAGAGAGAACGACAAGGTCACAAGAGAACTATCCAGACAGGAGGTCCTGAAAAGAGGAAGAGGACTGGACCAACCAGTATTGGAGCTGGAGCTTATAGATTTGGGTGCAGTCAGACGCCGGGACGCTGGTTTCCAACAATCTATGCAGAGTTCTGATAGAGGACGGCATTGTTATAACTCCAGAGGTGTTGGACATATGAGAGCTGATTATAAGAAGACTGTATTGACTTGCTTTTCTTGTTGCAAGCCCGGACATAGAGTTGTATTTTTCCGTCAAGACAAGGTGTCATCATAGTAGGGTTCATCACCTGCTAGCGTCGCCGGAGGTGGGCAGAGGCCGCCTCAATATCAGCAACAACAACAAAGAGTTCCTAGTTATACCGCTCCTCAGGGTTCCACTCAAGGATACGGGAGAGGTAGAGGACGAGTTGGTGGTATTTCCAACACCAGAGATGCTTCAACTAGGGTTTATGAGGTGAGTAGTGCATTAGAGCCGACATCTCTAGTGACTACAAGTACCATTCATATTAATGGTTTTCTTGTCAAAGTTCTTTTCAGTACCGGTGCTAAACATTCTTTTATATCTGATGCATGTGTAGATAGATTTCCCTTAGTTACCGTAGAGGGGAGAACTTTCTTTATAGGGTTACCCGATGGAGGTAAGATTAGAGGTACACGGGAGGTTCGCGATTGCCCTATTAGATTGGAAAGTCGCGATTGGCCAGCTAACATTTTCGTCACGTACTTAGTATTTGAAGAAGTCATTCTGGGCGTGGATTGGATGGATCAATATCAGAAAGTTCTGACCAACGGAAAAAGGATTGTAATGGTGATGACGGAGTCAGGCCATGTAGAGATTTTCGGAGGATGGGATCTCGGAAACACCGGTACAGTCATTAGCGCGGTCCAAGCAACGAGACTTATCGGTCAGGGTTGTGAGACTTTCTGGTGCTATGCCATGTAGGATAGTACGAGTCCAACATTGCAGGAGATTCCAGTAGCGTGCGATTTCATTGACTTTTTCGGAGAGCCATCAAGTTACCTCTATAAAGGAGTGTGGACTTCGGCATTGAATTATAGCCCGGGACGAGACCAATCTCGAAGGCTCCTAACCGCATGACGCCTATCGAGATGCTTAAGCTAAAGAATTAGCTCGAGGAGTTAGCAGAGAAGGGCTTCATCCGCCCTAGTGTATCCTCTTGGAGCGCACCAATACTCTTCGTCAGGAAGAAAGACGGGTCGATGAGGTAATGTATTGAATACTAAGAGCTTAACAAGGTGACACTCAAGTATAATTACCCATTACCCCGTATCGACGATCTTTTAGACCAGCTGCACGGAGATTCAGTGTTTTCACGGATTGACTTGAGATCCGGATATCACCAGCTAAGGCTGAGAGAGTAGGATATAGTCAAGACGGCATTTCGGACCAGATACGGTCACTACGAGTTTGTAGTGATGCCTTTCAGGCTCACGAATGCGTCCGCCGTGTTTATGGAGTTGATGAACATCATCTTCATCGAGTTCCTAGACTAGTTCATGGTGTTCTTCATCGATGATAATTTGGTATACTTTCGGAGTAGAGAGGAGCACGCAAGACACTTGAGGATCGTACTCCAAGTCTTGCAAGATAGAGAGTTATACACCAAGCTCTCTAAGTGCGAGTTTTGGATGTGTGAGGTGACCTTCCTTGGTCACATTGTTTCCGCCAAAGGGATCAAGGTAGATCCGGAAAAGATCGATTATGTAGCATCCTCGCCGCCTCCTACGAGCGTTAAGGAGATACGCAACTTCCTAGGATTGGCGGGATACTACCGTAGATTTGTGGAGGGCTTTTCAGCTATCACCCGACCAACTACTTCCTTGTTGAGGAAGTCTACGAGATTCTTGTGGTCCGAGCCGTGCCTATAGAGTTTTGAGGAGTTGAAGAGGAGGTTGACCTCCGCTCCTATCTTAGCTCAACGAAAGGGCATTGAGGAGTTTGTGTTTTACAACGACGCATCAAAGCTCGGCTTAGGATGTCTTCTGATGCAGAGAGGTAAGGTTATAACATACGCGTTGTGACAACTAAAGACATATGAGGAGAACTACCATACCCACGATCTCGAGTTAGCTGTTGTTGTTCATGCTTTGAAGATTTGGAGGCATTACCTATACAAAGATACGTGCCAGATATTCACAGACCACAGATTTTAAAGTACATATTCACTCAGCGGGAGTTGAATAATCGCCTACAAAGATGGTTGGAGTTGATCAAGGACTTTAATATAGATATCTTATACCACCCGGGGAAGGCGAATGTGGTAGCTGATGCCATAAATAAGAAGACTCCCCGGGTAATGGCGATCGCTCGGCTGACAACTCAACCTCAATTACAACGTGACCCAGCATAGCTAGAGATGGATATCCACTTTCCAGATTCTGACAGCCATCTGTCCACCTTGGAGATTCTACCTAATCTATTGGTAGAAATCTGACTGAAACAGGAGAGTTGTCCAGCTTTGTTACGGATCCGAGAAAGGATGTCTCAAGGAGAGGCGCCACAGTTTTCCATCGATGCCGATAGAGTTTTGAGACGTTAGGAGCGCATATGTTTGCCATCAAGTCGAGAGCTGAGACAGCAGATCTTACAAGAGGCTCACACGACACCTTACTCAATGCATCCCGGTGCGAGTAAGATGTATCAGGACATCAGACGCTCTTTTTGGTGGGGAGGTCTGAAGTCAGACGTGACGAGATATGTAGCTCAGTGTATGACCTGTCAGTAGGTCAAGATCGAGCATCATTAACCAGGAGGAGAGCTACACCCACTTCCCGTTCCTCAGTGGAAGTGGGAGGACATCTTGATGGATTTTGTCACCGGTCTAAGACCGAGTCGAGGCTTTGACGTCATCTGGGTGATAGTTGATCGATTGACAAAGACCGCATGTTTCATCCCTATCAAGGAAATGTGGCCGGTAAGTCGATTAGCCGAGGAGTTCACTAGACAGATAGTGAGACTTCATGGAGTACTTAAGACTATAGTCTTTGAGTGAGACGAACGGTTCACTTCGAGGTTTTGGCAGAAAGTGCATGCCTTCCTAGGTACGAGTCTGTAGTTCACGATCGCTTATCATCCTCAAACCGATGGTCAGTCTGAGTGGACCATCCATATTCTGGGGGATATGATGAGAGCCCGTGTGTTAGACTAGGAACAAGTGTGGCCAAATCACCTTTTTTTGTTGGAGTTCTCATGCAACAACAGTTGGCATGCATCGATCAATGTCTCGTTACGAGGCTTTATACGGACAGAGATGCCGTACACCGCTATGCTAGGATGAGCCGAGTAGTGCTAGCAGTATAAAACCTGAGCATATATAGGACGATATGGCTCGAGTTGTGATGATCCGAGAGCGGATTCTGTCAGCGCAGAGTCGTCAAAAGTCTTACGCTGAAAAGAGGCACATACATCTTGAGTTTAGAGTTGGAGCTCAGGTATGTTTGAGAGTATCCCCGACATGAGGTGTTATATGTTTCAATTTCAAGGGGAAGTTGAGTCTCAAATACGTTGGACCCTTTTAGATCCTTGAGCGATTTGGAGAGACAACATACAGACTTGATTTGCCACCGAGACTAGAGGGTGTTCACCCAGTCTTTCATGTATCTTAGTTACGGGAGTACGTACCAGACCCGAGACACATCGTCATCCATGAGGATTTAGTGGTCAAGCCAAACCATACGTTCGTATAGCACCCGATAGCCGTCTTAGAGCGTAGCAAGAGACGCTTGCGATCGAAGGACATATCGATGATGAAGATTCAGTGGTCGATGCGAGGAGTTGATGAGGCGACTTGAGAGATAAAGGATAGTATCCGGAGGAACTACCCGAAGTTTTATGTTGAGCTGGATGTACCTATAGCATAAACATTGGAGTTTTAGTTTCCTTTAAGTTGAGTTGTGTATAAGGTTATGTGACGTTTTGGAGTTATGTTCCCTGCGAGGGAATATGAGTTGTGATCAGTGTTTTTGCTATGTTGTTGTGTGATCTTGTGGCTTGTTACAAGTTTCGGGACAAAACTTCTTTTTAGGAGGATTCGATGTAACAACCGGATTTTAGCCTTCACCACCCCGTAGTGAAGGGGGTTGCCCCTGCCGTCAGTCGCGGCCGGGTCAGCCACCCCTGCGGCTAACCTCTGATCGTTCCCGATCTGTTTTATTTCGTTTTCATTTCCTTCCATTCTTAGAAGATCCGATCTTCTATCTTATGGGTCGACTTTCCTTCTATCTTCTAACCCTAAATCCTACCTTCCTTCGTTCTTTCCCAACCGTTCTCTATATATTCCCGCCGTCTCTTCCGTTTTCCTCTTCTTGCTTACGTTTCTTCAACCTCAAGCAAAGCTGCAACCTTTCCTTTGCGATCTTCTAAAGAACGTGTAAGTTCTTCATCCCTTGATCCTTCTGACGTTCATGTATAGTTGCTACATGCTTCTTCATTCTTCTTTTCTTCTTCTTCTTCTTTCTCTTTTCTTCTCCTTCTTTTTTACATGAATCAAGATCGAGTCTTGATTCTTGTTTATCCATCGTTGTTGACGAGTATGTGTTCCAAGTTTTCTTGGTTGAAGAATTGTTGTGTGTTGTTTGGATTAGTCGAGCCTTGTAACCTTGTTGTGTTGTTGTTGTCAAAGAAGCCAACGCCGCTTCTGGGCGGAAACCGCCCCCGCGCCTGGAAGAACCCGCCCCCGCGGTTGCAAGCTCTGCCGCCCCTGCGGTTTCCTCTACACTAACTCCCGTATTTGGTGAGTTGCTTCCTTCTTTGTTTACTCGTTCCTTTTCCTTGAGATGAGTGTTGATGTTGTTCCTTGGGATACTTGTGAGACTAGGGATAGTGTCCCTAGCTTGTTGGAGATCTCTTAAATATCATTGGGACTAGAAGTTGTAGACTTCTAGCTTTCGGTTCGTTTCTAATTCGTTATGCCTTGTATGAGCAGAAATTCTTTCTTTCTTTCGGGAAATTGAGTTGTAGCTAACCCTTGTGTTTACCTTCGAGGAGGTAAGTCCCTTGGACTTACTTAGTTACGTTCCATATATTGGTTTGACTGTATTGGTTGTGTTTGTTGTTTATTGTAATAACGGAAAACCGAACTATGATGAACTTATACCTTAATTGGCCCAAGTGTATTATAATCGGGTGGTGACCACTTGTCCAGTTCAAAATGCGGAAACTGGGAGGTGCTCTAGCGACTAGTCCACAGATAATGGAGGGATGTGTCGGCTCTATTCCTGTTGGTAAAAGGGGACAGAGGCGAGATCACGGTGATTCTCGTGAGACAACGTAAGTTGAATTAGTAAGGGGATTAACTTAATAAAAGATAATAACTGGTTGTGTGGGAGCCTGTTATGTGTTTACTTTCTTATATGTGTTTGTGCCTTTATAGTCTTTCTTATATCTAGAGTGTTAGGTAACGGTTATACCGATATTGTAGATGTCGTGCAAGTTATAGATGTTGTTGAGTGATCCGGACGGTGTGGTTAGCCGGGATTCCCGTACATTATAGGACGGGATTGAGTTTATATTTCTGTTATCGTTCTTTCAGTTTGTTGTTGAACTCGGCTGCGAGTCTTTTGCTTTTCTCTTTTGTTAAACCTTTGGTTTTTATATAAGTTTTGGTTTTCATTTATTTGTGCCTTGTTGCAAGATCCGATATTATTGTTGTTACTCTGAGAGGTCGGAACCCATTGTGAGGTCCTAACGTAATGCTTCGAGTTCCCAAAACTTGGGGTGTTAGAGTTTAGTAGTAATGGGATCATGTAGATGGAGCTAAACGACCCCTCCTTTCAATAAGATGTTATCTTTCTTGTGTCCTAGCAGAATTTACACAAGAAATTAAACTCATATCGTTTTTGGAAAATACAATGATAGATGGCATCGTGTTTGATTGTAGATTAGTGATCCCAATGAATTTATTCGTCACATCTAGGTAAGTTTGCTATATACTTTTTATAATACGGTAAAAATGAATAGTAGTTTACTTGTGAGTTCATTTAGGAACTATTAGTTGTATTATATAGTTTGAAATGAAAAATGTGGTAGAAATGAATAATAGTTTATTTGTCATATACCCGATGTTATTAGGTGTATTAAATATAAACTGCTAGTATTTAATTTATTCGAAATATAGTGTACCGGTTTTTCCTCTTGATGTCGGTATGAATTCTTTTGCCACGTTTCAACTGTATGGGGGATGCAGGAGCATATCCACAACCAACTAGCAAGAGAAGAAGCTAGGGGAGAGGAAGAACACACGGACTTCTAGAAGAAGAAGAAAGGACATGAACATGGCTAAGAACAAAAAGAGACTAAGTCATTATATCTCTTTGTACTATAAGATCAAGAGTACATGAAACCTTACTCAACCATGCGCAATCATGAAAAAGGAAGAGATCTACCTCACATATACGTGAAGACAAGCTCACCCATGATAACCCATTGGATCAACCATGCATAGTAAAAAAAAGCACCAACTTCGCATCTTCTCTGGTTCGGCCATGGATACATACCGGTCCCATACATCTTTTGGGATAACCATGCAGTCACGTAGACATTCCCGGCCCCACACTTTCTCCGGGTCAACCATGCACCTCTCTGAATCGGTCTCCCCATGCAATTACGTCCATCCATGCACATTTTCCGGTTCGGGCTGCCCATGCAAACTCTCCGGACAAAGCATGTGCACGTGAAGGATGGGTCAACCATGCATGTCCGGGTCAGCCATGCAAGGGTATCGACAATGACAAACTAAGTGGCTATTTATATTATTTTTGAAAACGGAAACTGGTTAGGAAAAAATGTCGTCTAAAGGTATTTCATCTAAAGCATCCTTGTGAATGAGAACACGAAGTTCAGGATCATCAGAAAAGGATGGGGTTCAAAATCCCCATATGGGTCAATCGATCAACAACACAATTGATTTCTCTAAACAAACCATTAGATTATAATTTTTAGCCCATAAAACATCTTTTAATTATGAGTTATTTTTGGGCTTTGATTATTATCCAACCCTTATTTTTATAATTATTTTGCAAATAATTTAAGTCTTCTAATATAGAATCTTAATGATAGATTTAAGAGAATCTTATCTTTCACAAGGCAAATCAAATTTTATCTTAGAATATTCTATCTTTTAGAAGATAAATCTTATCTTAGCTTAGAAGATCGAATCTTATCTTACACAAGATATATCTTTTCGTTATCTTTTTACTTGCTAGACACTCGAGTCTCTCCTATATATAGGATACACGGATGCCTATGTTAGATACCAAGTTATATATTTTCGGCATTGCTTGTGCAATTTCGGTTCTTTCTATGCGGAGTGAGAGCAAGTGACGTCTCGTTCGTCCCATAACTTGGACAAGTTTGAGTCGTTCTACTTATGTCTAGCTCCTTCTTTGATTCATAGTTTCTTCTCGGATCGATCAAAAGTCTTCTTTGATTCATAGGTGGACGTGCCTTTGATAATTGATTGTAACAGAAGGGTTCTGCGATGGTTCTTGGTTATGTCTTAGGGACTTCACTTCCTATCATAATCCAATTCGTTTCTTTGGGTTCAGCCTAATCTATCCAACTATCGATCCATTTATCCTCATCGGATCATTCAACCTCTCCTGCTAGCCTTCTCTAGACTTGTCATCACCTTCATTATCATCGATCAATCCTCGTTTGTCCATTCCTTGTAATAAGGATCAGAAGTGTTGTTGATGTCGAAAATTATGACTCAACAATAACCCAGTATCAAAGTGGTATTATAGCTTGAGTTCACCGACACCAAACTATTATATTAAAAAAAAAAGAAAATTGGTGCTTTCACGAGTTCCACATAAAAAGAGTCACCGGAGCATGCGCCGTTTCAATTTGTTTCTAATAGTCTCGTTACCTTTACAAAAAAGACCACCGGAAATTGTTGATCGGTGATGTGAAGTGAAAGGCACCTCAAAAATCACATATTCCCGTTAGTTTACGGTCATTGTCAATGTAAGTACATGATGTTTTCATCAAGGTCGAAATACCAAGAGAGATTATATGTAGATTGAAAGTATAAGTTCATGAGTAAGATCTACCTGTGTAAAAGAAAGAAAAAGTGGTGATCAATGGATAAAATCTTTGGGGTTTGAGTAACAAGTATCAAGTATATGGAGAAAAAGCACTAGGTGTTGCTATTGCACACAAACCGTTGTTAGTAGCATGCTCAAGAATGTAGTGTTTACGGAATGAAGGGAATAGGAAATTACATGTAATTTAGGTGAACTTTATCACATTATATAGCTTTATGTCAACTAATATGCATCACATGTTTTTGGTATTACACACAAATCGTTGTTAGTAGCATGCTCAAGAATGTAGTGTTTACTAAATGAAGGGAATAGGAAATTGTATGATCTCTTAATCTATAGATATTTTTGTGTGTTATTTTGTTAACACTAAACAATGTAAATTAAAAAAAATGTTTAATTATTTAATTTAATAATAATTAAATAATGAATCAAACTACATCAAAATTTTAATTTAGACCAACTTTGGTAGTTATTACAACCAAAACACAAGAATTCGATTAATCAGTGACACACTAGAAACTTCATCTAAAACAAGGTTGGAGAAGTGAAATTATATTTTAACATTTGTCATATTAATTAAATGTTTATTTTATGATTATGACGTAAAAGTACCCCAATATTTGATACGCAGAATTGGGGGTGATTAGTAACTAGCAATGAGACAAGTAAGAAAGTCAAGTTATTTTAGTTACGTAAGCGAATAGCAGATAAAGGACGGTGTAGTACGACGTCGTAAGACGCCTACAATCCACCGACTACATTAATTAGAAAAGCGGTTAACCTGAGCGACTGCCACGTTCGTTTTCTTTATTTGTTCAACATATTTGACTAGTAATTCCAAATTGCTATCACACGCGTAGACATATGGTTGGTTATCCCTTCCCTCTAATAAAACCTTTTCCTTGTCGGTCGTCCTGTTTTCCCTTACTTTTTGGTAAATTAAATATTTTTTTCTCTTTCGGTCTAATTTATAGTTTTTACGTTGCACTGCCATTATTTACCTACTATATTACGAACCATTATAGTTAGTGTTCGTACTTTTTTGCGGATTTGATTTAAAATAAAATATAATTTATTTTTATTTTTATATATTATATATTAGATTTATCTATAAAAATAATTATATTTATTAACTAATATGACTAAGAATTAAATTATAATTTTTTTAATAAATGGTTACAATGAGTATTGTTAGAGTATTATATTTATACCTAAATGTATTATCACTTTTACTTATATAAAGTTAGGGGAGAAAAGTTTGATTTAGTTTTAAATTTAAAAAATGTATAAAATCTTATTAGAAGATTTGCGTGATATTTTTTCAACAAAATCGAATTATGTTAGGTCAATTTGTTAATTTTTATTGGTAGATAAGTAAATTTGTTTTTTTATTCGCTTTTAACAAAAGTGATGTGGCATGATGATCGTTTACTAATTCTAATAAAAACAATCTTATAAAACATTTAATAGCAAATATGTAAGTATATTGTGGCAAATCTGTAAATAAATCATAAAAATGTCAATCTCGACGACCTTAGAGGTTGAAACGTGAGAAAAATGGGAATTGTTTTAGTAATATATATAGATTTTTTTCACTAATCGCAAGTCTATCATGTTCCGTAATTTTATAATTTTAAATGAGAGAGTTTTGCATGTCATCTGGACGTAGTTGTAATTTCCAGCTATATAGGGATGGTTAATCCTCAACCAAAACCACCTTAGTTCAAGAACATCACAAATCTGTTTTGTTTCTTACAAAAAATCATAGTCTTACTTAAATCTTTTTTTTACGAGGATGAATGTATTAAAATCAAGAAAATAAACTATTCAAATTTGTCCCTTCAAATTGATTTTTTTTTTCAAATTCCAAGGCAAAAACATTTCAACACAGAGTTAAGCAAAATATTCCACTTGTAGAATTGAGTCCCCCACCATAATTTACCATTTTTTTTAAAGTCCGTCTTCGCGAGTGATAGCATGAATTATTATCTATATTTTGGGGCCTGTTTAGACGTTTTATCTTCAATAATCTGCATGTTTGGATGTATATTATGTGATTATATTGTCGTTTCATCTACCTTTGCGGGAATCGAGGTCTACACCAAGTTTCGTTGTAATTGTAGGTAAAATGGCACGTTTTGCATAAAAAAGGAGCAAAAGGAGCTAAGGAGTCATTGGAGCTACATTCAGGAGCTTAAGAAAGAATCCAGGAATCATGAAATTGGATTAGAGATTTACTTTGGACCAGATTTGAGAGATTTCACATTCAGTTGTGATTCACCTCGGTTGACTACAGATTCACCTCGACCGAGGTGATCCAGAGGAGCTGACTCGACCGAGGCGAACACCTTGGACGCGGAAAGGATATTTTATTCTTGGCTGAGATCTTTTATCTTTGGAAGAGGATCTTATATTTTTGGGCTGGATTTCTGGAAGGAAGAAGATAATTTAGCCCATATATTTTTCCTATTTTTATGGGAAGAGATCTTTCTAAGATATCTTATCTTTGGAGAGTAATTTTCCTATAAAAAGGGTTGGATTTGCCACAAATCCAACATCCGCTATCACCCGGAGACGTGCTTACACACCGGAACAGCCGCATTCTCCGTAGTTGGGAGATTTGAAGAACCTTATTGAAGGTTGAAGGAAGATTGAAGGAAGAAAGTTGATAGCTTTTATAGCTTTGTGAAGGGTTTTGTAAGATTCCCTTAGATTCCCTTCATTGTTGTTTGTCTTATTGGATTTTCATCCAAGAAACGCTTGTTGATTGATAATTGATTCAGTTATTGAAGCCTTTCTCTTAAGGTTTTCTTGTTCAATTATTCTCTTCCTTCCCTTATATTTGATTATTACTTTCATGATGATGAGTGGCTAATTTCCTTGTGTGATTCTAGGGTGATTGGCTGAAGGTTGTGGGAAAAACAATGATAGAATAATCTTAATCACAGCAGGACCCTGAAAGTTCGAGTCTTTAATCTTAACCCTAAGCATCTCGCTCAGTCGATGAACATCTCGGCCGGGGTGGAATTCTTCTGACCGAGGTGACTTATCTGATCCGAAACTGAGAGTTAAGTGTTAGAGTTTTCCAAATCCTATTCTTATTACACCTTTCCTGATTCAATGCAAACATAGGATGAGACTTACCCGGTAATTCCTTTGTTTGTTTACCCAAGATCATAAGTATAGGTAATAAAGGTTTATCCTTTATTGGGGTTTGAGTGTGCTTTCATCCCATCTTTGTGAGTTAGCCTGAGACTTACCCGGTAAAGGTTGATTCTATTCCCTTAGTTGGTATGATAGTTAGAGGATATAGTTCTTTTCCTTAATTCCTTGAGACTTACCCGGTAATGGGAGTTACGGTTTGGGATTAGTGAGTAGTGAGACTTATCCGGTGATCTATAACACTTTAGAAATACCTTCCCTTTGCAAAAACCTCAGCTTTGTCCGCTTATCTTGTAACGACCAGTTTTTTTCGTTACACTTTGATAAGGTTAGATAAGTTTAGAGAAGGAAATTAAATTTTAGTGAGACTAGGACATACCAGTTTAATTATGGAAGTCGTTTAATTAAGTACCTTGTCCTATGTTTCGGGACGAAACTTATTTTAAGGGGGTACTGATGTAATACCCGGAATTTTTATTCCGTTTAATTCCGAATCAAATCGGACTTCGAGCCGTTGACGGTTTCCCTTTCTATCTAGTATCTCTTCCTTCACAAATTTCATTATTTTATGTAGAATTTAATTCACATAAAATGATAAAATTATATCAAGCTCTAATTCTTATAATTATCTATTATTTTATGTAGAATTTTATTCACATAAAATGATAGATTTATATCAAACCCTAGTTGTTATAATTCATTCTTATCAAGGACTTTAGACGAGATCCTGACAAGGCCATGACGAGTTTTGATAGATTTTTGACAAGCAATTCAGCCCATCTTTCTTGCATGTTTCAGCCCACTATTCCTACCTTAAGCTCAGCCAGTTTGCTTACCCACAACAACCCAACAGTGTGACTTCGAGCCAGGCCAGCAGTAGCCCAGAAGAGGCTGGTTACGAGCCCATTAACAGCTCCTTCAGGCGGACCACACAGCTCCTCTCCAGCCCAGTATACACAGCTCCTCTCCAGCCTAGTATGCACAGCTCCTCTCCAGCCCAGTATGCACAGCATCCTTTGCAGTCCAGCCAGGAGCAGCCCAAGGAAGGCACGCCAGAACGCCAGCTGCTCCCTCTCCCCATCTGCTTGTAACAGCTGCATAAATGGGATAATTAATGAGATAATTAAGGAGCTGTAACAGCCCTATATTCACGCCCAGAAGAGAGGAACTGAAACGCTTTTCTGTGCTCCAGATTCACGCCAGAAGCGAGGGAACTACAGTAGCCCAGTCGCTCTTCCTTGCTCCAGATTCACGCAGCAAGCCACTCCTGCTGTTGCCCACATTCTGCACACGAGACTCCTGAGTTAGTTGGCTGCAGGCTCTCTCTCGCTCTCTCTTTTCGCTATACGTTTATACCTTCCAACTCTCTCCCTCCCTCCATCTGCGTTTATAATAATCACCGGAACTTACATACTCCTTCTTCTCTATGCCGAATGGATACTTAAATCGACTGCACCAGATGTCCACAACCAGGCCAAGTAGAGCCGTTCCAAGCTACAACAGTGAAGTCTTACCCTCGAGTCCAGGAGCACGTTTCCGCTGAGCTGCTGCAGTCCAGTAAGTGATTAATTCCCGGATGTAATTTCTGTACAACTCTTAGATGGAGTCTATAAATGTATAGATGAATGTTTGTCCCCATAGGTTGAACATAGGAGGGGTGAGAGTAGTTTGTGTTGATGTTGGATAGTTGACAGTGATTATAGAACTCGGGATCTCATGAACTCTTTATGTACAAATTTTTGTTTCTACAATTTTTTGATGTTGAAGATTACCCACTGTTGTGAATCAATGTTAAAAAGATTGGTTGAAGATCCACCGTTAAATTTTTAATAGATCATAGATAGATATACATAGTTTACCGTGTTAAAATTTGGGAATAAATGAACGGTCGGATTGAAAGTTATAGGGTCTCAAAGTGGAGTAGTTGAGCTGTTTTTCCAGCAGTAAATTTTGACTAAGTATGGGAACATTTGTAGTGTTGTAGCCAACTTTAAAGATTTTTGTAGGAATAACGATTGAACAGTTTTAAAAAATTGTTTCTCCTATGAGTAGATTAGAGATCATAGATAAGTTAGAAATTTATTTTAGAATTTTTATAAGTTTATTTTATTTTCATATTTAAAGTTGTAGTTGGACTTTAGTGACTTTTCGGGAAATAGAAAATGGGTAGTTTTTATAGTTGTCACCTAAAATCATCCTAGGGAGTAGAATATGATTAGTTAGCCTCAAGTAAGAATTTAAGTACTTTTTACGGGTTTTTGGAAGTCTCGGAACCAAGGGTAAAATAGTCAATTTACCTTAAATAAACACTGTAATAACTTCTGCACATAGAATCGTACATCTTAGGAGTTTTAGACTTCTAAGTATCCAAGGAAAAAGGTTGACCCACGTGCCTCCTTTGACAGGCAACTGAGTTCCTGCAGCTATTGATTTAGTGTTGTTAAGAGAGACGAGTTTTAATTCTGGCAAGTCCACTGACTTAATTAGCTAGCTTCTTGCATGTGTGTGATGTGTATGAGTGGTGTTTGATAGTTAAGATAAATAACAAAACCGGAATAGGCCGACTGCAGTATATTGTATAATTGACCCAAGTGTATGATAACAGGTCGTGACATCATCTGCCTAGCTCTTGCGAGAGTCTAGGAGGTTCCCTGCGACCAGCCCAGTCCGGTAGACGGTCACATGCATTATTACCATTCCGTGTTGGTAAACGGGGATAGGGGCGAGGTTTGGGAATTCCTCGTGTCACAAAATAAGTATCATTAGAAATGACATATCACTTAATTAAAGATAATAAAAATGAATGAGTGTTGCATGCTGATTGCGTATGTTGTGTGTTTGTGCTTTTACCTTTATACTTATGCATAGAATGTTAGCTAACGGTTTTATACCGCTTGTAGATGCCTTGCAGGATAGGGAGGCGATCGAGTGATCCGGCAATAGTGGGCAGCCGGGGTTCCGTGCATTATAGGACGGGACTGTTATATTTTATTTTATGACTATTGAGACTGATGTTGGTATTTCCGGTTTTGAGACTTAGCTGTATTGTTTTCAGAATTTGGATTCTTTTTATTTCGCTCATGTTATAAAACTCTTTGTTTTGCCTTTTTATTTGTGCCGTGTTGTAAGGTCCGATGAAGTTGTTGCCAGGCTAAGGGCCGGGACCCATTGTGAGGTCCCAGCTCGTAGCATTTCGAGTCCTCTAGGATTCGGGGTGTTACAATATGGTATCAGAGCTCTAGGTTGGCAACAACGGCACTCGCCATCTTCAAAAAGGCCGAATAAACAAATAAACGGAAACCGCAAGGGTTCCGAACTTTTAAAATGAAATTTTTGTTTTCCAAACCATGAGCATAAACGGGTTGCGATAGAATGCACGGACCGCCACTACCTCCGCTAAACTCGATAGCATAGTTTATTGGACTTCTGTTATAACTTGTAATTTTAGTAACATTATGACCTTTAGAAGTGACCTAAAGTAATAAGATAGTTATGTCCTTACTAGGAACTAAAGTAGTCTTATATTGATCACGTCATTACCAGATGGCACGTACGAGAGCGACAGCTTACGTAGGACGAGGAGAGGGCCGACCTCCCCTTCCTCCTGGAGCTCCAAGACAAGGACGTATGGGCAGGCCTCAGAGGGGCCGAGGCCGAGGACGTGTCCCTGTTGTAGATCCGCCAGCTGCGGATGTACCTCCTGAGGAGGTGGCCGAGAGTATTGTTCCAGAGGTTAGGGATGAGACTGCTACTAGGTCCGGAGTACGGAGTGCAGGGCCTGCTGATTCTGGCCGCGTATCGATTGGAGCATCGGAGTATCGAGCTTATGTCCAGCAGGTGCAAGAGGCATACAGGGCTGGAGCACCACCTCCAGCACCACCAATGTCAGCTAGGTCAGCAGAGGTCTCTCAGAGGGTGACTCAGGTGGTAGTCCCAATGGTAGTAGCTGCACCAGTGAGAGTTGTCGAGGATGACCGAATGAGAGACGAGCTGAGGGTACCGAGACCAGATGAATGGTTGAAGACATTCAACCATCAGCGAGTTCCCACCTTCGACGGGAATGTTGGACTTGAGGTGGAACATTGGATCAGTCATGTGGAGTCCGCGCTAAAGGCGATTCGCTGCCCTGAGAGTCGTAAGGTGGAGCTGGTTCAGACATTGTTTAGGGACCAGGCAAAGTACTGGTGGAGGACAGTGAGGGGCGGAGTGTCCCGATTTGAGCAGTTGCTGAGTCTCGTGAGAGAGACCTTTTGTCCTACCTCACTGAGAAGGGACCGAGTGCAGGACTTCTTGGAGGCAGGTTTTGAGGATGTTCCGATAGTTGAGGCTATTAGGAGGTTCCGGGAGGAGTTGTCACTGTTGGGTCCTGCTGCACCACCTGTGGACCAGCACGTGTATCTGTTTTCTTGGAGACTGAGAGTGACTACCCGCTCCTATCTAGCAGGGTTCCGCTGTGATTCCTTAGCTGATTATCAGGATCGGGCTTCAGCGTATGAGAGGGACCGACTGGGTCACCGGAGAGCTATGCAGTCTGGAGGGTCAAACAAGAGACAGAGGACCGGACCAGTCAGCACTGGAGTAGGAGGGTCAGGTCATAGGCGTGGTCAGTCCCAGGGCCGTTCTAGTCACCAGGTGGCACCACCGATGGGATCTAGAGTACGTCAGTGCTACAACTGTGGGGAGCAGGGACACATTAAGCTGGAGTGTAGGAGGCCACCAGTTACATGTTTTACTTGCGGCCAGCTGGGCCACAGGGCTACCTTCTGCCGACAGAGCATGGTAACATCACAGCAGGGGTCCTCACCTGCTGGTACCCCAGGAGGAGGACAGAGGTAGTCTCAGTATCAGGCTCGGGGTCAGGAGCAGCGGATTCCGGGTCAGGCATATTCACAGGGTTTTGCTCAGATTCCAGCTAGAGGTAGAGGGCGTGGTGGAGGCACTTCAGAGACTAGGGGTACTCAGGCTCGAGTCTTTGAGTGGAGGAGTGCCGTAGAGCCAGCAGCGCCCGCAGCCATAGGTATTATCACGATTCTTGGCTTTCCAGTCCGAGTACTTTTTGATACGGGTGCGACGTACTCTTTCATATCTAATGATTGCATAGATAGGCTGACTTTAGATACAGTAGAGGGGGAACCTTTCCTTAAAAGGTTACCCGATGGGAGTAGGGTTCGTGGTACTCGGGAGATTCACAATTGTCCTATCCACTTGGGAGGTCGTGACTGGCTAGCCGACTTTCACGTCATGCACTTAGTGCATGAGTAAGTCATACTCGGGATGGACTGGATGGACCGCCATAGAGTTGTTCTGGACGTCAGGAGGAGGACAGTGACGGTCACTACGGAGTCTGGACAAGAGGAAGTCTTTCGAGGGTGGGACCTCGGAAAGATAGGGACAGTCATTAGTGCGGTCCGAGCCGCAAAGCTCATAAGTCAGGGATGTGAGGCCTTCTGGTGTTACGCCATGAAGGAGGAGACGAGTTCATCATTAGCAGAGACCCCGGTAGCTTGGGATTGAGTTGGAGCCCGGCACGAGGCCGATCTCCAAGGCTCCATACCGCATGGCACCAGTCGAGATGCTTGAGCTTAAGAAGCAACTCGAGGAGTTGGCAGAGAAGGGATTCATCCGACCCAGTGTGTCTCCCTGGGGTGCACCAGTCCTCTTCGTCAGGAAGAAGGACGGATCCATGAGGCTTTGTATCGACTATCGCGAGTTGAACAAAGTTACCGTCAAGAATAAGTACCCGCTGCCGCGTATTAATGATTTGCTGGATCAGTTACAGGGAGCTACGGTGTTTTCACGTATCGACTTGAGGTCAGGATATCATCAGCTGAGAGTACGGGAAGAGGACATACCGAAGACAACATTTCCGACCAGATACGGTCATTATGAGTTCGTGGTGATGCCTTTCGGGCTCACCAATGCTCCTGCTGTCTTCATGGAGTTGATGAATGGCATCTTCATTGACTTCTTAGATCAATTTGTGGTAGTTTTCATCGACGACATCTTAGTATACTCTTGGAGTAGGGAGGAGCACGCCGGACACCTGAGGACGGTGTTGCGGGTTTTACAGGATAGAGAGCTTTATGCTAAGCTCTCTAAGTGTGAGTTCTGGATGCCTGATGTTGCCTTCGTTGGCCACATTGTCTCTGCCGAAGGAGTCAAGGTGGACCCGGCGAAGATAGAGTCAGTTGCATCATGGCCGCCCCCTAAGACGGTCAAGGAGGTACGCAGTTTTCTAGGTCTGGCCGGATACTACCGTAGATTTGTGAAGGGTTTTTCTGTGATTGCCAGGCCACTCACTTCCTTGCTAAGGAAGTCCATCAGATTTGCATGGACCGAGCCCTGTCAGCGGAGCTTTGAGGAGCTGAAGGAGAGATTGACTTCTGCTCCGGTGTTAGCACAGCCAGAGGGCGTTGAGGACTTCGTCGTTTACAGTGATGCATCCAAGCTAGGCTTGGGATGCGTCCTGATGCAGAGGGGTAGGGTCATTGCGTATGCGTCTCGACAACTGAAGACGTATGAGGAGAATTACCCTACTCACGACCTTGAGCTAGCTGCAGTCATTCATGCCTTGAAGATCTGGCGTCATTATCTCTACGGGGCTACCTGTCAGATCTTCACAGACCACAAGAGTCTGAAGTACATATTCACTCAGTGGGAGTTGAATAACCGCCAGAGGAGATAGCTAGAGCTGATTAAGGATTTTGACTTAGAAATCCTTTATCATCCGGAGAAGGCGAATGTGGTCGCCAATGCCCTTAGTAGGAGGACACCTCGCAAGGCTGCGATTGCTAGATTGACTGTTCAGACCCAGTTGCGGAGAGATTTGATTTGGTTGGAGGTAGACACCCGGTTTCCGGATACTGACGGTCATCTGTCAGCGTTAGAGGTTTCACCTGATCTGACGGAAGAGATCCGGCAAAAACAGAAGGGTTGTCCGGCACTGACAAGGATCAGGGATAGGATGTCCAAAGGGGAGGCACCATAGTTTATGGTGGGTGCAGATGGGATTTTGAGGCGCCAGGAGCGCATATGTGTACCCTCTGACAAAGAGTTGAGGCAGCGTATACTGCAGGAGGCCCATTCTACACCTTACTCCGTCCACCCCGGCGCGAGTAAGATGTATTAGGATATACGACGATCTTATTGGTGGGGCGGACTCAAGCCCGACGTGGCTAGATATGTAACCCAGTGTGCGACCTGTCAGTAGGTCAAGATTGAGCACCACAGGCCCGGAGGAGAGCTCCAACCACTTCCGGTTCCACAGTGGAAGTGGGAGGACATTTCCATGGACTTCGTTACTGACCTGAGGTTGAGTAGAGGATTTTATGCGATATGGGTTGTAGTGGATCGGTTGACGAAGACGGCACGATTCATTCCTATTAAGGAAACGTGGCCGGTGTCTCGTTTAGCCGAGGAGTTTACCCGAAAGATTGCGAGGTTCCATGGAGTGCCGAGGACGATCATTTCATATAGGGATGGGCGTTTTACCTCGAGGTTTTGGCAGTAGGTACACGCCGCCTTAGGGACGAGCTTACAGTTCACCACGGCATACCATCCTCAGACGGACGGGCAGTCGGAGAGGACTATTCAGACCCTTGAGGACATGTTGAGGGCATGTGTGCTTGATTGGGGTCAGGTATGGCCCGACCACCTTCCTTTGGTGGAGTTTTCGTATAACAATAGTTGGCACGCACCTATTGGGATGGCTCCTTACGAGGCACTATATGGGCGGAAGTGTCGTACTCCTTTGTGTTGGGATGAGCATGGGAGGATGAGTGGGGTAGCGCCCGAGCAGGTGCAGGATGAGATGGCTCGGGTAGCATTGATCCGAGAGCGGATGTTGACCGCACAGAGCCGTCAGAGATCTTATGTTGATAAGAGGCGCAGGCCTCTGGAGTTCAGGGTTGGCGCCCAGGTATGGTTGAAGGTGTCACCGACGAGGGGTGTTAGACGCTTCGGCATTAAAGGGAAGTTGAGTCCCCGATATGCCGGGCCCTTTAAGATCCTAGAGCGGATAGGAGAGGTGGCTTATAGATTGGCATTGCCACCCCGATTGGATGGAGTCCATCCAGTTTTCCATGTATCTCAGTTGAGAGAGTATGTGCATGACCTGAGACACACAGTGAGCCATGACGACCTAGTGGTCGAGCCGGATCATACATTTCCTGAGCACCCGATAGCAGTTTTGGAGAGAGGTATGAGACGCCTTCGATCGAAAGTAATACCCATGTTGAGAGTACAGTGGTCGAGACGAGGGATTGA
Source organism: Fagopyrum esculentum (assembly GCA_033239045.1). Lineage (NCBI taxonomy): Eukaryota > Viridiplantae > Streptophyta > Magnoliopsida > Caryophyllales > Polygonaceae > Fagopyrum > Fagopyrum esculentum. The sequence goes on from BSUD01000007.1 coordinate 59,600,936, forward strand.
CGAGGCCACTTGGGAGACGGAGGATAGTATCCGGCGGAACTATCCCGAGTTTTATGCGGATCTAGAGACGTCTATAGGACCGTCAGGTAGTTCTACATCCTTGCTTGGTTACTTTGAGTGATTGTATGTGTGTTATGTTTGATGTGCTTGTGTGTGAACTATAGGTGTCTTGATGTAGTAACTTGTTAGTCATAGGGCTCGCTTACGTTTCATGAGCTTGGGAACTACCCTAAGTTTCGGGACGAAACTTATTTTTGAGGGGGATCAGATGTAACGACCAGTTTTTTTCGTTACGCTTTGATAAGGTTAGAGAAGTTTAGAGAAGGAAATTAAATTTTAGTGAGACTAGGACATACCAGTTTAATTATGGAAGTCGTTTAATTAAGTACCTTGTCCTAAGTTTCGGGACGAAACTTATTTTAAGGGGGTACTGATGTAATACCCGGAATTTTTATTCCGTTTAATTCCGAATCAAATCGGACTTCGAGCCGTTGACGGTTTCCCTTTCTATCTAGTATCTCTTCCTTCACAAATTTCATTATTTTATGTAGAATTTAATTCACATAAAATGATAAAATTATATCAAGCTCTAATTCTTATAATTATCTATTATTTTATGTAGAATTTTATTCACATAAAATGTTAGATTTATATCAAACCCTAGTTGTTATAATTCATACTTATCAAGGACTTTAGACAAGATCCTAACAAGGCCATGACGAGTTTTGACAGATTTTTGACAAGCAATTCAGCCCATCTTTCTTACATGTTTCAGCCCACTATTCCTACCTTAAGCTCAGCCAGTTTGCTTACCCACAACAACCCAGCAGTGTGACTTCAAGCCAGGCCAGGAGTAGCCCAGAAGAGGCTGGTTACGAGGCCATTAACAGCTCCTTCAGGCGGACCACACAGCTCCTCTACAACCCAGTATACACAGCTCCTCTCCAGACCAGTATGCACAGCTCCTCTCCAACCCAGTATGCACAGCATCCTTTGCAGTCCAGCCAGGAGCAGCCCAAGGAAGGCACGCCAGAACGTCAGCTGCTCCCTCTCCCCATCTGCTTGTAACAGCTGCATAAATGGGATAATTAATGAGATAATTAAGGAGCTGTAACAACCCTATATTCACGCCCAGAAGAGAGGAACTACAACGCTTTTATGTGCTCCAGATTCACGCCAGAAGCGAGGGAACTACAGCAGCCCAGTCGTCCTTTATGTGCTCCAGATTCACGCCAGAAGCGAGGGAACTACAGCAGCCCAGTCGCCCTTCCTTGCTCCAGATTCACGCAGCAAGCCACTCCTGCTGTTGCCCACATTCTGCACACGAAACTCCTGAGTCAGTTGGCTGCTGGCTCTCTGTCGCTCTCTCTTTTCCCTATACGTTCATACCTTCCAACTCTCTCCCTCCCTCCATCTGCGTTTATAATAATCACCGGAACTTACATACTCCTTCTTCTCTATGCCGATTGGATACTTAACTCGACTGCACCGGATGTCCACAACCAGGCCAAGTAGAGCCGTTCCAAGCTATAGCAGTGAAGTCTTACCCTCGAGTCCAGGAGCACGTTTCCGCTGAGCTGCTGCAGTCCAGTAAGTGATTAATTCCCGGATGTAATTTATGTACAACTCTTAGATGGAGTCTATAAATGTATAGATGAATGTTTGTCCCCATAGGTTGAACATAGGAGGGGTGAGAGTAGTTTGTGTTGATGCTGGATAGTTGACAGTGATTATAATAACTCGGTATCTCATGAACTCTTTATGTACAGATTTTTGTTTCTACAATTTTTTGATGTTGAAGATTACCCACTGTTGTGAATCAATGTTAAAAAGATTGGTTGAAGATCCACCGTTGAATTTTTAATAGATCATAGATAGATATACATAGTTTACCGTGTTAAAATTTGGGAATAAATGAACGGTCGGATTGAAAGTTATAGGGTCTCAAAGTGGAGTAGTTGAGCTGTTTTTCCAGCAGTAAATTTTGACTAAGTATGGGAACATTTGTAGTGTTGTAGCCAACTTTAAAGATTTTTGTAGGAATAATGAATGAACAGTTTTAAGAAATTGTTTCTCCTATGAGTAGATTAGAGATCATAGATAAGTTAGAAGTTTATTTTAGAATTTTTATAAGTTTATTTTATTTTCATATTTGAAGCTGTAGTTGGACTTTAGTGACTTTTCGGGAAATAGAAAATGGGTAGTTTTTATAGTTGTCACCTAAAATCATCCTAGGGAGTAGAATATGAATAGTTAGCCTCAAGTAAGAATTTAAGTACTTTTTACGGGTTTTTGGAAGTCTCGGAACCAAGGGTAAAATAGTCAATTTACCTTAAATAAACACTGTAATAACTTCTGCACATAGAATCGTACATCTTAGGAGTTTTAGACTTCTAAGTATCCAAGGAAAAATGTTGACCCACGTGCCTCCTTTGACAGGCAACTAAGTTCCTGCAGCTACTGATTTAGTGTTGTTAAGAGAGACGAGTTTTAATTCTGGTAAGTCCACTGACTTACTTAGCTAGCTTCTTGCATGTGTGTGATGTGTATGAGTGGTGTGTGATAGTTAACATAAATAACGAAACCGGAATAGGCCGACTGTAGTATATTGTATAATTGACCCAAGTGTATGATAACGGGTTGTGACATCATCTGCCTAGCTCTTGCGAGAGTCTAGGAGGTTCCCTGCGACCAGCCCAGTCCGGTAGACGGTCACATGCATTAGTACCATTCCGCGTTGGTAAACGGGGACAGGGGCAAGGTTTGGGAATCACTCGTGTCACAAAATAAGTATCATTAGAAATGACGTATCACTTAATTAAAGATAATAAAAATGAATGAGTGTTGCATGTTGATTGCGTATGTTGTGTGTTTGTGCTTTTACCTCTATACTTATGCATAGAATGTTAGCTAACGGTTTTATACCGCTTGTAGATGCCTTGCAGGTTAGGGAGGCGATCGAGTGATCCGGCAGTAGTGGGCAGCCGGGGTTCCGTGCATTATAGGACGGGACTGTTATATTTTATTTTATGACTATTGAGACTGATATTGGTATTTCCGGTTTTGAGACTTGGCTGTATTGTTTTCAGAATTTGGATTCTTTTTATTTCGCTCATGTTATAAAACTCTTTGTTTTGCCTTTTTATTTGTGCCGTGTTGTAAGGTCCGATGAAGTTGTTGCCAGGCTAAGGGCCGGGACCCATTGTGAGGTCCCAGCTTGTAGCATTTCGAGTCCTCTAGGATTCGGGGTGTTACATATCTTTAGATCTTGAGTTGGAACCACAACTAGATGCTTTAATCCCTAGAATTGCATATTTCCTTTATTGACTTTTTATCATCTTTGATTGTTTTAATCGCTTTTGTGGTTAGTAGTTGCATTGACAAACCTATACCTGTTTTGTTTCACTAAGTCCCTGTGATCGACCCCTGGAATTTCTATCTTTTTACTACGATTGACCCGTACACTGCGGGTTCACATCCTTGTTTTAAGCTTACATCTAGGGTTATAAATTTAAAGCTTGCACACACCATTTGGAGCGAACAAGTTTTTGGCGCCGTTGCCGGGGACTTGGTCTAGACCGAGCTGGTTGCGGTTGTCTTTCAGGGTTATTGCCCTTGTTTCTATTAACTACTCTTTCTATGAGTTTTGCAATTTTCAGGATTTCCGATGACTACAATTGATCCAGCCTGGATAGCAAGACAAAATGCTAGGGCGGACCATTATGAATACTTGGAGGAGAAATAGTCCTTCTATTGGTTCAACAATGAAAGGGAAAGAGAAGATGCCATTAAGTATGAACTTGCGATGTGGGACGAACTGAATGTCCCTAGAAAGATTTATGAGCAACCTCTCGAAGATTCTCTTGAATCAAGATGGGAGAGGTTGATGAAGAAGGTGGAGGAGCTCAAGGAAAGCACCCTATCCTATGCTAAGCCGGAAGAGGAGCATAAGGAAGTGCTGCGAGTTTCAAGCATTCCTCCGGTCAAACCAGAAGTTTCTCCTGAAGCTTTTGAGGGAGAAGAAGATGTGGAAGATTTCGATCTAACTGTTGAGACCTCGGCCGATGTGAAAGAGAGATCGGCCGAGGTGGAAGAAGAATCTGTAGAACTAGAGGTGAAAGATGCAGAGAACTTTTGCCAAACTACTGAGACTGTGGTCAAGGTGGAAGAAAGATCAGCTGAGTTGGGAGAGATTTCGTGTGTGAATTATCAACCTAACATGAAACTTGACCCAAGCTTTGGAGAACTTTACAAGGTACATTCTCCTACTTCAATTGAAATCCCTATTAAAATTTCTGATTTTTTCAGGTTTGCACCGGAGAGTTGGAGGTCTCTTCCGAAAGAACCTCCTAAGATCAAGATGAAACCTCCCTTGAAACTGTTAGAAGAAGATGCTCCTTGGATTATAAGGAGTGGAGTTTGCAAGCACTACACCGTTAAGGCGGTGAAGTGTCTCTTGTTCAAGTATGGGGTCCCTCACATGCTAAGGACCTTGTACCATCCCCAAGCTAAAGATGGGGAAGCTACTAGGATTCTCGAGAAGCTGTTTTCTCGATCAAGGAAAGGATGGGATGCAAGGCTAGATTATGTCCCATTGAAGTACAGGAAAGCTAGAAGGATTCCGGTGAGAATCAAACCGTACAAGCTTGTACGTGGGAGATCTTACCATTTGCTGGTGAAATTAGGAACCGGAACCTTCTTGGAAGATTTTTATGATGGATGTGATGAGCACTCCACGATATTCGAGGTACATTGAGTAATTCCATGCCGTAAGGTCCAGCTAGCGACCTTAAACCAAGCGCTTCTTGGGAGGCAACCCAAGGTATTGCTTTCTTTCCCCTTTTCTAGTCTAGCTTTAGATAGTTTGCTTTTGCTTTGCTTTGTTTTGTTTTTGGCGTCCTAGACAGACAACAGGTGACATCTAAGGAAGGAATAAAACCCAGGAGCACAACTGGAAGGACAGAAGTTCGAGAATATGAGAAGACGGAGTTTGACTGAGACACATCTCGGTTGCTGTCACAGCACCTCGACCGAGATGCTTCTTGAGCAACCGAGGCGATTAGGGTTTCTGAAGACTCACCTCGGTCCGTACACCTCGATCCAGTCGAGACCATCTCGACCGAGGTGACAGCAGTTCCAGAAAAGGGTATAAAGGGGCTAAAGATTTCTCTCTCTTCTCTTTACCCTCTTCTCGACCGCGGCGCGTTTTCCACCTCGTTCCTCCGTTCTTCGCTCATTTTCAACGATTCTTGCTTCCAAACTGAGAGGAAAGGGTAGAGGATCGCATTGCAAGCACCAATCTGCAGAAAGAACGAATCGAATCGACCGAATCGGGGTAATTATCGAAAAAACCCTAACTTCGTCTTTCTCTACTGATTTCTCTCGTTCTGGGCTTTGGTTGCCCCTACATTTGTTGAGAAACAGATTAAGTACCCCATAGGAACCGGTGGTAGTGATTTTGGGGGAAAAGAACTGGATTTTTGAGGGAATCGATCGAGCAGAGTTTCGCCTCGGTCTAGTCGGCCTGTGCCTCGGCCGAGGTGTTCTACAGAGTTGTCAGGGCGACCGAGGTGACCTGACAGTTTGCAGAAAGATGAGTTATGAGAGACAGTTGGTCCTGAGGGACAGATCTTCTCCTTCTCCTTCTTCTTCTTCTCGACGTACTAGACCGGTGATCCACGAGAGACACCAGGTCGATTATGACCGCATAGCAGCCCGTCCAGTGATTGCACCTCGCTTCCTGGACATTTCAGCTTTTGACTGCCTCCACGTTGATGATGATTTGAGGCGTATGATTTCTGCTGTGGGGCTGGAGCAGTTCATAAAGATTAGAGCTCCGGCCTATCTAGAGCCGACCCTGGAGTTTGTCAACTCCTTTACCTACCTGCCTACCGAGCGCGCCGTGAAGTACCGGTTGATGAACCAGAACTACTTGGTTCCCTTAGAGCATTGGCGGGATATCTTTGGCTTCCCGATCCCGAAAATTGCTGATTTTCCCTCCCGAGCTGTAGCTAGGGAGTTTTGGGGACATATAGCTCACGTGGTTGAGCATGCTGACAGATGGAGACCTGGAGATTCCAGGGAGAGGATTATATTCCATCTTGCTTTCAGACTGGCCCACAGGATATTCAGTGAGACTCTTCTGGCGCGTACTGAGACGCCCCAGAAGGTCAGACAGGGGGAACTTCTGAGCTTATACTGCATGGTGACGGGAGGGATCCTAGATTTTGGATTGATGCTGACAGAGGATCTGCATAGGATAAAGGCGAAGGGAAAGGGCGACATCTGCTGTAGAGGTATTGTGACTCATATAGCGAGTTACATGGATATGGACCTCAGTGTTTGCACCATGGTGGCGGCTGCCAAGCCGCTTGGACTTCAGGAGATGATTACTCGGAGGATACTGGTTCCCCGAGGACTTACTACGCCATATGTGGCGATGCCATGGGAGCCGACTGCACCATAGGGGATCAGATGGTCAGCTCAGTTCTCCGTGTTTGATCCACACTACTGGCAGACTGCGTGGATTCCACTGATGGAGGATGCTAGAGAGGCAGCAGCTGCAGTAGCTCAGGGGCCAGCTGAGGAGGAAGAGGCCGAGGATGATGATGATGTTGCTGAGGATGGTGGTGTTCCTATGGATACGGACACGGATATTGCTGGGACTAGTGCGCCGGTCATCGATTTGGATGATGACGAGACTGAGGAGGAGCCGGTTGTAGCACCAGCACGTAACGTTAGGCGTAGGGTACGTAGACAGAGGGATCCACTTGCTCACCGTCGGATCGATGATCTGACGGATCAGATGATAGATTCCTATGCTGCCATGTCCCTAGAGATCCGAGAGATGCAGGAGAGACTACACTACCAGCACGTGATGGTTGAGATTCAGTTCCAGCATGTCATGGGCTATCCTTTTGACCCATCTCAGCACCCGTATGTGCCACCACCACCACCACCGGATCGAGATTATTGAGAGCTTGCAAGATTTTCTTTCTTTATTTATTATGCAGCTCGACTATGTCCGGTGAGTACTTTATTTCTTTAGACTTATTTGACCCATTGGGACAATGTGTCCCAAGTATGGGGTATGTAGATGTACTTTTATGACTTATGTGGTTGTATGACTCGACTTTATCAGATATTTATGCTTTATTTAGCTTTATGTGTTTATCTGAAACTACATGCATGCATACAGGTTATTTGATTGAGAAAAACGTCAGAAACTGGACAAAAAAATTTTTTTTTTGACCTCGACCGAAGTAATTCTGGCCAAACGAGGTACTTCACCTCGGTTGACTAGAACATCTCGACCAAGGCGTTTTAACTGAAAAGAATTTTTGAAACGTTTTGTGCTTCTCTTCTGGATGTGATCTCAGTGAAGATAAAGTTTACAGATTGGTTTTGAAATCTTTATATGTTTGAAAGGTTTTATGATATGTTTAAGTTGCTAAATGCTTTGTTTGAAATTTGTGGCATGTTTAATACTTTGTTTTTATCAAAATTATATTGAATTTAAAGGTTGACACCACATTATGAGTTCTCTCACTTTCTTCCTGGAAAGACCAAGGCAATTCATTCTTTTCTCTTCTTCTTCTTGATCATGTGATACCATGAATTATAGTCTATATTTTAGGGTTTATTTGGACGTTTTATCTTCAATAATCTGCATGTTTGTATGTGTTATATGACATTATATTATCATTTCATCTACCTTTGCAAGAATCAAGGTCTACACCTAGTTTTGCTGTAATTGTAGGTAAAATGGCGCGTTTCACATCAAAAAGGAGCAAAAGGAATCATGAGTCATTTGGAGCTACATCCAGGGAGTACAACCATGGATTAAAGTTTCACTTTGGACCAGTTTTGAGAGATTTCACATTCAGTTGTGACTCACCTCGGTTGACCAGAGATTCATCTCGACCGAGGTGATCCAGAGACACCGACTCGACCGAGGCGAACACCTAGGACGCGGCGAGAATATTTTATTCTTGGCTGAGATCTTTTATCTTTGGAAAGTGATCTTATATTTTTGGGCTTGGCTCCTGGAAGGAAGAAGATCTTATATTTTACCTATTTTTATGGGAAAAGATCTTTCTAAGATATCTTATCTTTGGAGGGTTATTTTCCTATAAAAAGGGTCGGATTTCCCAAAAATCCGAAGGCCGTTATACGATCCGTTATACATCCAGCACACGCAGAGCAGCAGCAGCATCATACTCCAATTGAGAGTTTCGAAGAACCTTTTTGAAGGTTGAAGGAAGATTGAAGTCTATAGCTTTCATAGCTTTTTGGAGGGTTTTGTAAGATTGTCTTCAATCCCCTCACTCGTTGTCTTGTCTTGTTGGATTTATATCCAAGGAACGCTTTTGTTGTGATATTTGATTCAGTTATTGAAGTCTTTTTCATTAAATTCTTCTTGTTCAAATATTCACTTTCTTCCCATACATTTAATACTTTCATGATGATGATGAGTGGCTAATTTCCTTGTGTGATTCTAGGGTGATTGGCTGAAGGTTGTGGGAAAAACAATGATAGAATAATCTTAGATTCCAGTAGGATCCTGAAAGTTCGAGTCTTTAACCTTAACCCTAAGCATCTCGTTCAGTCGATGAACATCTCGGCCGGGGTGGAATTTGGCTGACCGAGGTGACTTATCTGATCCTAAACTGAGAGTTAAGTGTTAGAGTTTGCCAAATCCTATTCTTATTACACCTTTCCTGGTTCAAAGCAAGCTTAGGATGAGACTTACCCGGTAATTCCTTAGTTTGTGTACCAACGATCATAAGTGTAGGTAATAAAGGTTTATCCTTTGTTGGGGTTTGAGTGTGCTTCCATCCCATCTTTGTGAGTTAGCCTGAGACTTACCCGGTAAAGGTTGATTCTATTCCCTTAGATGGTGTGTTAGTTTGAGGTTGTAGTTCTTTATCTTGATTCCTTGATACTTACTCGGTAATAGGAGTTACGGTTTAGGATTAGTGAGTAGTGAGACTTACCCGGTGATCTATTCCACTTTAGTAACACCTTCCCTATGCAAAAATCTCAGCTTTGTCCGCTTATCTTTAGATCTTGAGTTGGAACCACAACTAGAAGCTTTAATCCCTAGAATTGCATGTTTGCTTTATTGACTTCTTATTCATCATTGATTGTGTTAATTACTCTTGTGGTTAGTATTCACGAAGCTTACCGTATTGACTTTGTTTCACCGAGTCCCTGTGATCGAGCCCTGGAATTTCTTGCTTTTTACTACGATTGACCCGTACACTGCGGGTTCGCATCCTTGTTTTAAGCTTAAGTCTAGGGTTATAAATTTAAAGCTTGCACACACCGTTTGAGCGAACAAGTTTTTGGCGCCGTTGCCGGGGACTTGGTCTAGACCGAGCCGGTATGGTTTGCTCTTGGGGCATTTGCCCCCGTTTCATCTAACCACTCTACTTGAGTGACTTTTGCAGGTTCTTTCTTAGGTATATGCGAAGAACCCGCACTGGGAAGGAAATCGTTCGTTACGATCCCGAACCAGAAAAGACATACAAGCGACGCTTAAGAGAAGCAAAGATGGCCCAACAAGACGATCGCGATCTTGCGGCCGAATTAAAAGAGATGCTAGAGCTGCTACGTCTCAGCAAGGAAGAACTAAGCCAAGAGAAAGAAGAGAATCGCACCAGGACTGCAGCAATCGAAGCGGAGATAGCAGTCATACGAAGTCAGATTCTACAACCACCAAGGGAAGATCCTCCTGTTGATCCTCGACCGATGCAGGATCCAGTAGTTGACCCTCGACCGAGGCAGGTTCCAGTACCTGATGCCCCGACCGATGTACTTCCACCTCGGAGACCAGTCCGAGATGTTCTTCTTGCAGGAATCCCACAAACCCTAGGTCAAAGGATGGACCCTAATCAACAACTGAGGCGTCCAGGAGTGAACCTAGGAGATCCAGCGGACCATGACTACGAACTTCGACCGCAAGTTCTATCCATGATTCGCCAATGCCAATTCGGAGGGCTAGAGAAGGAGTCACCACATCAACATCTTCAAAACTACGAGATCTTGATGGAAACCTTGCGACCTTCCAGAATTGAAAATAACAACTACAAGCTAAGACCTTTTTACTTTTCTTTAAAAGATAGAGCTCTTACTTGGTATCAATCTCTTCCTCCAGGAAAAATTAGCACGTGGGAGGAGATGACTACGGAATTCTTGACCAAATTCTTTCCTCCCTCAAAGACCGCTGAAATGAGAGGGAAGATTAATGCTTTCATTATGAAGGACAAGGAGAGCTTGTCCAAATCCTGGGAGCGGTTCAAGGAAATCCTTTTGGATTGCCCACATCATGAGATTCTAAAGATCGAGTTGTTGGAGATCTACTTCAAGGGACTGGACGGAAACACCCAGTTCAATCTCCAACTACTCTCCGCCAGTACCTTCATGGACATGGCGATTGATGAGGCTTGGGACTTCATTGAGAAGCAAGCCTTGCACATGGAGAAATATACCCACCAAGGAGCTGAAGGTGGAGTTAAAATAGTCAACTTTTAAGAGACTCATTCCAACAACAATCAACTCACGTCTTTGAAGAATGACGTGAAGCAATTGAAGGACCTCTTGATGGCTCAAACCAAGAAGGAAGAGCAAGGGCAAAGGAACAACAGCAACAAAAACGGGAACCGTAACAACAACAACGGTCCCCGAAACAACAACTACAACAACAACAACAATAGAGGGTCAAATAGCAACAATTGGAGGACGAACAATCAAAACAACCAGAATCCTGGTAACAATTATTCTAACTCCAACTCTAATAATTCCTCTAACCCTTTCCTCTCTTCCCCTTCTTCTTCTTCCACTCCATTAAAAAGCCAAGGGCAAGGATCAAGTTCGTCTCAACCGGAAAAGAAAGACGCAGTTCTGGAGGCTATCTTGATCAAGCTTAGTGCTATGGAGAATTCCATGACTTCATTTTCGAGGGCCCAAAAGTCCTTCGAACAACAACTTGCAAGTAGGGCGAATGAAGCGCCAAGAGATCCAGGGAAGCTTCCAACAAAGACGGAAAGCAACCCTAAGGGCCAGTGCATGGCCATAACGACGAGGAGTGGACTCAAAACTGCAGATCCAGTACCTCGCTCGACGCAGACCACCTCGGTCCAGATCCAGTCGAAGAACACCTCGACCGAGATGCCAACAGAGGCGGAGCAACAGAAAGCAGGAGGGACAACTGAAACTTATATTCTACCTCCTGCATACAAACCACCACTTCCATTCCCCCAGTCCAGGGCCAGAGCACATCTAGACAAGAACTTTGGTAAGTTCCTTGACTTGATGAATAAGCTACATATTAACATTCCTTTCCTTGATGCTATTTTAGGTATGCCCGCCTATGGGAAGTTCTTAAAAGAAATCTTATCAAGGAAGAGGAAGCTGGAAGATGTTGGTGAAGTTAGGATGACATCTAAATCTTCGGAGCTTATAAAGATCATGAAGGAGAAGATGCCACCTAAATTAAGAGATCCCGGCTCATTTTGCATTCCCATTCAAGTTGGGGATGTCACTTGTGAAGCCCTTTGTGATCTAGGAGCCAGCGTGAGCATCATCCCGCTGGAGCTATGCACGAAGATCGGACTTGGAGAGCCCAAGCCGGTCAAGATTCGACTTTATATGGCGGATCGCTCCATTACCCATCCCGTGGGCATCTTGGAGGACGTTCCGGTCAAGTTAGGTAACTTCTATCTACCTATAGATTTTGTTGTACTTGACATTCCCGCAGATTATCCAGTCCTATAATTCTCGGGAGGCCATTTCTAGCAACTTCGGGTTGCAACGTGGATTGCAAGAACGCCAAGTTGAAATTCAACGTTGGTGGCGATGAGGTGGAGTTCGCACTACTTGCAGCCATGAAAGGAGAGCAGCTAACTGATGATATCTTCAACATCTACGATGAAGAAGAATCAAGAGAATTGGTGAGCTCTATCCTTATTAACGATCCACTCGAAAGAGTTATTAGCTTCAGTTTAATGGAGGAAGGTATAGATGCTTCTTGTGATGCAGATATACGGAGCTTAAAGGCATTGGAAGAGGATCCAGGAGCTAAAACTGAGAAGCTAATCCAGGAGACGAAGATCTCCAGTTTCGGTTCCAGCAGCAGTACCTCGACCGAGGCACTTTCTGGACTGAGCGAGGCGACCGAAGAACATCTCGGTCAACGCCTATGCGCCTCGACCGAGGTCGATGGCGAAACGATTCCAACTGAGACTTCCGAAAGTCCAGTTTCTGACACCACTCTGCTGGAAGGAGGAAGCAAGGGTCCCTCTCAGAAAGCACCCCTAGTCGTGGAGCTTAAACAACTCCCTAATCACTTGAGGTACATCTTTCTCGGACCGGATTCTACTTATCCCGTTATTGTTAGTGCTTCCCTTTCCGAATCTGAATTGTCTAAGTTAATGCATGTCCTAAGAAAGCATCGAAAAGCTATAGGTTATACCACGGACGATCTCATTGGCATTAAACCTTCTTTCTGCATGCATAGAATTCTAATGGAAGATAATCATAAGACTTCACGGGAACCTCAAAGACGGTTAAATCCGATCATGAAAGAGGTTGTGAAGAAGGAAGTTCTTAAGTTGTTGGATGCAGGTATTATATATCCTATCTCGGACAGCAAGTGGGTTAGCCCGGTGCATGTCGTTCCGAAGAAAGGAGGGATGACCGTTGTGACGAATAAGAACAACGAGTTGATCCCAACGAGGACCGTTACGGGCTGGAGGGTTTGCATTGATTATAGGAAGCTGAACACGGCGACTCGGAAGGATCATTTTCCGCTTCCCTTCATCGATCAAATGCTCGAACGGTTGGCCCAGCATTCACACTTCTGCTACTTAGACGGTTATAGTGGATTCTTCCAGATTCCTATCCATCCGGATGATCAGGAGAAGACCACTTTTACTTGTCCTTGGGGGACGTTTGCCTATCGGAGGATGCCATTTGGATTGTGCAATGCACCCGCTACCTTCCAGCGATGCATTATGGCTATCTTTTCCGAGTACATAGAGGAGATCATGGAGGTATTCATGGATGATTTTTCTGTATATGGTTCCTCTTTTGATGATTGCCTATCTAACCTTTCTCTAGTGCTTAAAAGATGTGAAGACACTAACCTTGTTCTGAATTGGGAGAAGTGTCATTTTATGGTTAATGAAGGCATTGTGCTAGGACACCTCGTTTCTAATCGAGGTATTGAGGTCGATCAAGCTAAGATCGAGACTATTGAGAAGCTCCCTCCCCCTTGTTCTGTTAAAGGTGTGAGGAGTTTTCTCGGGCATGCAGGTTTCTACAGGAGATTCATCAAGGACTTCTCTAAGATTTCTAAACCTCTAACTAACCTCTTGAATAAAGATGTTATTTTTGAGTTTTCGCAGGAGTGTCTTGATGATTTTTACAGGATTAAGGAAGCGTTGATCTCCGCTCCCATTATCCAACCTCCTGATTGGACCTTACCCTTTGAGGTCATGTGCGACGCTAGTGATGTAGCCGTAGGAGCGGTGCTTGGACAGAAGAAGGATGGCCGGACCACCGCCATTTACTATGCTAGCAAGACACTAGATGTAGCCCAGCGCAACTACGCTACAACCGAGAAGGAGTTATTGGCGGTTGTATATGCTTTCGAGAAGTTTCGTTCCTATCTAGTGGGGGCGATAGTTATTGTCTACACCGACCATGCAGCCATTCGTTACTTGTTGGCTAAGAAAGATGCCAAGCCGCGCCTTATTCGATGGATTCTCTTGCTTCAAGAGTTTGACCTGGAGATCCGCGATAAGAAGGGATCCGAGAACTCAGTTGCGGATCACCTCAGCCGGCTACCAGAATCTTCCCGCGAAACGGATGACCCACCCATAGACGATTCATTCCCCGATGAGCACTTACACTTGTTGGAGCGTTTGATGGATTTACTTACTTCACCCCACGATGGAGGTGAAGTATGGGGTGAGGGCACCTCCCATCATGTTTGAGACGCATCATGGTCCAGCTAGCGACCTTAAACCAAGCGCTTCTTGGGAGGCAACCCAAGGTATTGCTTTCTTTTCCCGTTTTTTAGTCTAGCTTAGATAGTTTTTGCTTTGCTTTGCTTTGTTTTTGGCGTTCTGGACAGACAACAGGGAATATCTAAGGAAGGAGCATAACTGGAAGGACAGAAGTTCGAGATTTTGAGAAGACAGAAGCATCTCGGTTACTGTCAGAGCACCTCGACCGAGTTAATTCTTGAGCAACCGAGGCGACTAGGGTTTCTGCAGAACCACCTCGGTCCGTACCACCTCGGTCCGGTCGAGACCATCTCGACCGAGGTGACAGCAGATCCAGGAACAGTATAAAAGGGGGGAAAATTTATTTTTTACTTTTTACTTCACCCAACTCGACCGCGGCGCCCTTCCCACCTCGCCTCCTCAGATCTTGCTCATTTTCGAAGATTTCCGCTTCCAAACTGCGATTGAAGGGTAGAGGAACCTATTGCAACAACAGATCTGCAAAGAAATCGAACGAATCGACCGAAACGAGGTAAAACAAGTCGAAACCCTAACTCGTTCATTCGTTTCGATTTGGGATTTGGTTGCCCCTGATTCTGCTGAGAAAAGGCTTAAGTACCCCTTAGGAAGCAATTGTAGTGATTTTTGGGGGAAAAGAACTGAATTTCTGAGAATTGGAATCGCGATTGCCCATCGCCACTGATTTCCCCTCCCGATCCGTAGCTAGGGAGTTTTGGGGGCAGATTGCCCATATTACTGAGCATGCAGACAGATGGCGCCCTGGAGATTCCAGGGAGAAGGTCATCTTCCACCCAGCCTTCAGATTAGCCCATAGGATATTCAGCGAGACACTTCTGGCGCGTACTGAGACGCCCCAGAAGATCCGACAGGGCGAGCTCTTCAGCCTCTACTGTATGGTCACGGGCGGTTTCCCAGACTTTGGCTTGATCTTGGCAGAGGACCTGCACAAGATCAAGGCTAAAGCGAAGGGAGACATTTGCTGCGGAGGTCTAGTCACCCATATTGCTGCTTATCACGGACCTCAGTGTTTGTACGATGGCGGCGGCTCCGAAGCCGCTTGGACTTCAGGAGATGATCACACGGAGGATTTTGGTTTCCCGTGGTTTGACCACTCCATATGTTGCTATGCCTTGGGAGCGGACTGCGCCACAGGGGATCCGCTGGTCTGCACAGTTCACAGTTTTCGATCCACATTACTGGCAGACAGCTTGGGCTCCACTGATGGAGGATCATAGAGAGGCAGCAGCCGCCCCAGCTGAGGATGAGGAGGAGGACGACGATGACGAGGAGACGGTAGATGAGAGAGATGGTGGAGTCCCGATGGATACAGGGATGGATACTGCAGGGATGAGCGCGCCACCGATCATTGATTTGGATGATGAGGAGGAGACGGAGCCTGCACCAGCTGAGACTTCTCCAGTCAGACCTGCTAGACGCAGGAGGCGCGGAGTGAGAGATCGAGCTGCCCACCGACGGATCGATGACCTGACGGATCAGGTTATTGACTCGTATGCTGCATTATCGCTGGATATCCGCGAGATGCAGGAGCGGCAGCACTATCAGCACATCATGGCCCAGCTTCAGTTCGAGCGTGTCATGGGCTATCCTTTCGATCCGACTCAGTATCCGTACGTACCACCACCACCGGATCGAGATTATTGAGGAGCTGCAGGATTTTCTTTATTATATTTTTATGCAATTCAGCTATTTATCCGGTGAGTACTCTCATTTTCAGACTTATATTGACCCACTGGGACAGTGTGTCCCAAGTATGGGGTGTTTGTATTTATTTGACTACTTTGATGTATGACATTTCATCGGATATTTTATTTATGCTTCACTTCTGCATTTATATTATTATCTAATATTACATGCATACCTACAGGTTATTTAATTGAGAAAAAACGTCTTAAAAAAAATAAAGTTTTTTTACCTCGACCGAGTCAGTCTTGGCCAAACGAGGCGTTTCACCTCGGTTGAACCAAGAACACCTCGACCGAGGTAGGTTAACTGAGAGTTTTTGAAAACGACTTTTTGTGTTTCTTATCTGGATATGATCTCAGTGAAGATCTTGTTTACTGACTGGTTTTAAATTCTTTATGTGTTTGAAAAGTTTTATGATATGTTTAAGTTGCTAAATGCTTTGTTTGAAATTATTGGCATGTTTAATACTTTGTTTTTATCCAAATTATGTTGAATTTGAAGGTTGACACCGCAGGTTGAGTTCTCTCACTTTCTTCTTGGAAAGACCAAGGCAATTCATTCTCTTCTTCTTCTTCTTCTTGATCATGCTTAGCCCCTCATATACATTTTGCCTCCCTTTACCTATCCGGGAATTTGGAAGCAAGCGAAGTGGTGAAAGCAAGTTAAAGTTGAGAAGTGGCTGGAAGTGAAAGTTTTAGAAAGCAATAATAGGTTTGGGGAAGTCAATCATGAAGATGAGTAACTCGGCACCATTCACATAGCCGGGTGTTTGTGTCTTGCCAAAGTCGGATTGAGCGATATTCCTAACGGGTCATGGTATGTGCATCAAGGGTTTGATACATCTCAAGAAATTGATGATTGCTGATTTCCTAGGCTTCGGTTATTGTGCACCTTTGTCCATGCATCCCAAAAAGTAAAGTAAAAAAAAAGAAAAAGTGTGAAATAAGCAAAGCTTATTGGTGGAAGATGTTGCAAGTCAAAGTGAAAGTGAAGTTCACCCTTTTCCCGGATTCCAGCACCACATTACCTTACATACATCCCTACCATACACGTTTCTTGACCTTTTCTTTTGGGAAGCCCTTGAGACCTTGAGCTTGTTGATTGACTTAGTGGCTTAAATCGGATTATACATGATTAATTTTGATAATTATGATTTATTATGCATTCTATGGTTTTATGCAAAGATGAACAACTTTTCTATATTTATAAAATGTTTTGAACATATTGAGTTTTTAAAATTTCATGAAGTATTCTCTTAGAGTGATCTATGATTGTAACACACCATAAAAATGTTTTTGAAAGATTTTCATTGAATTTTTATGACTATTAATCCATTCTATCTTGTCTTCTATATGCGGAACTTGCTTGGGGACAAGCAAGGGCTAAGTATGGGGTATTTTGATAGCATGAATTATAGTCTATATTTTAGGGTTTGTTTGGACGTTTTATCTTCAATAATCTGCATGTTTATATGTGTTATATGACATTATATTATCATTTCATCTACCTTTGCGAGAATCGAGGTCTACACCTAGTTTTGCTGTAATTGTAGGTAAAATGGCGCGTTTCACATCAAAAAGGAGCAAAAGGAATCATGAGTCATTTGGAGCTACATACAGGGAGCACAGCCATGGATTAAAGATTTACTTTGGACCAGTTTTGAGAGATTTCACATTCAGTTGTGACTCACCTCGGTTGACCAGAGATTCATCTCGACCGAGGTGATCCAGAGACACCGACTCGACCGAGGCGAACACCTAGGACGCGGCGAGAATATTTTATTCTTGGCTGAGATCTTTTATCTTTGGAAAGTGATCTTATATTTTTGGGCTTGGCTCCTGGAAAGAAGAAGATCTTATATTTTACCTATTTTTATGGGAAAAGATCTTTCTAAGATATCTTATCTTTGGAGGGTTATTTTCCTATAAAAAGGGTCGGATTTCCCAAAAATCCGAAGGCCGTTATACGATCCGTTATACATCCAGCACACGCAGAGCAGCAGCAGCAGCATACTCCAATTGGGAGTTTCGAAGAACCTTTTTGAAGGTTGAAGGAAGATTGAAGTCTATAGCTTTCATAGCTTTTTGGAGGGTTTTGTAAGATTGTCTTCAATCCCCTCACTCGTTGTCTTGTCTTGTTGGATTTATATCCAAGGAACGCTTTTGTTGTGATATTTGATTCAGTTATTGAAGTCTTTTTCATTAAATTCTTCTTGTTCAAATATTCACTTTCTTCCCATACATTTAATACTTTCATGATGATGATGAGTGGCTAATTTCCTTGTGTGATTCTAGGGTGATTGGCTGAAGGTTGTGGGAAAAACAATGATAGAATAATCTTAGATTCCAGTAGGATCCTGAAAGTTCGAGTCTTTAACCTTAACCCTAAGGATCTCGTTCAATCGATGAACATCTCGGCCGGGGTGGAATTTGGCTGACCGAGGTGACTTATCTGATCCTAAATTGAGAGTTAAGTGTTAGAGTTTGCCAAATCCTATTCTTATTACACCTTTCCTGGTTCAAAGCAAGCTTAGGATGAGACTTACCCGGTAATTCCTTAGTTTGTGTACCAACGATCATAAGTGTAGGTAATAAAGGTTTATCCTTTGTTGGGGTTTGAGTGTGCTTCCATCCCATCTTTGTGAGTTAGCCTGAGACTTACCCGGTAAAGGTTGATTCTATTCCCTTAGATGGTGTGTTAGTTTGAGGTTGTAGTTCTTTATCTTGATTCCTTGAGACTTACCCGGTAATAGGAGTTACGGTTTAGGATTAGTGAGTAGTGAGACTTACCTGGTGATCTATTCCACTTTAGTAACACCTTCCCTATGCAAAAATCTCAGCTTTGTCCGCTTATCTTTAGATCTTGAGTTGGAACCACAACTAGAAGCTTTAATCCCTAGAATTGCATGTTTGCTTTATTGACTTCTTATTCATCTTTGATTGTGTTAATTACTCTTGTGGTTAGTATTCACGAAGCTTACCGTATTGACTTTGTTTCACCGAGTCCCTGTGATCGACCCCTGGAATTTCTTGCTTTTTACTACGATTGACCCGTACACTGCGGGTTCGCATCCTTGTTTTAAGCTTAAGTCTAGGGTTATAAATTTAAAGCTTGCACACACCGTTTGGAGCGAACATCATGCTTAGCCCCTCATATACATATTTGCCTTCCTTTACCTATCCGGGAATTTGGAAGCAAGCAAGTGAAAAGCAGGTGAAAGGAAAGTTGAGAAGTTGGCTGGAAGTGAAAGTGTTAGAAAGTAATAAATAGGTTTGGGGAAGTCAATCATTATGATGAGTAACTCGGCACCATTCACATAGCCGGGTGTTTGTGTCTTGCCAAAGTCGGATTGAGCGATATTCCTAACGGGTCATGGTATGTGCATCAAGGGTTTGATGCATCTCAAGAAATTGATGATTGCTGATTTCCTAGGCTTCGGTTATTGTGCACCTCTGTCCATGCATCCCAAAAAGTAAAGTAAAAAACAAGAAAAGTGTGAAATAAGCAAAGCTTATTAGTGGATGATGTTGAAAGTCAAGTGAAAGTGAAGTGATATCATTTTCCCGGAATCTTGCACCACATTACCTTCTATACATCCCTACCCTACACGTTTCTTGACCTTTCTTTTGGGAAGCCCTTGAGACCTCGAGCTTGTTGATTGACTTAGTGGTTTAAATTGGATTATACATGATTAATTTCGACAATTATGATTTATTATGCATTCTATAATTTTATGCAAAGATGAACAACTTTCTTATATTTATAAAATGTTTTAAGCATATTTTGATTTTATATTCCATGAAGTATTCTCTTAGAGTGATCTATGATTGTAGCACACCATTAAAATATTTTGAAAGACTTTTTCATTGATCTTCATGACTAATAATCCATTCTATCTTGTATTTTATATTCGGAACTTGCTTGGGGACAAGCAAGGGCTAAGTATGGGGTATTTTGATAGCATGAATTATTATCTATATTTTGGGGCCTGTTTAGACGTTTTATCTTCAATAATCTGCATGTTTGGATGTATATTATGTGATTATATTGTCGTTTCATCTACCTTTGCGGGAATCGAGGTCTACACCAAGTTTCGTTGTAATCGTAGGTAAAATGGCACGTTTTGCATCAAAAAGGAGCAAAAGGAGCTAAGGAGTCATTGGAGCTACATTCAGGAGCTTAAGGAAGAATCCAGGAATCATGAAATTGGATTAGAGATTTACTTTGGACCAGATTTGAGAGATTTCACATCCAGTTGTGATTCACCTCGGTTGACTACAGAGTCACGTCGACCGAGGTGATCCAGAGGAGCTGACTTGACCGAGGCGAACACCTTGGACGCGGCAAGGATATTTTATTCTTGGCTGAGATCTTTTATCTTTGGAAAGAGGATCTTATATTTTTGGGCTGGATTCCTGGAAGGAAGAAGATAATTTAGCCTATATATTTTACCTATTTTTATGGGAAGAGATCTTTCTAAGATATCTTATCTTTGGAGAGTAATTTTCCTATAAAAGGGTTGGATTTGCCACAAATCCAACATCCGCTATCACCCGGAGACGTGCTTACACACCGGAACAGCCGCATTCCCCGTAGTTGGGAGATTTGAAGAACCTTATTGAAGGTTGACGGAAGATTGAAGGAAGAAAGTTGATAGCTTTTATAGCTTTGTGAAGGGTTTTGTAAGATTCCCTTAGATTCCCTTCATTGTTGTTTGTCTTATTGGATTTTGATCCAAGAAACGCTTGTTGATTGATAATTGATTCAGTTATTGAAGCCTTTCTCTTAAGGATTTCTTGTTCAATTATTCTCTTCCTTCCCTTATATTTGATTATTACTTTCATGATGACGAGTGGCTAATTTCCTTGTGTGATTCTAGGGTGATTGGTTGAAGGTTGTGGAAAAAACAATGATAGAATAATCTTAATCACAGTAGGACCCTGAAAGTTCGAGTATTTAATCTTAACCCTAAGCATCTCGCTCAGTCAATGAACATCTCGGCCGGGGTGGAATTCTTCTGACCGAGGTGACTTATCTGATCCGAAACTGAGAGTTAAGTGTTAGAGTTTGCCAAATCCTATTCTTATTACACCTTTCCTGGTTCAATGCAAGCCTAGGATGAGACTTACCCGGTGATTCCTTTATTTGTTTACCCATGATCATAAGTGTAGGTAATAAAGGTTTATCCTTTATTAGGGTTTGAGTGTGCCTTCACCCCATCTTTGTTAGTTAGCTTGAGACTTACCCGGTAAAGGTTGATTCTATTCTCTTAGGTGGTGTGTTGGTTTGAGATTATAGTTCCTTTCCTTTACCCGGTGATAGGAGCTTTGGTTTGGGATAGTGAGTAGTGAGACTTACCCGGTAATCTATTCCCACCTAAGAAATATCTTCCCTTTGCAAAACCTCAGCTTTGTCCGCATTATACTTTGAGATCTTGAGTCGGAACCACAACTAGATGCTTTAATCCCTAGAATCCGCATTTCCCCTTAATTGACTTTTACATCATCTTTGATTACTTTAATAGCTCTTGGTTAATTGCAATATTTGACAACCAATTATGTGCTTTATTTCACCTAAGTCCTTGAGATCGACCCCTGGAATTCTTGTTTTTTATTACAATTGATCCGTACACTGCGGGTTCGCATCCTTATTTAAGCATACTTCTTGGGTTATAAATTTAAAGCTTGCACACACCGTTTGGAGCGAATAGTAGGTAACCTCATCCCACTTTAAGAAGGATCTTAAGCCAACATTGGGAAACGAGACATTTATATCCTCATCCATCTCCATGCCATTGATCATTGAATGATCAAGGTATCTAGAAGAATGAATCTTGAGTGTACCAAACCTAGCATGGTTTGGTTTGTAGGCTTTCGGGATAACAATCTTAAGTTTGGTTCTAAGAACTGGGGGTGGTTACTCTCCCCCCCCCCCCCCCCCACACACCCCATAGGCCTTTTTCCCTTTTGTTTCTTAAATGGGGAATTCACACACACTTTCGTTCTAGACATGATTTTTTAGCAAGGAAATTGGAAATATGTGAAGAGACCTTCTTGATGTGATTAGTACATAAACCATTAATAATAGGAGATGATATCAGATTCCAAATATACAATATATAATCATGAAAGTGCATGGAAGATGAATAATCATTCAACCAACTATTGGACATGTATGTTGAATAAGTAGAAGCATGGTCAAGTGTAAAGCAAGCTCAAGAAATGCTAGGCATTTTATTTCGAAAACATAGACTATCTCATGCTTCCATTATCAACATGCTTTCGGTATAGTACTAGAATTATAGAATCCAAGTTAATCTTCACAATATAGACATAAGACTTGATAAGATTTAATCTTATAAGCACAAGTGATAGAATGTTCAATTAAAGCTCATATCGTATGTTCTAACTATTTATATCGACTCATATTCAATTTGTTTTAGTAAAAGATGTTGTCAAGGAACAATTGAAGAATGATGAAATGAAAACCCTAATTTCAAGCTCAAAGAACGTGCTGATACGCGCCGTTCCTTCACCCTCCAGAATCCCAAAATCACCAACACGTTCTTCAAAAACATCACCAGCAAGAAATCCTAGAATCAAATCTGAAGAACTTTTCCCATGGATCGTTCGATTCGGGAACGAGTATGGACTCTGCTTCAATTTCCTCTTTCTACTCGGAACCGATTTACATAAAATCCCCAAGTTCGAGTTCCCCAGCTATGGTGGAAAGAGAACATGTTGGCTCATTCCTTGGTGGTGTTGCTGGCTCCAATCTGTCACAAGCAAAACAAAGAAGACACACAAAACACTTACCTTTCGACGACGTCCTCCTCGGGCCATTGGATCTCAGTCTGGAGAGGAGACACCTGCAGACTCCCTCTCTTTGATGCAGATCGAGTCTTCTATAAGCAAAGAGCTTCATTGCTATTGTTTGTTTAACGAAAGAGGATGTACGAGAGTGTTAAGCGAACAATTGGCTTGGTGGCGGCGAGGATTCCCGGACTCTCTCTATGTGACGTTGCTGAGATCCACTACGTGTTATCCCTCTCCTCTCCAACGGCCATCTCTCAAAATGATTGAAGCTTCTTTAGGTACGATACATACTCTTTTGGGGCTTTGGTTTACAGTCCGAATGAAACTCCCTACTAATAATGTGAGTTTGAACAAAAAACTCTACAAGGCCTGTGTTGACACTAATCTTGGAGATTTTGACAAAACCATAAAGAATAATAAACAGAGCCTATACTCTTGTTGTGCAAATGAAGGTGTAACAATGCGATTAACCTGCTCAAATGATGGAAATAGAACACAAACAAAAAGTAAACAAAAGAAGCGAGGTGGACTAACCAAGTATCATTTACCTTTGTTTCCATTCCCTGATGTGTCTGGCTGGTCTTATTTGTTTCTTCCTTTTAGTTGCCTCAAGATCTCGCCTGGTACCATGTTGGTTGCTGAATTTACACAAACTGGAATCATACTCCATGATCCCTGCTTGAAGGGGTCTATGGAATCTGTTGTTTCATTTTTCGATTTTGGAATTCTCTTTTATGCATCCAATTGGAAATCGTATCTCTTAAATGAATTTACTCACAAAATCAATTCTATTACAAATATTAGAATGTTGACTCATGTATGTTTTGTGTCTTGCCTGATATTGTATGAGATACACTATACTTGCGAGGAATCTTTTTCAGCTATAATCGAAAATCAAAGGGCCTTTTTATTCCTTTTGTTCAAGCTGAGTTTTGATTTTCTCTACAGGTCAAGAACAAAAGTAATCACACTAAGAGTAAATAATATTATTTGTGAAAGAACAACTTCAGTTTGGTTTGATTCGGATGCGAAATTCGGTGGTCAGAGATTCAGTCGACTAGTTTGGAGTCTTCATAAAAGGTCAAAGAATAGCGCGATAAGGCCGATCATGTCATATTGCAAAGTCTCTTTCAGAAAAAATTTTGATCAACTAAGTATGATTCCTATATTGATGAATGATATTTGAAGTGTCTTTGAATGGTATGCAGGAAATAGAACAAGTGTTTATGCATTGGTTGTGCAGATGGCAAAATTAATGCTTAGATTTGACCAAATCAGCAACAAAATAACAAGGAGAAGCATCCTCCAAGGTCTGACTAGTCTCGATATCAAGTCCGCAACTGCAAGTAGAGATTGTTCAGTGTTGTTGTATGAATATTTGACATATTCTCCTAGTTCGGCTAAATTCCTCTGTTATGAATCCTTTGTCTTTGTGGGATTATCAGACATTTGTATAATCAAGAAATACACTAAATTACATACGAATTTAATGACTCAATCAAGGGTTTACATAGAAAGCAACTTGATGTTCTTCTCATACAGTGCTAGAAAGCCCAAAGAAGAAATTAGATTCAGGGCAATGGTTAAATTTGATTTTGACAGATCATATGCACTTTTTGCATTAACAAAAGTGTGTTCATTGACTACAAGAAGAATATGTCAATTTGGTTGATCACTTTGAGGAAGGAAAAAGGTGATAGTAAACAACATTCTAATTTAATACCGTGGCACACCCATATTGGTTTAGATAAACCTAAAGTATGTCAAATCAGGGGTGACAGGTGGAGAGGTATATGTGGTAGAGGTTGATTTATCACAACATCGGGTAACAAGAACAACTGCATGGCTAATCTCATTAGTAATATCAGCAACAACTATAAATCGGAAGTCTATGTTCCGAACAAAGGGATTGAACACCCAAATGTTTATTGTTGTTTAAATGAAGATTGTTTTCTGGAACTGTGGGGGTATGAAGAAAAAAAAATTTGGACCAACTTGAACTTAACATGTAAAAATGAACACATTCAAATGATAATGCTAGCAAAGACTAAAACGAAGGATGAGCCCGATGAAAGCGTATGGAAAAGCGCAGGTTTTGATAAAATATATTTCATCCCGGCAATGGGATTTGCTGGGGGGTTGTGTCTTCTGTGGAAAGAATACCAACTCAAAGGAGAGAAAGTGGAAATTATTAAAGTATCAGAAAGATTCCTTTTAATGAAACATACTAACTCTAATACGCAGTTTGAATCTATGATTATTTTCATTTATGTCCCACCAAACGAACAAATGAAAAAATCGTTTTGGATACAATTAAAAACCGAAATAGTGGGTATCAAAATTCCAATGATATTAGTTGGAGATTACAATGATTTGTTTGAACCGTCTGATAAAAAGGGAGGTGCAACTGCCGCAAATAATAGGTTTGATAGGTTGTTGCAAGTTTCTAACCAATTTAATTTAAGAGATCTACCAACTAAAAGAAATGATTTTACTTGGAAGAAAAAGAAAGAAGGTGATAATAACACGTACGAAAAATTGGATAGAGTGATGACCTCTGTGGAGATCATCCAAGAGTATCCCGGCTTGCACACCAAGAATCATGCCTTCACTAATCTGATCACTGCATGATCTCATTCCTTCTTCAAAATAACAAAACCGGCATGAAGAATAAACCATTTAGATTCGAAACAATGTGGATGTTAAGGCACGATTGTGAAAACGTTGTGAAACAAGTATGGAGGACTCAATACCAAGGTACAAATATGTTTAACCTAGTAAAAAAGACAAGTCTTCTCAAACAAAAACTAAAACAATGGAGTCGAGAAAAGTTTGGTAACATAAACAAACAATTGATAAAAGTGGATGAAAAATTAGAAGAACTCCAAAAAAAAATGTTTTTCAAGTTTTGACCAAGATATCAATGACAAAATCAATAGACTGAGTAAGAAAAGAGAGTGTTTAGTAGAATACCAACATAAGTATTGGATGCAACGAGCTAAGACAGAAAATCTACAATTTGGAGATAAGAACACCAAGTTTCATCATAGGAAAGCAACGGGTCGAAGAAATAAAAAGATAATCACGACGATTACGAAAAATGATGGGGAGGTATTGGCAAAAGATAATGACATCAATGAAGAATTTGTAAACGAGTACAAGACTCGATTCAAAGCTACAACAATTGACATGAACAAATTACATAACCAATTACAGATTATCATCCCAGAAATATCTAGTGTTGATAATATGAATTTGGAAAGGCCTTTTTCCACAAATGAAATCAAGGAAGCACTTTTTAATATAGGTTCAGATAAATCACCAGGCCCATATGGGATGCCCGCGGGTTTTATCAGAAATATTGGCATATCGTCGGCCCAGATGTGACTAGAGTGGTCAAGAGTTTTTACAGAACCAGAAAAATACTAAGACAACTTAATCATACTTTAATAGCACTCCTCCCAAAGGTCGATAACCCATCAACAACATCACATTACAGACCTATTAGTTTAGTTTCTACGGTCTATAACATTATCTTGAAGATATTAGCAAAACGACTAAGTTTAGTCCTTCCTAAATTAATTCACCCGTTACAAAGCGCTTTCGTAAAAAAATAGAGCAATCCATGATAACGTGCTCATTGCGCACGAAATTTTTCATGGATTCAAATCAAAAAAAGGAAAGGAAGGCTACACGGCCATTAAATTGGACATGGGGAAAGCTTATGATAGAGTTGAATGGGAATTTCTTAAAGCAGTGTTAGTTAAATTTGGATTTGGGGATAAATTTCAAAATTGGATACAAGAATGTATTTCAACAATTTCTTATTCTATTCTAATCAACGACTCTCCTACTAACATTTTTTGTCCGCAACGTGGTCTCAGCAAGGGGACCCTCTTTCCCCCTTCTCTTTAACCTGTGTGCGGAAGTTCTAGCTAGAAACCTACAAAAAAATATCTGATGATAACCCCAAAGCTATTGGTTTCCCTATTTCAAAAAATGGGACTAGAATTCCTTTTCTAGCATTTGCAGACGACATCATAATCTTCACCAAAACATCAGCACAAGCCAGTGATAAGGTTCTCTCAACACTAAAATATTATTGTGATATTTCTGGTCAGTTCATTAATTATCATAAATCCGTGTTTCAAACTACCGCTAATATTGATCAAAGTAACAGGAGAAGAATTCAGAGTCATCTTGGAATCAATATATCTACCAATCTAGAACAATACTTAGGTTGTCCCATTATCAATGGACGTGTTAACAAAGATATTTTTAATTCCGTTATTATTAAAACTAAACAACAACTTGCTAGATGGAAAGTGTCCTCCTTGTCTCAAGAAGGAAGCATAACGTTAATAAAAGCTAACCTTAACGCAAAACCTAGTTATCTGATGCAGGGTTTCATGCTGCCGGTGAGCATACACAATGAACTGGACAAAATTAATAGACTCTTCTTTTGGAACAAGGGACCTAATTATCGCCCTTTGATCAGTTGAGATAAGATTTGTAAACCTCGATCCTTAGGAGGAACGGGGATAAGGAAAGCGGAAGATATGAATAAAGCACTACAAATGAAACTTTTGTGGAAAATCATGGCAGAACCGGATAATATATGGGTCAAAATTGTAGAAGAAAAATACCTAAAAGGATCATGTCTTTGGAACTACCAATGCGGGAAGAATGTTTCTTGGCAATGGAAGAACTTGACTAAATTATGCAAAGACTTTGACAAAGGTCTTGCCTGGAGGGTAGGTGATGGAAAAACGGTATGATTTTGGAAAGACATGGTTATTGGACAAACGCTTCAAGATGTCATTAGAAATTCAGCGCTAGTGAATTTGATGGAACTGACTTCCTCGTTTATTACCAAAAATGTATGGGATCACCAGAAACTAAATCAATTAAATACAATAATACCTTTTTCCATAATAGATAAAATTAAGAATTATAACCTCCCTAACAGTTACATTCGCGATCGACTCTACTGGTCGGGAAACGAAGAAGGGTGGTATTCGACTAAATCATCGTTGGAGATGATTCAAAAGCAAAGAGTTGGAGTTACTAGTGATAAAACTTGGATTTGGAAAATGGACATTATGCCAAAAATTAAAAATTTTGTATGGAAACTAGCTATGGATGGTCTTCCTACAAAGCAAAATCTTGACAAACAAATGATCTCAGTCGTTATGAATTGCGAGTTCTGTAATCACCACACTGAAAGTGCCAAACACCTTTTTTCAGTGTCCGGTTATGGTCAAAACTGTCGACATTCAGAATATTACAACCATCTTACAAAGTTATGACCTTGATAACCGAGGAATCGTTGAGGCCCAGTTTGACCTCAACGGTTTAATTTTAACTAAGGAAATGAAACTCATAGTGGTAATTTGCTGGAATACGTGGATGGCTAGAAACCAATCCATATTTCACAAAACTAAATTTCCACAAAACATAAAAACTACAGCAATTAATCAAATTGCGAATTGGGACCAAGCAAATTCAAATCAAAACATGAACACCTTAATAACAAAAAGTCAAAGAAGGAAAAAGAAAATTTTAAAATGGAAACGACCCGAGGAAGGATTTCATAAACTTAATTTTGATGCGTCACAAAATTCAACAAATAAATGTTCATATGGTTTTATCGTCCGAAACAATCATGTGATTCCTATTGCTATAGGAAGCGGCAACTGTAATGCTGATTCAGTGTTGGAAGTTGAAGCTCTAGCTTTGTGGTTTGGCCTTCAAAAGGCTAAGGAGATCGGAATTAAATCTATCGAAATTGAAGGGGATAACCTTACGATTATCAATTCGATTAATCAAATTTGGAAGCCACCGTGGGAACTCGATATGATTATCAACGACATTTCAATTATTATTTCTGGTTTCCAACACTCGACCGCACGACATGTTTTTAGAGAGATTAACACGGTTGCGAACAAGATTGCTTTGCACGGGCACAACGAAGAGCTGGATATAGATGCAATCCCAGAAGATGTTCAAGACCTCATCCGAAAGGATGCTTTAGGCCGATTGGTTTCTAGAAACTGATCCTCCTAAGTTTTTTACCTATGTATCAAAAAAAAAATTGAACAATGATGACTTGGTAAATTACAAATGTTTGTACTTGAGTCATTTTGCTATACAGAGTGGTGGTAGTTGCACAATGTCTTGCTTTGAAATTTGTGAATTTGCGCAAATAAAACCATATTGTTTTAAATAAAGATGTGCTTTGAGTTGTAATATAATAAGATCAATTTTATTCAGTCAGTCAAAAAAATTACAAACGAGTCAAGGGAATCGAATTTTGAGTACGAGGCGCAGGAGTAGAGCAGATACGAGGCGCATCTAGAGTATGCCTTTGGGACACATCCAGAGTGCGCCTCTGGGGCGCATCCAGAGTGTGCCTCTAGGGCACATCCAGAATCCGCCCCAGAGGCACACTCTAGATGCAGAGGTGCACTCTAGATGCGCCCCAAAGGCATATCCAAAATACGCCCGTGTTGCCTCCCGTGTCTGATCGAATAACAACCCCTTATATTAAAATGAGATAATGTAAAACTTCGACTAACCTCTACAAAGTGTGTGTTATCTGAGACACGCGTTATCGTACGGATCAACGTAGGCGGGCCTTGATTAGGTGTGCTGGCTATTATAGGAAGGAATGTTAACGCACTATTACCAAGGACAACTAGGGCTATCTGTATGTGTCTGCAACACACCCAATCATAGGCAACTCCATCCAATATCTACGTGGGCATGGAGCTTTTTTAATCCAGTTAACATTCTTAAGCACATTTATAAATGTGGTGAATACGATGCACTGCATAGATTCACATGTATAATCATGTTATATATATATATATATATATATATATATATATATATATGTTATCATAATTTTATTAAATTTTATAAAAATAAATACTCACCTTTGAATATATTGTTCTTCTCAAGTTCAACTCCATAAGTATCTTGTAACACCCCGATTCCGCGGGACTCGGGATGTCACATTGGGCTAGGATCGCACAATGGATCCTGACCCTAGCCTGACAACAAGTTCACTGGACCTTACAACATGGCACTGACAGATATAAAAACAAATACATAAAACCGTATAAACTTTATAACCAAAGGTAAACAACAACATAGCCGAGTATGAAACGACATCCTCACACAGGAGGTAAACAAGACATCATCCTCACGCAAGAGGGAAAACATAAACAACCCCAAAACCAACCACCTAATGTACGAGAGTCCTCGACCTGTCACCCTGCCAGATCACCCAGCAGCACCTATCCTGCAAACATCTACAACACGGTATGAAACCGTTAGCTAACCGTACATATATAAGGTAATGCATAAGCACCAGCACAAGTCATGAAGGATAAACACATAATCATGCTATCACACATTTACCCATTTTATTATCTTCATATAATAGTCATTCACTCAAATCGTATATATATATATATATATAGATGAAAATATTTGGCACGAGGACCGATACATCCCCGCCTCTGAGTGATATATCCAATTGTACGAGTATCGGTCACACAATCCGTGTACCCTATGGGAGTGGATTGTGCCCTTCTTGTAAACTAGTCTGGCCTGACGTCAAAGAACCTCCCAGACTCCACTACGGGATGAAAGGGAAAAGTTATCACAGCCACGCAGTGGGGCAGTTAATAAAAAATAGGTCGGTATAAACGACATCTCATGCTATCACAGCAAACATATAAGCACACACCACTCATGCAAACACCCAATATAAGGATGGTAGCTAAGTAAGTCCTACGGACTTACCTCAACCTCGTACAAATTCAACCACAATCACCTCTACACTGGAGGGACAACACGGCCTATAAACAAGGCATAAAGAGATATATCAACCTCTATTCATCAAAGGGGTCACACCTAGATCTAAAGGGATCCATAAGGATCATACTCAATCTATAAGCCTCACAACCAACTAAACCTCAATATCTCAACATAACTCACAATTCCTCAAATCTCAAGGTAGTATCTAATCGACATTCCTCAATCTCAATTCTAATCCTAATTTAATTAATTAACCTTTAATTAGTTAATTAGATTTCGCCATAATAACGTTTTGCCCACAGGCAATTTCTAAACCCCCTATCATCAGATTTCATCAAACAAACAACCCATAATCACCAGAATAATATAACGACCATAATGGAATTTCTAATTGTCCTATTTGACAAGCCTAAAGTCAATTTAGGCCAAATCGTAGTACGGAAAACGAATAAATTCATAACTTATTCGTTACTAACCCGATTGACGATCTGAAAGAAGATTCGAAATCACAATGATGCAGGCTACGCATGGACGACATCAAATTCATCGGAATCTAAGCGACGGAACCGTCCTGGTGACATATATGCTCGACCAGCCCTCCATATACTCGAAAATGTAGAAACTCGGTAACGATATAAAGAGAATGAAGAGAGGAATCCAGAAACTCAAACGGAATTGAAATCGGATTAGAAACGAAGAGTAGATCTGAGTTTGAAGGTTGAGAGAAATCAGAGCTTTTACGAGGAAACGTGAAAGGAAATGAATTAATAAAGGATTTTCCGCTATTTACAGTGAAGAAAATAATTATCCTTTAACAAAGTCGATAATTATCCTTTAACGGATCCAAAGACGGGTCGAACCTCTTTCTCCAAACTTCTCGAGATTGGAACATTAAATATGGAATATTGTAGGGATAATTATTCCACAACTGCCTCGGAAAACGTGTATTCCTAAGCCATTTTTCTTAGCCGTTAAGAAACGAAATAGCGACTCTTTTGGCCGTTTTGCCTCTCCATGTTATTTCATATCTAGGACATATCCGATGTCCTGATCATTTCTTTCAACTGCATTTTTATTAATTGGAGCTCCCAAATGCTCCAAACAAAACCGGAGGGTAAAAATAATTACCCGGGGGAAAAAGTAAAAATTTCCCCAAACGTCCAAAATTACGCGAGGAACATAACGGTGTGACTCATACTCATCACTTGCGAAATCTTCGCGAGTTATATGTCAATTACTATCAACGATTAAGTTAATCAACATTAATTAGAATTCGGAAATTCCTAGCTATTACATATCTATTTCCTTATTACTAAGAAATCTTCATCTGGAAAGCCTAAAACCAAAGTAATAGATTTGTATCCGCAATTACCGTCACCTTACACATTCATGAATCCATTCACATATGGTTTCATGAATTTTTCTGAATTCCCCTTCTTTCCAAGGATATTTTCCATCATCATGTGTAACCTCGGGTGTAGCATCTACATCAATTGGTTCCTTTCCTTTACGACGTAGCTGACTAGATGGAGTGGAGAAAAAAGTTCAAGAAAATTGAGATAAAAGATGAAGAACACGGTAAACAATAGAATGAACAATGAGCTAATAAGGATAAATATGTAATGCATAAAAACAAGAGTAAAGAAAACTAACTCTTCAGGTGTAGCCTTTGCATTATTTTCTTTTTTTTCTCCTTTGAACCTCGGGGACGGCCAGGGCCACGTCTAGGTGTAGCCTCTCCGTCATCCGGATCCACCACTCTCTCAGAACGGGGACGTCCAGGACCACGCCTTGTCGAATGCTCAAACGAACTCTACTCTCTTCTTGTTGAGCTCACGTTGGTGGTCTTCCCTTGGCCCAGACCTTTTGTGTTGGCTTTATCATCGTGGTACTTCCCGGATTCTCGATGTCCTCGAGGCAAGATGCCATTTTCTCCATCTCATCAAGGGTGAGCGTGTTAGAGTCCATTCTTTCTTGAAAGAATTGGGGAAATGAGGCTCTTGAAAGTTCTAATATGCAAAATGGGCTCCTACATAAAATAGGAGAAAGTAGACCTGCAAATTAAAACATAGGGAAGAATGGAAATGATGTTAGTGGGTCTCTTCCTTCTAATTTTTTCCTTTATTTCTCATTCCTTTACTTTTCTCTCTCCTCACTTTCTCTCACCTGTAACTCTTCTCTCTTGTAAATTAATGATAGTGGTGGGCCCTAATTTCCTCAGTACTTCACTTTCTCTCACCCGGAACTCTCTCCCTCATGTATTTTTTGATAGTTGGAACCAGATCTGTATTTTTTAGTAAATTGGAACCACATCTGTATTTTTAGGTATGCTATTTCCACTAGATTTTGGGTATACTTTTGACTCGTTTTGTTAAGTAGTATTGGGTATGTGTTTGATGAATTGAGTATACTATTTTAGGGGTATGATTACCCAATTTATGGGTATTATTATTTTATGTTGTAAAATGTTACCCAAATTATTGGTACGGTTGGACATTATATGTTTATTGTTGGGTATGATTTATGGTATGTTTCTTATAGTTGAGTATGTTTAGAGTCAAATGTTGGGTATGTTTTATGGTTATCCAAACTATGTTATAATGACCAAATGTCATTTGGTATTGATGTTTGTGTACAATATCGATTTGTGTAAAATTTGGGTATGATAAATTCTACCCAATTTATGCATGTATTGTGTATGAATATTTTATAAAACAAAATACTACCCAATTTATGGGTATGATGCTTTTTGATATTTTAGTTTTTTGGGTATGTTTGGATTTTGGGTATGTGTGTTTTCAAGTAAGTTTGTGTAGTTTGACAAAATTATTTTGGGTATAACAGTGACGTTTTTTGGTAAATGAATTTTTGGCTAGAAGGTGAAAAGGTGTGCATGTTGAGAATTGTGCATTTGTGTAGTAGGTGGAGATAAATATCAAATGTCAAATCAAATGGGATGGACAAGTTGATAGCTTTTGTACTATATTTCTTCCAACCTATATTCTAGGGGGCCAATTTTTCAATTAAAAAAGGGAGGAGCCCTAAATACCAACTCATTGGCCTAAAAGGCCCAATTCACCAATTTATCCTTCTTTCTTTAGATTTGTTCAACGACACTAGGCTAGGATTGATGGGATCATCATCATCATCATCATCCATGTCATCATTGGGAAATGTAATTGGAATCCAATGAACTTGCTTCCAAAATAGGTGGATCTGATTTAATGTTATAGCTCTCCTTGCCCGGATTACTATGGTAAAGTCATGCACACATGACACTCCATGAGCTTCCCTCCCATAACTATCCCGACATACAATATCATCTCTTGTCCTCTTAGCTTTGGTGTATTTATCCCACAAGAGTGTGAAACACTCATTGGTGACATAGTCTCGAAGCAAGTCAAACATCGGTATACGCACCTTCCGAGGAATCCTCACCCGTGACATCTCTAACGAAGCTTGTTTGAGAAATTTTTTTTGCCATACATTCATCTTCCCTCTTTTCTTTAGTGAAGTTGTACTTTTGAATTTGGAACCCAGTTATCCTTCACCCCGTGAGTCTCTTCTTCTTAATCGTCTATCTTATGTGATTATACTCCTCGCTTGATTTTATTTATTGTAGAGATTGTTGTAACTTGGTATGTACACCAATTGTTTGATAAAATGCCAAGTTGATTCATTATTTTTTTTTTGGTTGTGTTGTGTTGATTCATAGTTCGTCTAAGAAATAATAGCAAATGAAGTTGTGAGTGAAGCTTGGGGACTTCATTAACTGAATGCCCGGGAATTCAAATGAAGTAGTTCTCGGGATGTTGTTTGGTGCATGTCATAAAGTTCATAATGTAGATATTGGTGAGCAGGTAATAGCTGTTGTTGGAGATTGCACATTCAGACTCTCAAAACTTACATTGTTTGATCAAAGGTGTTTGTCAAAATGAAGATTGAGATGATGTCGCAAGATTGAGAATGTTGATGAAGCAAAAGGGATAGCTAAGATGCCGGGTTGCAGTTGGATAAACATTGAGAATCAACTCTATGAATTTCATGTTGGTGATGACTTGAATCTTTAGTTCTTCAGAACTATGTAGCCTATTTAGTTTGTGAAACAAATAGTTGATGCATACCAGATGACAATGGATTATAACATATATATAGCATGTTTCATTGCTGCCGGTTTTGTGATTTTGAGCATCAAGGATTATACTTGTATAGTTTGAAGGTGATAAAAGAGTTTGTAATTACTTTAGCTTTTTTTCTTCTTCTGTTTTCTTGCTGAATTATTTTGCTAAACTTTTAACGGTCTCAATTATTTTGCTAAACTCTTCCTGAATTAATGTTCATCTTTGTTGTTGAAAAAATTGATATGATGTTAAGATATTGAGGCTTATCTAGCTTCCTAATACTTTGTAAAAAATCTGATATATTAAAGGTTGAATTATAAATTTGTAATTTATAAACGTATTTTCTACAAATGTATACAATATATAAGTACAAATGATCTTCCTTAACTAGAAATATATGAAGCTAATATTAAGGAACATACAAGGATAATAGAATATATAAGTACAAATGATCTTTCCTAACTAGAAATATATATATATATATATATATATATATATATATATATATATATGGTTAGGGGTGGGCGCAGTCGAGAGCCGGTATCGGGGGACATCCAGAATCCACCTCATAGGCACAGCGCCAGTGTTGCCCCTCATGTCTGATCGAATAGCAACTCCGTTTAAAGGAATTCGGCTCTCTATTCTAACATGTCTAAATCTAATAAAAATGAAATAAACTATTAATTATAAAATTCTATATTCTAACATGACTAAATTTAATAAATAAAAAAATGAAACAAAGCATTAATTTTAAATTATGTTTTTTTAAATTTAAAAAATATGAAAAAAGTAAATCTAAAGCTTTTTTTATTTTTGAACTAAAATAAAAGCTGTAGTAATTTATATATTTTTGAATTTAAATTAAAATTTTAAAGATGAAATTTAAAACTAATTCGAAAATAAATAAAAATTTACTATACTTTTATTGTAAATAAGAGTTCATTTAGGCCGTTTAAGTATCGGGCGCAGTGGAAAGCTGCCTCCGGGGCACATTCAGAATCCGCCCCAGAGGCGTATTCTGGATGCGCCCCAGAGGCTCAATGTTCCCGGGAGGCACATCCAAAATGCGTCCGTGTTGCCTCCTATGTCTGATCGAATAGCAACCCGTGTATTTTGTTGTTAACTAATTCAGGTGGGGCCTAGACAAATGTCCTTAGCCACGTAATCAACCTGAGTTTAATTATCTGGTTGTTACATTCCCTCTACTGAAAACGATGTCCTTAGCCACGTAATCGTCAAAATCTTATGCAAAATTCACAAACCTACAATTCTCATGTGTCAAAATTGGTTAAAAATTGAAAGGAAAGCGATGTTTGTATAGATAGCTTGCGTGCCAAATTCTATTCATTTATTTTCTCTGGTTCACATGGCAGCCCTCATGAATCTACAACTCTTAATCTTTATTTTTTTGGTGTTTTAAATTGAACAAATCTTTTCAAGTTGAACCAAAGATAACCTAATCGAAGAAAATCAAAAAATACGTGGACCAATTTTGGAAACATCACATCACCGGCCAAAACTATCCTAATTTATTTAAAATTTGAGTTTTGGTTGAAGAAGAGATGATGCGGCAGCCGAGGGAGGGAGCGAATACAAGACTTGTGTAAGTAACATCATCCTGCCTTTTTAATCGTTACTTATTAATGAATGAAACAGACCAAAAGCTACCACCACATCAATATCCCGGGTTGGTGCTGATTTGAATTTGCAGACCATTTTCTCTCCTCAATCAATATTGTATTTATTTGGGCAACTTTTAAACATGATTACGCCACTTGTATTCTCAACAAAACTTCCACCAAATATAACACAAACGCCAGAATAGTGGATTACTAAGCTAAACCTACAGTGCCTTTCACTGCTTTTGGTTTCTTCTATCCTCTACTTACAACATACATCACTCACTCTGCATACACACCTTAGTTGAATATTGTGTCAGCGCAACCACAAGAATGCTTTTCTTGTTTCTAACTTATATGCTGCCTTCAACTTGCCATTTTAAGCAACCGCAGAGCAGCCGGCCGAGTAAATTTCCTCGCAAAAAGGAAGCATGTGGATGGTTTCCCCTTGCTGCTGCACCATTCCCTTCTGTATTCAGTCTCATAATAGATATTATCAATATCCTGCAACAACTCAAATACATCCCTTTTAAATTTCCTTATTTACTCGCTAGTTGGCACCAACTGTTTTGAAGATGGAAGTAATAGCATGACAGAAAAGTACTAATATAAGCTCAAGACCAACATCAATCAACTCCGCTAGAGTATTTGCAGAAAATGTAAATCAAACAAACTTGAAATATCAGGAATCTTTTTTCAGACAAATCCTCATTTACATATCACTACAAAAACCAATTAACTGATCTTAAACCACCTTCCTACTTGACAATACACATTTCATTACTTATGAAATCTGGCATCAGAATATTGAAACTTCATATGATCAAGGAATAGCAACTAGTATCGAATAGTAATTTATGTACCTTAATCGATTGAATAAGCTGAGGAGTAGCATCGGAAAATTTATAGGCTACAGGATGCCATCCTTGCCTTTTAGGGTCTTTAGAGGATGTAAGATCCCAAGCAGAATGTGTAAGGGATCTTCTTGTTATTTCACCTTCAAGATGCTCTTGCTGAAATTCAGAAGAAATAGTGTTTTTTTTTTTTTTTTACAACCAAGCCAAACAAAAGAAAAACAACTAAGCCACTCCTTTTGTCAACCATATGTAACATAATGTTAGTATTTATTAAAATCACGAAGCAAAAGAGAACTATATTTGGCCGGTTCAATTTAAGTTCTAGATCTGTCATTGCTTTTGGCTTTTCCACTTAGCTTGGAGTTTTCACCTATACTGATAAATGATGATTTCAGAAATAGCTAGAACATGTTCGAGCATAATCCTACAAAGGAAAAAAAGTGTTCCTATTTTGAAAGAAAAAAGCAAGTGACTAAAAATTCAGGGAAAATTAATTAAAATATACTGAAGCTGGACTGCATGCTCGACACTGAGCTTGAAATGATAACAAAAATCCTATTCTATATAGTCTTTGAAAATATGATACCCTGAATAATATCTAATGACAAACTCCAACGAGATAAAAGTTGGGTTGTTGAATATGTGATTACATTAAATTCCAATTGTATACTCAGTATTCACAAAGACCCTTTTTCTAGCTCAGGATGGAGTCTGCACATCCATTCAAAGTTCACTATTTGAATTAATTTTCCTTTTTCCTTTCTAGTCTACCAAAAAGACTAAGAAAAGTAAATTTCCAGCTTTGTTGCTAAGTGATTTAAGAGTTTTTTATGATCATAAAAGTTCAATTACATAGCAATTCTAGAGGACACAGACAAGAAAAGGTCATTATATGTCAGACTCAAAATGCAACAGCTTCAAACATAAACCAACTTACAGCTAGTAATGTCTGCACATAATGTTCATCTGATATGCAATTATGCTCCTTGGCAGGATTTGTTGGCTGCAACAAGAAAAAATGTTCAACAACAAATCAATCTCATATGCTGCTTTTTTTTTTCAATATAAAAATTGTAGAATTTCTCAACAATATTTTTACAGCTTTATGCTCTAGTATCACAATCATAAATAAAGCTATAAGAAAATTCCCATGAGACAGAGGAGACTAGGAGAGTATAAAAGGATTTCATGAACCTACCATTTGTTGATCCCGCCAAAACTCTGGTAATGATTTTCTCTGCAGAATTCAACCAAATATGGTATGAATATTACCCATTCAAAACAGGGAACATAAGGAGCTTCAGAATGTGCATAAGCTAAATAATAACTTCCACACACAGGTATGCTGTGTAGATAATACTATTGATCAAAGAAAGTAGAAATTAACAAAGCACGCAAGATCCACTCTAGGAAGCTACTGTGATGCAAGTTCTACTATTTTCATTAACTAGTTATTGGTTGACATGCTATATGAAAATGTGAGTTTTAACATTGGAACAAAAGTTCCTTGAAAACTTAACTTTGAGTGATTAGAACTTCAGCTAAGTATCCAAATTTAGATTTTTCAATAGGGTTCACATCAGCTACATTAAGTAGACTTTCAAATTAGTGAACTTGCCTTACAGTGCTGTTGAAATACAGGGAACACCTTCTCATCTTTCACAACCACCTCTGCATGTTTTCTAATCAATACAACCCACTGCAAGATTGGAAAATAATATTAGGAGAAGATATAAGGGTTGTTTGGATGCACAACACCGCTTTATAAAGCAAGTCTTATGGCATAATCTAATGGCATAATACATATCAAATAATGTTTCACAAAACACTTTGGGTTTTGTTTGGTTGCATATCACCACTTTATAAAGCAAGTCTTATGGCATAATACGTTTGACTAGAATGATATTTGGATGTTTCCATCAATGTGTATTGCACAGACACCACTGGTAAACATTACATTTCTATGTATAATCCATATTTTCATTTTGAAGCCTGAAATTACATGATTGCATTATAATACATGACGTCCAAACAGACCCTTTGCCTTCTGATATAATTTACCTGTGACCCTTTCCGCCAATTTTGGATAGGGACAATGGGATGCATCTTAGGGTTATAGCGTCCCTCCTTTGTGTCAGCAAAGCTGTAAATAAAGATTAGAGGTAAAAAAAACTTCTTATGAAGCAAATATACTTGAATTCTGACATCCTATTCATATTTTCTACAATGTGATGAAAGGCAACTAATCTGCTCATCAAGAACAAGGGGGATCTGGTATGATGAGGAGGATTGAAGATGATAGTAATATAGTTATCTAAAAATGACTCCTAACCTGTCCACAAAGCTGGTAGATGTTGACATGATGTACTCATAAGTATAGCTGAAGTTGTACAAGGGTATACAGCTGAAGAATACAACAGAGGTTAAATTGGTTAGGAAGGAAAAAGTTACAATTGACTTTATTTGTAGGTAGTAAATCTAACAACCTCATTAATCATCTAAAACTGTAAGCATTATGTCCCTACACCCTTGCAAACGCAAGCATGCACACAAACCCAATGTGTGTTACACACACGAGCACACATACACACATATAATAAATGGCATGCACAAGAGTTTGTGTTACAGGATATCACAGCTCACCTATCTGAGAGGAAAATAAATCGTTCATTAGAAGGGTCAGTAAGTGCGTTTTCGAGTAATATACGCTCAGCCTGGATCATGCTAGCTTCTCCCCAGACTACCTGAAAAGAAAAGATAACGGCTATATAGTACTGCAACGAGTAGTACTAAATTTATAAGGTTTGTTACACCAAACAAGCCCCTCGTTTAAGCCAGCCCACACAAAACCACCTTTTATCAAAACTATAATTAACTGTCCGTGATTTACATTTTTTTTACAATACAAACCCAACACATTTAAACCTTTATAAAACATTGAGAAAAAGCAGGAACAAAATACCCCTTTAAATTCATTTATAATTCTTATATTGATTGTATATTGACATTTTAAATTTCTTTTGACATTTAGTAAAGTTAAATTGACTGTCAGCGTTGGTTTTTATCGAGACATGAATAAAGGAGGTAAAATGCTAATTTCTTGATAAAGGGTTGTTTTGTGCAAAATGATTTAAATAATGGGTGGTTTTGTGCAATTTTAGAAGAAATTCACTAATAGCCAGGCAAAAGGAAACCAGAACACTACGAAACTGCTGCTGCTAGAAACAAGCTTTGAGAAACAGAAAGTGGACATATTTCATCAAACAAGTGAATGGATATGCTGCAAATATATAAACATCAATACTGGGCCAAATCTGTAAGGTGCATAAGTGAATTCACTAGAACAAGTGTCACATTCACTTGTTACTTTACAGCATATGTACTTACCCAGATCTAGTAGTATGCAGAGATAGATTACCTCTATACTATTATTCACTTGGCGGTTTAGGAAGTACACTGATTTTGTTGTAGCTGTGCTGAACAGGAACCCAGGCCTTGAATGAACGTAAATTGAAAATTTATTTTCCTTCTCTGCCTGCAAAATAGTTTCCAGATATTCTGAGGGGACCGACTTTCATTTTAATGGGTCAAATTATGAAGGCAAAACCAATAAACAAAATAAGAATTTACATAAAGACTCCACAAAAAGAACTCTAAGTTTAAAGTATCAGGATTTAGAGTTTTTGCAATCGGCAGATAATCCATAATCGTCAGGGTCAATCTTACGTCTCCATCATGCATCTTACAGTCTGGACTTCATACAATAATGTAAACTAGAAACATCAAGAGAATGTTTGGACTTTGGAAACATTCAGTTTACATCATAAGGCTTCTGTATTAGGACACTGTCACCTTGGCATGTCTAACCACTAGGCACTCTCAGCAAGTAAAAGCTTACTAAATTGGTTGATAGCAAACAGACACCTAAAGACTAACCAGTGACTATTGATAGCACCAAAAAAAAAAATTCTGAGGAAACTCCATATCCTGTTTTGATAACAGATAGCATCAATTAATGAGAGTTAATATAAGATAAGATCCCGTAAAAAATTATTGAAGCAAAGTCCATTAAGAAAAGCTCAAATAGCTCAGCGGCACAGATAAGCCAAATCTAGTAGTTTACATTAAACAAAAGGCAACTACTAATGCTAATGAGCAGGTGGTTTAACCAGGGTAAGTGACTTGAGCTCAAAGATTACAACAATTTAGCATAAACCAATGTAGCCTAATTTTTTACTGAAAATAGCTGATTGCCCTGATTTCCCCCATTCATGATGCAAAATATAAAGGATGTTATTTACAAGGCGCTCAAATTGCCGCTTACCCAAGACACACGGAAGGCAAGTACATCTCTTGAATCCAGAGTGCATGCGCCAGAGGCGCATTTGGAGTGTGGATGTGCGGGATTCGCATCTGCCCTTCACAATAGCTGATTATCCGGCGCTTTCACATTGAACGTGGTCACGGATTGGGTAAACGGTAAATTGGTAAATCGAGCGTCGTGTAAATAACAGTCCAGAAATATAAAAGGCTAGTGCTAGTAGAATCAATATAAATATACATCCACTAATTAGTTGGAATAAAATTTGTAAACCGAAAGAATTTGGCGGAGTAGGAATAAGGAAAGCCGAGGACATGAATATAGCACTACAAATGAAACTCCTTTGGAAAATAATGGCTGAGCCTGATAACATATGAGTCAAAGTGGTAGAGGAAAAATACCTTAAAGGAAACCGACTTTGGCACTACACGATAGGAAAAAACACTTCGTGGCAATGGAAGAGACTTATGAAACTTCGCTCGGAATTTGAGAAAGGACTGAAATGGAATGTTAGTGATGGACAAACTATTAGAATTTGGAAAGATATTTGGATCGGAGACCAGATATTAGAACAATGTGTTAAAAACAAAGAACTCATTACCAATAGAGATGAAATTGTTAGTAACCTCATTAAGAATGGGTCATGGGACCATGAAAAGATTAGAAACCTAATTGAACCACTGATATCAAAAGATGTGGGTGATAAAATTTTAAATCTTCCACTCCCTTTGTCGCAGATCCGGGACAGAGTTTACTGGGCACCTAGTAAAGATGGTTGGTTCACCACTCGAGACGCAATGCAACTTATATTGAGAACAAATCAAATGGATCCGTACATCAACAAGTGGATATGGGACTTGAATATCATGTCAAAAATAAAGAACTTTGCATGGAAACTCTCGCTTGATAGACTTCCAACTAAAGAAAATCTAGAAAGGCAAAGTATCCCAGTTCCTATGAGTTGTGTCCTATGCCAACACCCCTACGAAACAGCTGATCATATTTTCCTCAAATGTCCATATACCATG
Organism: Fagopyrum esculentum; assembly: GCA_033239045.1. Lineage (NCBI taxonomy): Eukaryota > Viridiplantae > Streptophyta > Magnoliopsida > Caryophyllales > Polygonaceae > Fagopyrum > Fagopyrum esculentum. Next base: position 59,643,261 of record BSUD01000007.1, read on the forward strand.
CACAACCTAACTATTACCAAAGCACAAAGTTGCCTACAAGACCTGAACATAACACACAGGAAAATCCCAGAAACTCTTCTCCTAATAAGAGAGAAGCTCGATGATAGTACAATTACCAATCTGATACTCACTTGGTGGAACGTTTGGCATATGAGAAACAAAATTATCTTTGAAAATATCACTCCAGTAGACATCTCACATACTGTTGATAATCAAATTAGGGAATGGAACGAACACAATGACATATTAAGCATCAAAAAAACAACAAACGCGGCACAAAAGAGGAAAACCAGAAAACTGAGATGGTCGGCACCAAAGGAGGGAGTGATTAAAATTAATTTCGATGGATCAAAGAGAAGTGATGGGAATTGCGCTTTTGGCTATATTCTAAGGAACCACAAAACAGAAGTCATGGCCTTTGGCCATGGACGTTGTGAAAAAACATCGATACTAGGTGCGGAAGCATGCGCACTAAAATATGGCCTAATGAAAGCCAGAGACTTAGGAATAAATAATATTGAAATCGAAGGTGACAATCTTACGATCATCAACACAGTTTAAAAAATCTGGAAACCTCCATGGGAAATGAACATTATTGTCACGGATATTTCAATTCTCTTAATGAAGTTTCTTAATGTGCAGGTTAACCACATTTTCAGGGAAATTAATGGTGTTGTTGACTGTCTTGCAACAAGTGGCCATGATAACCCTGCTGACGGTTCGGTGATCCCAGAAGATGTCAAGCTGTTCGTCCACAGGGACGCCATAGGGTGGTCAACAAATCGATGTTGATCAGGCCCAATCTCTTACCTTCTTGTCAAAAAAAATATATATATATAAATATACATCACCCAGCGCTTCCTCCCAAGTAGGCATAATACTCCCGATTTAGAAATTAGAATGGCATTTAATCATCCACATCCTTCAAAAGCTACGAGGGAATAAAAATACCATAATCTCACAAGAGAACACTGACAAATATCGTTTTTCGCCTTTCCTATAAAGCATCACGCTTGCCGAAAAAACGGGCAGCTTCCTGACTCTATAAGCACATATAGAAAGCTCAAAATTTCCATTTATTTCTTCTAGTGAGGAAGTACTTGAGAAGCTCTATAAGCTACAGTTGAATCTGGTTTCAAATAAAAAAAAAAAACTTGAATCTGATGCAATATTATCGAATCGACAATCACACCGATGCAAGTACAGCCCCTCAAAATGAAGCAACTGCGGAAATACTGAAGCCAACGAAAATGAAGTATCAAGTGTAGGCCCGTGAACGTACCTGAAAGAAGGAATCCCAGACGAAATCAAGGGGAAGGCGGTTGCGAGCGATGAATAAGAAGGCAATTTTAGGGCTTTGGAGAAACGGATTAGGGATAGACATATGCAGGCCGACTCGACTCCACTTTGCATGAACGAACACAAAGATCCCAAAGCAGAGAGAAAGCAACAGCACAAAGAAGATCCTGATGCTCCATTTGTGGCGAGACTTTTGCTGAAAACTAGCTCTCCGCTTCATGATTTGCAATCCCAATCCCTATGCTACTATCATCACCATCTGTGTGGTAAGGGAGCGCCGGTGAAATTTGACAAATTTGAGGGATTCACGGAGTGCGGTGAGGAGCGAGAAAGAGGAGTGAAAGGGAGCTTCAATGGCTAGGTTGCGTAAAGAGAGAGAGGGAGATGCGTTGGCTGTCGCACTTCCATGATTGAATGGGGATGACCTTTCTCCCTCTCACTCCATCTCTCTGCATCTGCCATCATGTGACTGACTCTAACTCTTCACCTTTCAGTTGGTGTCCTTTTTGACTAAATTGCTGTAAATAGCTCTACCTTTTTGGATAGTTGCCTCAAAGTAATGAACTTTCAAATTTGTGAAAAATAACCTAAACTGATGCTATGGAGTTGCTTGTGAATGATATTAATAATGCTAATAATATTAATTATAAGCAATTTTCGGTAATTTTGAAATCCATAACTTTGCAAGTTTTATGAGATGGAATGATTGGTTTGGTTGATATTTAGTTAGTGGTTGGCATAATGCAATCTATCTGGCATATTTGAAATAAAGTAATTGCATCACAAGACTCTTCTTAATTTACTCTAATCAACAATAAGAATGAAGCAGTGAAGGTTTGGTCCTTGTTTGGCCTATCTAGGCAATGGTGAGTACTCAAATTTTCAACACAGCTTTACAATATCATCTCCAGTCTCTAATATACATATAACATTGGTTAGGACACATGCTTATCCATTGATAGACTCAATAACTTGTTTAAAGGAAGTCGGGTTTGTTTGACTCTTAATTTATAAACTGTTATAGATTAAAAAAATTATGAATCCAAACAGTGAACAATTAGTAGCAATCAAGAACATGTAATAGGCTATAAAAAATTGACTTAAGATCTAATCTACACAACCTTTTTTCATTGACCAAGAATTATTTGGTCAAACTTTTTATATAAAACACTCCATTTATTAGACAAATAATGTAATTGACGTAGAACATGGACATTGCTGACTGAATACTTCTTTTGTACATGCATCCTGCCCACATAGCATAGCTAACCCAATCCCAAATCCAAGAATGCCTCATCTTCATGCTAGCATTCCTTCTTGCTTCAGCTTCCAATCAACTTCCCAATCCTCGCTATCTCGATGCTTTTTAATTCTATTTTTATTTACCTTTCTGCTGCTTCATTTTCTTCCGGTAGGTTTTCGCTTCCTTAAACACATCCGCTGGCCTTCCCCAACCTTGTCCGAAAACACCATGCCCGTCTCTCTGTTGAGGCTGGATCAACATCTCCAGTACCTGCAACTCTTCCCTATCAACCCAGTGGATACAGTTCACAGGGCAAGATTCAACAGCAACCTGTACGTTGTTATATATATCAACCAGGTCAGACCAAATTTCTTCACAACACAGCCGCCGGACTCAAACATGTTTTTATGCCTAAAATTACCTGAATCTTTTGTTCGTCGTCTCCATACTGAACTTTGACTCGAGCAGATCCTACAGCTTCATCCATCACGAATGTCCCACAAGCATGGTGCACACATTCTCTACATCCTGTAAAGTATAAAACCATGCCAATTAAGAATATCTTTCAAAGCTTAACGCTTAGAGTGAGCATGTCTAGTTACGACCTATGCAGACATTTTCATCCACAAATAGGGCTTCGGCTCTCAAGGCTCCCTTCCAACAGCTGTGAAAGCCAAATCCAACACTCACTTGACCAATGGAGGCATCGTATTTTCTTCTCGACTTCTCGGACATTAGCACTTCATAGGCCTCATTCAACATCAAAATATATCCGTGAGCCTGATACAACAAGGACAATTGAAAACACCCTATATAAACACTTACAAATCTCTTCATACTGTAGCCAAAACATCCCACTCAATTCCATATCACAAATAATATACATAAGATGCATGAAATTCCCTAATTAAGGTTATCAATTCATGCTGTAATCTACTGACATTACAAACGTGGTCATTCAAATCCATAATTGAAACCAAAAACTGCTTATGCTTACTTGATCATGATTTCTGCCAATTTAAGGCATCTCATGTATCGGTAATCAATCGATTGGGACAAAGATAAAAAGGTTTGAGCTGGAATATTCAATTTGATCAACAGTTAACGAAAGTGAGACCCAATCTTAAACCCTAACCTCTTTGCCGGCAATATCAGGATGGTACTTCTTCTGTAGCTTCCGATAAGCGGCTTTGATGAGTTGAGGCTCGGAATTGGCAGAAACTCCAAGCAGCTGGTAGTAATTCCTCTTATCCTTGATCTTCTCCAGGGATTCATCCGTTATTGATCTTCTCTGGCAACATCGAATCACGTACTTCCCCTGCCTTTCACAATAAATCCACGAGTCCAAAAAGTATCCTAGTAATATGTGACTAGTTTGGAAAATAGAGAAATTAGTAGTACCTTGGAAGGAGGTTGGTTGTGTGATGGCGGAAATGCTTGGGAGCAGAGACTGTCAGGGACTGAATGATGGACGCCATTAGAGTGTGAATAGAGTAGTTTATGATCGCATCTTCAATATCAAAGGAAGGTGAGAACTGAATTTATCTCCCTGTCAACAGCAGAGATATTTTTTACGGCAACAGATATTATTGTTACTTGTCGTGTGTTTCTGAATTCATAGATATTTTTGCTATCATGGATCGAAATGGACCAGCCGCCTCATCCCAACTCAGAAAATCCGAAAATCCTAGCCCATCCATCTAAACAAAAGCTTGAGGGAGACAGAGTAGCACAACTAGCACAGGAAAAGGGGAGAAATCGGAAGCGATGGAAACCCTGTGATGAACACTGCGGTCAACACCAACGATGCCGGATGGAGAATGAGACGAGGCGTGGGCTGACGTTCTCAAAGTTTTTCGGGCTTTTTTGAGTTTCTCTCCTCCTGTTGTCCTCAATGAGAGCTCAATCTTTGGCGTTTGTTGATGTATGGACGAATGGTGAATACCCCAAGGATCCCCTACCTTTGAACAAGGCGGCTCTTCATCTGCCCTCTTCCAAAGCGATTGAAGTTGTTGGTGTGATACATCACAATTTGTGGCGTTGGTCCACTGTCCGAACAATCGCCCTAAATAACACTGAAAACTTGAACAAAAACCCATTAAACCTCTACCCAAAACAATATAAACCCTAAGCTTTTGCTCCTGAGCAACAAAGAAAAGAAGCCATGTGCTGCCCTCGCTATGTGGTTATCTTGCTCAATCAATGGTATTAGAACACAAACAACAAGTAGACCAAAGAAGCGAGGAGGACTACCATGGTTCTCTTTACATGCCAGAAGCTTTTTGGTGTCGATCTCATAGAGAATGAAGAACATTTTGGCATGGATGGAGGCCTTACCTCCTTCAATCGACAATAGAGGTAAACAATTAACCCTTGTCAGAAAACCTAGATCTCCATCTAAATACATGTCTACGAACAACCTTGAAGAAATTAGAGGAAATCTATCAATTTTTGTTTAGGCCATTGACCAATTAGACGTTTTTTTTTTCTTATACAACGGTAAATAACTTAGGAGAATCGGTTTCTACAAACTGATCGGCCTAAAACATACTTTCGGATGATGTGTTGGACGTCTTCCGGGATTGCCTCTATTTCCATCTCTTCATTGTGCCCATGCAGCTCCCAAAAGACATGATGTGCGGTGTAATGTTGGAAACCTGAAATGATAATTGAAATGTCATTTATAATCATATCGAGTTCTCATGGTGGTTTCCATATTCGATTAATCGAATTGATAAGCATTAGGTTATCCCCTTCAATCTCGATAGTTGTAATTCCAATCTCCTTAGCCTTTTGAAGGCCAAACCGCAAAGCAATGGCTTATGCTTCCAATACTGACTCAGTATTACAGCTTCCGCTTCCTAAAGCAATAGGAATTGCATGTTGGTTTCGAATGAAAAAACCATATGAACTCTTATTTGTTGAGTTTTGTGAGGCATCAAAATTGAGTTTATGAAATCCATCTTTAGGTCGTTGCCATACGATGCTTTTCTTTTTCCGTCTTGTTGATTTCGACGATATGGTGTTTTGGTTTTGTTTTGAATTTGCTAGATTCCAGGTTACAATTTGGGTTATTGCCGTTGCTTTTATGTTTGTGGGAGTTTTGTCTTATTAAAAACAAACTGATTTCTCGCCATCCATATATTACACCAAATAACCACTACAAGATTCATATCCTTTGACGAAATTAGGCCGCGCTCAAAAAGAGCCTCCGCAATTCCTTGATTATCAATATCAATATTTTGTAGGTTGTTTACAACCTTATTATTATCGATAATTTGGATCATGATTGGACATTGAAAAAAGAGGTGTTTTGCGCTCTCGGTATGATGATTACAGTATTCGCAGTTCATGACTACTGGAATCCTTTGTCTATCAAGATTTTGTTTTGTGGGTAGTCCATCCATTGCTATTTTCCATAGAAAATTCTTAATTTTTGGCATGACGTCTATTTTCCAAATCCAAGTTTTATCAGTGGTGACTCCCATTCTCCATTTTTGTATCAACTCCATCGATGATTTCGTGGAATACCACCCTTCCTCGTTTCCCGCCCAGTACAGTCGGTCGCGAATGTCATTGTTAGGGAGGTTATACTGCCTGATTTTCTCAATTATGGTACTTGGCAAGTACGTGTTTAGTTGATTTAGTTTTTGATGATCCCATACATGATTGGTGATAAACGCGGACGTAAGTTCTGTCATATTGATTGCTGATGGGTTTATCATGACATCTTGAAGCGGTTTGTCCAATACCCACTTATCCTTCTAAAATCTTATCGTTTTTCCGTCACCGACCCTCTAGACAAGGCCTTTATCAAATTCTTTAAATAGTTTAGTCAAGTTCTTCCACTGCCAAGACACATTCTTCCCACATTCGTAATTCCATAGGCAAGTTCCTTTCAGGTATTTTTCTTCTACAATTTTAACCCATATGTTTTCCGGTTCCGCCATAATTTTCCACAGTAATTTCATTTGTAATGCTTTATTCATGTCTTCCGCTTTTCTTATCCCTGTTCCTCCTAAGGATCTAGGTTCACAAATCTTATCCCAACTAATGAGGGGATGGTGATTAGGTCCTTTATTCCAAAAGAAAAGTCTATTAATTTTGTCTAGTTCATTATGTATGTTCCCTGGCAACATAAATGCCTGCATAAGATAACTAGGTTTTGCATTCAAATTTGCTTTAATTAGCGTTATTCTTCCTTCTTGAGACAAGGAGGACGCTTTCCATTTAGTAAGTTGTTGTTTAGTTTTGATGATTACGGAATTATTACTTTCTTTGTTAACACGTCCGTTGATGATTGGACATCCTAAGTATTGTTCTAGATTGGTAGACATATTGATTCCCAAATGGCCCTGAATTCTTCTTCTATCACTTTGCTCAATATTAGGGGTAGTTTGAAACACAGATTTGTGGTAGTTAATGATCTGACCGGAAATGTCGCAATAATCTTTTAGTACTGAAAGGATCCTATCACTTGCTTGCACTGACGTTTTGGTGAAAATTATTATATCGTCCGCAAAAGCTAAGAATGGGATTTTAGTTCTATTTTTCGAAATAGGGAAACCAATCGCCTTCGGGTTGTCATTGGATAGTTTTTGTATGTTTATGGCTAACACTTCCGCACACAAGTTGAAAAGAAGGGGGAAAAGTGGGTCACCTTGCCTAAGTCCACGTTCCAGACACAATACATTAGTAGGGGAGTCATTAATTAGAATTGAATACGAAGCTGTGGAAATACATTCTTGTATCCAATTTCGGAATTTATCCCCAAAACTGAATTTGATCATAACCGCTTTCAGTAATTCCCACTCCACTTTGTCATATGCTTTTTCCATGTCTAATTTTATGGCCATATAACCTTATTTCCTTTTTTTTTGTTTTAAATCCATGAAAAATTTCATGCGCGATGAGCACATGGTCATGGATCGCTCTATTTTTTACGAAAGCGCTTTGTAACGGATGAACCAGTGATGGGAGTATTAGGCTTAACCTTTTTGCTAATATCTTCGAGATAATTTTGTAGACCGTTGATACTAAACTAATAGGTCTGTAATGTGATGTTGTTGTTGGGTTATCAATCTTTGGCAGGAGTGCTATAAAGGTGTGATTTAGTTGTCTAAGTAGTTTACCAGTTCTGTGAAAACTCTTTACCGCTCTAGTAACTGCCGGGCCAACGATGTGCCAGTATTTCTGGTAAAAACCAGCTGACATCCCGTCAGGGCCCGGTGATTTATCTGAGCCTATGTTAAAAAGTCCTTCCTTGATTTCATTTGTGGAAAAAGGCATTTCCATAACTATGTTATCATTAGTGGATACTTTGTGTCGTATAACTTGTAATTGGTTTTGTAGTTTAACCATATCAATTGATGTAGCTTTAAATCCGGTCTTGTACTCCATAACAAATTCTTCATTAATTTCAGTATCTCTGGCCAAGACCTCGCCATCATTTTTAGTAATCGTCGTAATTAATTTTTTATATCTTCGTCCCGTTGCTTTCTTGTGATGAAACTTGGTGTTCTATCTCCAAATTGTAGATTTGTCGTCTTGGCTCGCTGCATCCAATACTTATGTTGGTAATCTACTAAACACTCTCTCTTCTTGCTTAGTCTATTGATTTTGTTATTGATATCTTGATCAAATTGTGAAAAAATAATTTTTTGGAGTTCTTCTAATTCCTCATCTACTTTTTAAGAGTTGTTTGTTTATGTTGCCGAAATTTTGTCGACTCCATTGTTTTAGTTTTTGTTTGAGCAGACTTGTTTTTTTAACCAAGTTAAACATATTTGTGCCATGATACTGAGTCCATTGACCAATTAGACGTTGAATGTACTGAGCTCGTCTTGCCTGATTGTTTGAACCTTGGCCTTTTTAAAAACCTTAGAAATGTTCGAATAATCCCACACCTTATACAATCGGAATACTCTCCATGTATCACCGTACCAGGCGTATCTTGTATCATGGAATTCAGTGATTTTTGTTTCTTTGCTATTCCTATTAATCTAACTCATCCAACTGTGGCTACTCTTGATTCAGACATAAATTATTGCAAATGGTTTTTGCTTCTAATTTGTGTAGTTAAAACCAAGCTTTAAAGGTCTAAGTGTCTCACAAACAACAATCTATTGGTACAAACTAAATTTCAGTTATTCAAATTAAGGAATATATGCACATTTTCAATGTGTGCAAGTAGTTTGTGTTCTGTTTACTGCTTCAACTGCTTTAGTTGTGCAGGAATGTGGTCATTTTGTGATCATACAAGGGATGGAGATATGAACAATTTATCATCAGCTAACACACAAAAACAAATCAAAGACTCCTGCAGAGCAATACTACTCAGTAGTGAAGGCCAGTTAGAGCCCAAATCACTCACAAAGACTAAAGCACTAATAAATGGAGTAATTCATCATCTCGATAGTAAGATGTTATAAAGTATCCTACAAGTTGGTGTTTTAAAGTATTGCTATGTGCTCAGATGGGCACTATCAAAGGAGAACCAGCAGGGCAGGAGCAGATCATAGTGAAGAATGAGGAACCAACACAAACAATGAATAAGAAAAACTCCTACGACAAAAGAAAAATAGTGGGAAATTATTATGTTTTGTACGTTCAGTCCAGATTATCGAGTGATTTTAGAGTGATCATGTGTCACACTAAGCTGAATATTAGGGTGGCAGGTCAAATGAGCATTTTATGTTTGTTTACTTTTATTTTATAAGTGTTTAGGAGTCCCGTCAACTATGATCCGATGGATCATCAATGTTGACATTTCCAAATTGAGACAAAAACTAATGATTTTATACCATATGTTAAACAAATAGAGTACAAAGGATCAAAATACTAATTTAAATAAACATGGTTATGATTGGATCAACAAAAGAATTCAATGGCATAAAGTTATCAAGAAGATCAAGGTGTAATAAAATATGGAGGGGAACCATACAATAATAAGAAAAGGTGAACCGACTCCAGTGATTATAAAACTAAATGGTTATAATATCCCAACAAAGAGTGGTGTCGTAACCAAAAACGATACACTACCAGTGTATTAAATGAAATCGAAGGAATTAGACAACAAAGCTACTCGCCATGTGGGCTCATCCGTCCCAAGACGTTTTGTTTCAAAAACAACTCTATTTTTAGATACAATTCCATTATCGAAAAAGTAAAAATTTGCGAACATAGGTTTGGAATAAAGGGAAGCAAACATCCCATCACCTATCATAACCTACAAATGAAGATGGCTTTCTGGAACTGCAGAGGTATAAAGAAAAGATATTTTTGGACCAATTTAAATTTACATGTAAAAACGATCCAAATGATAATGTTGGTAGAAACGAAAACCAAGGTAGAACCGGAAGAAAAAGTTTGAAAAAATGCGGGTTTTGATAAAATTGTTTTCATTCTGGCTATGGGATTTGCAAGGGGACTGTGTCTTTTATGGAAAGAGTATCAACTAAAAGGGGAAAAAATTGAGATTGTGAAATTCAGAGAGCGATATCTTATAGTTAAACACGCAAACACCCGCACCAAATTTGAAATCATGATTTTCTTCATCCATGCTCCTCCTAATGAACAAATGAAAAATGATTATTGGACACAACTAAGGATAGAAATGAATAATGTTAGTCTGCCAATGATACTAATCGGTGACTACAATGAATTGTTGGAACCTTTGGATAAAAAAGGAGGGGCACCTCTAACCAATAGCAAGTTTGACCATCTACATCAATTCTCCCATCAGCTTAACCTTCGAGATTTGACTACTAAAGGTAACATGTTCACATGGAAGAAAAAGAAAGAAGGAGATGATTTCACACTAGAAACCACGCCTTTACGACTTCAGACCACTGCATGATATCCATGCAACTTCAAAACACATACTCAATCATAAAAAACAAGCCATTCAAGTTTGAAACAATGTGGATGCAAAGAAAAGATTGCGAGAACCTTATTAAACAAGTATGTAGAACTCAGTTCCCAAGCACACATATGTTCAACCTCACGGAAAAGATACTTCTACTTAAACAAAAACTAAAGGAATGGAGTCGAGATAAATTCGAAAACATACGGAAACAATTACAAAATGTTGACGACAAATTAGAAATTCTCCAACAGCAAAGTTACACGTGTTATGGCAGAATCAAAAATAACAAAATTAATAGACTAAACGGGAAACGGGAATGTCTAGTGGATTATCAACACAAATATTGGGTACAAAGAGCCAAAACGAGAAACTTACAACTAGGTGACAAAAATACTAAACTCCATCAAGAACAACGGGTAGAAGGAATACGAAAAATGATCACAACAATTACGAAAAATGACAGTATGGTGTTGTCTAAAGAGAGCGATATCAATGACGAATTTTAATAGATTATAAGGACCACTTTAAACCTTCAACAATCGATCAAATTAAACTCCAAAACTAATTGCAAGTCATCCAACAAGAAATATATGTAACTGATAATACTAACCTAACATTGTCGTTCTCCACAAAGGAAATTTAGGACGCTCTCTTTGACATTGGAAGTGATAAGTCACCGGGCCTTGATGGGATGCCTTCCGATTTTTACCAAAAGTATTGGCATATTGTTGGACCAGCCGATACTAGGGCTGTCAAAAGCTTCTACCGAACCGGAAAAATTCTAAGGCAAATGGATCATACCTTTATTGCGTTATTACCTAAAATAGATAACCATCGACAACTTTCCAATACAAACCTATAAGTTTAGTATCAACTGTGTACAAAATAATTGCAAAGATTCTAGCTAGAAGACTAAGTATAGTCCTTCCTAACCTTATACACTCATTACAAAGTGCTTTCGTTAAGAATACAGTAATTCATGACAATGTGCTTATAGTTCATGAAATTTTCCATCGATTTAAAACAAAAAAAAAGAAGGAAAGACGGTTTCATGGCCATCAAGTTGGATATGGAGAAAGCATATGACAAAGTAGAATGGAAATTTTTGAAAGTGGTACTAGAAAATTTTGGTTTTGGAGAAAAGTTTCGGGAATGGATTCAAGAATGTGTTTCTATAGTATCTTAATCCATCTTAATTAATGATCCCCCTACCAACCTTTTTACACCACAAAGAGGACTCCGTCAAGGCGACCCCCTCTCCCCCTTCTGTTTAATCTTTGCGCAGAGGTAATGACCAAGAATATGCAGAAATTGGCAATCGATAATCCTAGGGATGTAGGATATCCTATCACAAAAAACGGAACAATAATACCTTTCCTAGACTTTGCAGATGATGTTTTAATCTTCACCAAGGCTAATGTAGAAGCAAGCAACAAGATCATTTCGTTTTTAAAGGACTATTGTGATATATCTAGACAAGTCATAAATTACCACAAATCTGCGTTCCAAATAACCGTGAACATCGATCAAAGTAACAAAAGAAGAATACAAGGACACCTAGGGATCAATGCAACAACTAGTCTCGAGCAGTTGCCCGGATGCCCAATTATCAATGGCGTGTCAACAAAGAGATCTTTAATTCCGTCATCATTAAAACTAAGTAGAAACTAATTAGGTGGAAAGCGTCTTCTTTGTCACAAGAAGGTAAAATAACCCTTATAAAAGCTAACCTCAATGCCAAACCAAGCTACTTAATGCAAGCATTCGTGTTACCAACTAGTATTCACCTAGAATTGGATCAACTCTATAGAAATTTATTTTGGAATAAGGGTCCCAACTTCCATCCAATAATTAGTGAGACAAAATATGTAAACCAAGATCCCTAGGAGGAACTGGAATTAGAAAAGCAGAGGATATGAATGAAGCACTACAAATGAAACTTCTGTGGAAAATCATGGCGGAACTAGACAACATTTGGGTGAAAATCGTTGAAGAAAAACATCTTAAATGGTCATGCCTTTAGAACTATCAATGTGAATCTAATGTTTCATGGAAATGGAAGAAACTAGTGAAACTAAGAGAAGATTTCAACAAAGGGCTTAGATGGCGAGTAGGTGATGGAAGAACATGTAGATTCTGGAAGGACAGATGGGTAGATGCCAAACCACTCATAGAGATTGTGACTAATACTGACATGATAAACCAAAATTAAGTTACCCACTCGAATATCACAAATAAGAATTGGAATCGTCATTTGTTTAATCGACTAACCACAATACTGCTTACTAGCATCATTGACTGAATAAAAAATTACAACCTCCCTAATAACGAGATTAGGGATATACTATATTGGGCGGAAAATGATGAAGGATGGTATTCGACCAAATCGGCTATGGAAATGATTCAGAAACGAAAAGTGGGAGTTACCATGGATAAGACGTGGATATGGAAAATTGACACTATGCCCAAAATCAGAAATTTCTTGTGGAAACTAACTCTTGATGGTTTACCTACTAAGCAGAATCTTGATAGACAAAGAATTCCTGTTGTTATGAACTATGAATTCTGCAACTACCACACAGAAAGTGCAAAGCATTTGTTCTTTCAATGCCATATATGACAACATCTGTCAACAACAACAAAATATCAACCGTTTTACAGAACTAAGACATTGATAATAGGAGCATTTTAGAGGCCATTTTGGACCTTAAAGAAACAATCACATCTTCTAAATTAAGATACCTTACTGTCATTTGGTGAAATATTTGGATGGTTCGGAATCAGTTCATTTTTAACAAAACAACGATTCCACAAAACCTCAAATCATTAGCTCTAAACCAGATTGCAAAATAGGAACAAGCAAACAAAAATCTGAACAATATTGCGCAAGATACATGAAGCAAAGAAGGAAAAAAAAACCATAAAATGAAAACGCCCAAAAGAAGGTTTTCTTAAACTTAATTATGATGCCTCACATAATTCTGCAAACCATCTCTCTTTTGGTTACATTATTAGAAACCATAGTGCCGTCCCTATTGCTATAGGAAGCAACAAGTGTAATGTCGAATCAGTATTAGAAGCAGATACACCCGCCCTTAGGGAGGGCCTACAAAAGGTCAAGGGGATAGGAGTGAACTCTATTGAGATTGAAGGCAACAATCTGATGCTCATCAAGGCAATTAATCGAGTCTAGAAACCTCCATGGGATTTGGACATGATCATCACAGATATCTCAAGCTTGATCTCAGTATTCTCTAACTCCATAACACGACACATTTATAGGGAAATTAATATGGTCACGGTAAAGATTGTCATGCACGGACACAACAGCGTACTGGACGTCAATGCTATTCTTGAAGATGTTCAAGACCTCTTCCGCAAGGATGCTTTCGGTCGATCAGTTTCTAGGAACTGATCCGCCTTGTTCTCTTAGCTATGTATAAAAAAAAACCCAATCAAAATCCTAGTGCAAGAGGGAGGGTCATCTAAGAGATGTCTCCCAAGGTCTAGAGAAAACGCATAGCTGGCAATGGAATCCGTCACTCTATTGCCTTTCCGATGAACATGGCCAAGATTTACAGTCCAATCTCAGGTAATAAATCTTTGCATCTCGACACCAAGTTCGTAAGAGGGTGAGTCTTGCGGTCATGCCCACCCCCTTATACATAAAATATATCATCACCGTCGAGTCCACTTCTATCTCCACTTGATGGTAACCTTCATCCCATGCAAGTTGCAACCCACAATACCCATAACTCTGTAGTAGGCACACTTGCAGTCCCGATGTTAACCGCCACCCGTTTCACCCATTCTCCATCACTATTTGTATCATTGCTCTAGTCATTGTTCCATGTTCGTTGTCTCTTCTCGCTCCATCGGAGTTAACTTTCACCCATCCGTTTCTCGGCTTTTTCCATCCGATATACCACTCTTGCATCAACCTTTCTTCACCAACAAACAAACAGGATCTTGCCTTCTCCATTTCCTTATATCTTTCCCATATAAAATGGTTTCTATCAAAGACATCAACTCAACCTAGAAAGATCCTAGCATTACGCTACCGCCGTATCCACCACACCGTTATGGAGAAAAGCACATTCCATTGAACCAGTGAGCTATCCTTCCCCCTCATTGAAATATTTGCAAATAACCATTCCTCCCAAGGAAGTCTATAAAATGAGAAATGTAAAACCCTCGGAACAAGGCCCCTCCCATACCTTCTTAGCTAGTCTACAGTCTCTGAACACATGAATCAAATCTTCCACCTCAGCTCCACACCCATTGCATTTGGAATCCGAGGCTAGTCGTCGGCAAACCCTTTCAACTTTGGTCATAATAGCCTTTGAGCCCACCAACCAAAGTAAATACCTCACCCTTTCCTGAACTCTAGCCTGCCAAATATGATGAAACAACCCTTTACGTATTACAACATTTGAGTTCTGACAAGACACAAACCTGTACACTGAAGCCACCAAAAACTCGCCCTTTTTTGATCATATCCAGCACACACAGTCCCTAGCTTCAGCATCGACAAAGAGGCTTATCGTTGAGAGCCGAAGCTTACACTAGTTAGAAATTCTGGGTGCAAGGTATTCCTAGTTCCAACCCCTATTGCTCACCCACACACCCTTCACTTTGAATGTCAACTCTTGATTAGTGAGATCAACTTGACTAGCATCCTCAAAACTCTCATCAAGTAAACATTTATCGCTCCAAAAATACGTATTTGCACCATTATTAACATTCCACGCCCACGTTACGAACAATCATATGGTTATAAACACATATCAACCCCCTCCATATATAAGAGACACCTCCTCAACAAAGAATTATACTCGGCCAGTCTGGCTCCCAAATACGATACTTGTTCCTAATAATACGACCCCATAGGTTATCTTTACACACAAACAATCGCCAACCGAGCTTGCTAAGCATCTCTAGATTAGAATCCGATGCACTTCGTAGCCCAAGACCTCCTTCTAGTATAGGATACACAAGACCTTCTAGCTTAAAAGATGAATCTTTTTAACTCCTTCCCGACCTCCCCATATAAAGCGTTGCACACCTTATCTACTTCATTGCACACACTTTCCGGCAGCATCAACGTATGTATGGTATAAATTGGAACAACAAAGAGTACAAATTTAACAAGGGTTCACCTCCCCGCAAGACTCAATAATAGAGCCTTCCATCCCGCAAGCCTTCTCAAAACCTTAGAAATGAGAAGGTTGAAAGCCTCCTTTGAAACCTTTCGATGCGATAATGGTAAACCAAGATATACCCCAAATTGCGAGTATGAGGCACTCCGCTAACCTCACTTAACTGTTCCTCAATCTACCCCTCATATTATGAGAAACGAAAATACGAGATTTTGGGATACTCACCTTAAGACCCGATGCTCCACATAATCCATCCAGGATTTTCTTAATCAAATCAGTTGCTTAATATTCGCCTCCGCAAACAGAAGAATGTCGTCGGCGAAAAAGAGGTGTGACAACATACGCCCTCCACGGGACATTTGTATCGGCTTCCAATCCCTATCATTCACCGCCCTTTCAATCATGTGTCCCAGTCTTTCGAAGCATAAGATGAATAAATATGGGGATAGAGGATCCCCATGTCTTAAGCCTCTCTTCACCAGGAATAATTTTGTCTTTTTCCTATTCCATAGAACACTCATCCTCTCCGTAGTGATACTACCCTCAATCCAGTTTTTCCAAATTGGCGACAATCCTAGATCCTAGATGGTATCGACAATGAACTCCCACCGCAACATATCGTATGTCTTTTCTCGGTCCAACATGAGAACCAGCCAGCCTTTTCGGCCCTTCTTCCTTTTCATGGAGTTAACAACCTCCTAGGCCAAAACCACATTATCCGAGATGAGCCAACCCGGAATAAAGCTGAACATCCGGAAATTTTATTTCCGGAAGTTGAGGTGTTTCCGATCTTTTCCGCGTCGGCGACTTATTACCCGCAGCCACGTTTGCTGAGTACGAGTTTTAACGTGGGAGAGGGGTTTCCTTTTTACTCTCCGACCTTGGGAAGAGGAGTGAGGGGACAAGGAGGCTGACCCTTGGGATATCCCACCTCCTTTGTTAGGCATTTACTCTCTCCTCTCTATTCCCCATCTCACTCTTACGCTCTTTTCCCCTCAACTACTTCTCTTCTTCTTCCTTGTTGCTTATTTTCTTCCTTCTCCTTGGAAGAGTGGTGTGTGGAAGCTGCAGCTTGAGCATTCCGGATCTGTTGTGGTAAGTAGTCTTCTTCCCTCTTCCTCTTGCTGCTTGTATTCTCTTCTTCCTCTTCTCTTCACCTCCATGGCTATGGAGGAAGCTTTTGAAGGGAGATCTAGTAAAAATCCTTGCATGTCCCTTTCTTGAGCTAGTTTAGGTCGTGGTGAGGAAGCTAAGACCCGTGGTGAAGGTTTGGAGGAGGCACAACAAGAGAAGGAGGCACTAGGAGCAAAGAACCAGTCGAAGAAACGAAGAAGACGAAGTTTCTACTGCTCGACCGCGGGGGCGGATCTGCAGAGGCGCGGGGTCAGATCAGGAAAACCACAGGGGCGGCCAGGAAAACTGCAGGGGCGGCCATAAGGTGCAGGGGCGGCTCCAAGGTGCCGCTGGGGGCGGTGACAGCTTCCGCCGGGGCGCCAGCTTGCTTTCGCGGCTGCGTTTTCTTCACCAGTAGGTTCCTCCCTTCCTTTCTCTTTGTTCCTTCCTTAGACCCTTGATGTATATAGTTAGAAGCATGCTTAGGATGGACCTAGGACTTGTGAGAATGCCATATAGTGGTTGCTAGCCTTGGAGCTGTTATGGCTTGGTGTGAATGATGATCTTGAGTGTTAAGCATGTTGATCCTCCTAAGCTAGTTGCTTCTCCTAGGCTGTTGTGGTTGATCTTTTCTTTAGGTTGTATAGGCTGTTGTGAGTCCCCCTTGCTTGTTGAGAGTATCATGAGTACCTTGAACCCTAGGATGCATTCCTAGTTTGAGAGTTGAGGGATCTTGCTTATATCACTAGAATGAAGTCTATGACTTCATGAGTATGGACTTGTGTTGATGAGTGTATTCGTGTATGAGCAGGTTGTGTACTTCCTCACTAAGGAAGCTAGAGTGTTGTGAGTTGAGAGACGAGGTAAGTCTCCGGACTTACTTAGCCGTATTCGTCGTATTAGATTCATTGCGTGCTTGGTGGTGTGTGTTTTATCGCTTTCGTTATAACATACAAACCGGTAATAGGACCACCGACATTTATGTACATATTTTGGCCCAAGTGTATGATAACGGGCGGTGACATCATCTACCTAGCTCTTGCGAGAGTCTAGGAGGTTCTCGGCGACTAGACCGTGCTGGTTAGACGGCGGAGGCATCCGTACCGTTCTATGCCGGTAAGTAGGGACCGAGGCGGGACCACGGTGGTCTCGTGTCACAAAAGTAAGTTGAATTAGAACGGGATACGACCTAATAAATAAATAAAGATAAATAACCGGATTGTTTGTTGAGCATGTTTATGTGATGTGATTATATATGATTGTGTTTGTGCCTTCACCATGTCTTTAATGCTTCGAATGTAGCTAACAGTTTTAAACCGCTTGTGTAGATGCCCCGTAGGTTAGGGACGCTGCCGAGTGAGGTGGAGGAGTGGACAGCCGAGGGTCGCCGTACATTGTAGGACGGGGGCGTTTTTGGGATTGTTGTTGTCGTATCACCCTTATATCGGACTATGGAATGTTGTACGCTTTCGGATTATGTTTTGTGTCGTTTTGAGGAATCGGTTGAGTTTCCACGTTGTACTCTTTACTTTTCTGTCTTGCATACATTATAAACGTTTTCGAGTTTTTGAGCCTTTATTTGTGCCATGTTTGAAGGTCCGGTGAGATTGTTGTCAGGCTAAGGGTCGGGACCCATTGTGTGGTCTCGCCCGTAGTATTCCGATATCTCGCGAATTCGGGGTGTTACAAAAGCTATTTTGCATTGGACTAATATTCTTAGCCATAACACCTTTGAACTTGTTAGTAAGCACCTTCGTAATAGTCTTGTAACCTACATTGCAAAGAGTAATTGGCCAAAACTATTTAATTGACTCAGGCTTTGTCGATTTCCCGACCAAGACAGTCAAAGTGTTATTAGCCGTAATCGGAAGACTCCCATCTTCCAAAAAGGCTTTAACAAACGCAATCAAAGATGGCCCAACAAACTTCCAGAATTTCTGGTAGAATAGTGGTTGAAACCAATTCGGTCCCGGAGCTTTTAAGGCTCCCATATCCTTCATCGCTCTTTCCACTTCCACCTCCTCATAAGGCCTATTGATCTATTGCAAATCGATTTGAGGTAAGGCCGGAAAACCCCCATGTTGAGCCCGCCCCAGCTCCGGAAGCAAAGTCAGACTATATATCTCACGCTAGGGCCGTGCATACGGTCTGGACTGGATCTATCTGGTCCGGTCCGGACTGGATCTATCTGGTCTGGTCCGGACCGGTGGTCCATAAATTTATGACACCTTGACCGTCGACCGGACTGGAGCCGGACCATTATGGTCCGGTCCAGACCGGTCCGATTCCAAGTTGGACTAGTTTGTACCTAAATTGTGCAATTTTCAATATTTTGGACCGGCCCAGTTTGTACCTAAATTGTGCAAATTTGGTGAGGTTTGCGGGCCAAAATTGGACCCGGACCGGACCGGACTGGACCGGACCGAATATTTGCAGTTTACGGTCCAACCCAGGTTACGGTTTAATACGGTCTAAAACCGGACCCGGACCGTAACCCGGGTTTTTAAAAAAAATGGACCGTAGACCGGACCGTAAATTCCGGTCCGGTCTGATTTTTCATAGCCCTAGCTCACGGAAATAAGCCGATTCATGCTTCTCCAGCTTCAGATGATCCCTACACCACACATCATCATGTAGATTATGAGCTTCAACCTTATTAAAACTCCGTTTAATAATAGTAGATAGATGAAACAAAACGTGTATGTTGATCCCCATCCACCAGTGTATGACGTGATTTTCCCCATTCACCAGCCATGTATGATGTGATTTTTGAAGCCAAATCAGCTCTTCTTGTTTTAACATCTCCTTCATACTTGCTGTGACCTCCCTTCCCAAACTGATCAGACTATTAGATGCTCCTAAACGCAACTCTTTCTAGTTTCTTCTTCAACAATAGTTTACGTGAAAAAATGTCTCTAATTGCTCTTTATTCCACTTCTTTAGCAAACTTCGAGCTTCTTCAGCGCCTGAAGGGAGTAGTGCCCCTCTATCCCATGCCTCATCAACCAAATCGCAGAAGTCCAAGTAAACTGCCGTTTGGAAGCAAAATGGTCGTCTCTTAACACCCCGACCAGGATACCCCTTAAACCGTAGCAAGGGGAGATTATGATCCAATGAGAAACGTCGTAGATGTTGAACCAAAGCTTGTGCCCATCTCATTCTCCCAACCGGAGATGCAAGAACTTTATACAGTCTCTTGGCTAACCTTGTCTCCATTGTCCTACCCCTAGAGCAAGTGAATGGTGAACCTACATAACCAAAATCTACTAGATTTGAGTCTCAGATCCAATGCCCAAAGTCGACCACTTCCCTAGAAAAACGAGTCGAACCACCCTGTCTCTCTTCAACGCCTTTGATCATATTAGAATCTTCTCCAATCACCACCGGCTCAACAATGGTCTCCATCACGGACAAGAATGTGTTCTATATATCTTCTCTACGCTGAGGGTCGGGACACACATAAACAGTAATAAGATGAAAGCAGTCCACTCGCGAACCAACTTTCGTATGAATAAATTGTCTATCCTTATGCAGAACCTTAAACGGACAAGGAATTGCATTACACAACAACCATATACCTCCACTCTGTCCTACTGCCTCGACCCTTTCCATGGAGTCAAACCCCATTTTTGTGCAAATTTCATCCGCCCGACTTCTTGCGCAATGAGTTTCAAATAGAGCAACAAAGTCCGACCGAAATTTACGAAGCATATATCGTATAGATCTCCGGGAATTGGGCTTAACTATACCAAAGGTGTTACAAAAAAGACCAATCATAAAAACAATGGAAAAGGGTGATGTTTCAAACATCAAACTTGGGTTTCCACAATGATCGATTCTTGAGAGCTTCCCCCCTCATTCACCAGTTCCATCGCCATACTAACTAGTATCAAATACCAGTGGGTGTTCAAGAATACGTTCATTGGTTTTCCCCTCTACAACTGTCCCAAAAGTTATATTACTCAAAGCAGGCCTCTACAGGATCTTAACATGTTTCTCCCCAATATTTTTTTCCATCAATCCCGTAGTGTTTATACTCATCGAGGGGTCACTCCCCATCAGGTTGCCTCTAGTATTTCTCTTAAGGACTTGTGTAATGTTGGAGATTTGTGCTAAGTCTCAACGGAACCATTGAGCTTGTTGTCGAGACAAGGTGCAATAAGTTACTCACATGTGTGTCACGATGGTATGGGTTGCGGGAGGCAAGCCAAGTGACCGGCACTTAGAGTAACTAGTGATTACAGGGTAAAAGAATGGAAGCTAATTAAATTAAACTAAACAAAAGGACATGGCTATCACGGCTATGTTGAAAGTTAGTTTAGTTGAGCCTCATGACTATCATGGGACATTGTCTTGACTCAGTCATGACAATGCCATTACTTGGCAAGAGCGTTATTGGCCTTGCCAACGCCTAGGCCATTTTGCGGCAGAAATTGAGAGCCCGACGCTTTGTGTTTTTGGGACACATTATGGAGCGTTCTTTCGGGCATTCCTCATTATATTAGCTCAAGAAAGTTGTTACAAAGTTTGAGAGATATCCAAGCACAAATGTCCATTGAGCTCCAAGAAGCTAGCTAGAAGCTAGCTAGTGAGCTGCTCGATGAGCTAAGCTAGTTTGAGCTAAGCTCATGTGTATTAATTGACCTTGGAGCTTCACCTAGCTATAATGAGTTAGTCAAAGCTCATTGATGGGAAAAAAGTCGGGCCGAAAAAGCTAGCTGAAATTTGGGCTTTTTGATGGCCCAATTGAGTTGGGCTTGGGCCTTGGGCCTGGGCCAAAAAGTGGTTATGTAACCCTAACTTCTCTCAACCGCCAATAACCGTTTGTAACCGCTCTCAACCGCTTTAGTGGCGGTTATTCTCCCCAAAAACGTGGCCCCCTATGCCTATAAAAGGGAGAGCCATTTGCACTTGATTGGATTTTCGTTTTTGCAACAATAAAGCTTATAGTTCCATTGTATTGACATTGGATAGGGCTTCTTATAAGCTTGTTTGCAAAACTCGAAAGACCAGTATAGTTCCTTTGTATTGACAAAGGATAGGCATCCATCTTAGTTTGGTTTTGTATTGAAAAAACCTAGGAATACCCTTTCTACAAAGTAAGACAAGTAAGTCTCTTACTTAGTCTTTGTAACGTGTAACGTTTTATCCCACTAAGGTATTTGGATATTCCCGGTGTAGGGGAGAATACACTTAGAAGGAAAATTCATTTATGAATGACTCATTACATTATCCAAGTCAATGGTTTTAACATATAACAACCGGTTTATAAGATGTGTAATTGAACTTAACTTCTATTAGAGTTTTGTCTACTCCTTTTTGGAGATTACAAACTCTTGCTTGAGTTTTGTCTACTCCTTTGGAGACTACAAACTCTTGATTGAGTTTTGTCTACTCCTTTGTGGAGATTACAAACTCTTGGTTGAGTTTTGTCTACTCCTTTGGAGACTACAAACTCTTGATTGGGTTTTGTCTACTCCTTTGCGGAGATTACAAACTCTTGGTTGGGTTTTGTCTACTCCTTTGTGGAGATTACAAACCCTTGATTAATAACTAGTTTTAGTTAAAGATAATTATATTAATTTGTTTGGCAATTGGGAGAACCGTCTACTCACATAAGTGAGACTACGGCCCTTTGGTCTAAAACCGGACACCGAAAATCCAACAATCTTCTAAGTGTATTATACATTTGATATATGTTTTGACGATTGTTTTGTTGACTTGATTTTGTTAAGACATGATGGGTGACATGGCTGTCATGGATTTGCTACCGTCCAAAAAAATTGGATGGTTTTGCAAGCATCTCTTTTGTCATATGGCAACGAGAGGTGAAGAAGATTTTGACGTCCTTAAAGGTGGACTACATACTTCTTGAGGGGGCTCCCGGGCCGCCAGGAATTGGTCCTATCTTGGGCCATAATGGGTTGATGAGGACCCGACTACAAACACAGTGGAGTGTTGATAACTACACTTGTAGAGGAATCATTCTCAAGAGCATGTCGCCGTACATGTTGGATATCTATCATGACTTTGAGTCCGCAAAGGATCTTTGGGATGTCTTGGAATTTGAATATCATGGAACAATGTATGAGACTGCATTCTTCAGGTATGTCATGGAAGATGTACGTCCCATGTCCTCTCAATTTGAGGAGATGAAGGAGATGTTGGCACGTATGGACAAGTATGGAAAGGAGTTGGATGAGTCTACGAATAAAATGATAGAACTATATCAAACCCTAATTCTTATATTTATTTATCATTTTATGTAGAATTTAATTCACATAAAATAATAGATACATATCAAACCCTAATTCTTATAATTAATTCTTAACGTAGACTTTAGACGAGATCATGACAAGGCTGAGACGAGGTCATGACGAAGCCCGACAACTTTGTGACAAGGTCATGCATGGGCCTGACAAACCCATGACGAGTTTTTGACAAGTTTTGACAAACTCAGCTTATATTTTTATTCCTCTTGTTTCAGCCCATTTCTTTTAATTGCCTTGCTGCAGCCCACACAAATGCCAACCCACCTCTCTTGCTTGCATCCAACCGGACTACTTGTACACTCCAGCCAGTAGGCCCATCGAGAGTCGGCCCAACGAACGGATGGCCTGCTACTCCCTTACGTTTGCTGAGCTGGAAGATCTCCAACGTAACAGCCCCGCAAATCATGCTGAGATACGCCTTCCCCTCTCAGCCTTCACGTCTGCAGATCTTCGGCCCTTCCTCTCCCAGCCGTTACACCTGCCTCCTTCCTCCTTGGCTGCATTCTTCGACCTTCTCCTCTGCGTCCCAACCTGGTGCGACTCAACCTTCCTGCACACAGCTTCTGCATAGGTGCGTCTTTCCCTTCCTTCTCCTATTTGTTCTCCCTATGCTTCTCTTCTGCGTTATATTGCTGCTGAACGAGGACGCTTCTCTGCAGACCCTCTTCGACCGAACAGCCTCGCACCCCCTATGTCGTTGAGCCAAAGCATCCCAGCCTCCACAGCTTCTGCTCCTTTCACGAACTGCACCACAGCAACAGCAACAGCAAGCACATTGTCACTAGAAATAGCTAGCTTGATGACCAGATTTAGGTATGAAAGACTGATCCGTTATGGCTGAAATTTTTATATGTTATAGCTGGGATATTGTGGTATAAAATATTAAAATTTGAGAGGAATCCAGCTAGTGGTTTAGGATTTATGAATTTTCAAAGATTGGGTCGTAAACAGTTTTTTTTTTCTGTTGTGCTGAAACTTCTCAAGTGTTGGAAAAACTGCTAGTTTTGTGATCTAGGTTTGGGTAAGTTAGACGACTCCTTCATTTCTGATTTTTGGATATTTTTTAGTCGTTATTGTATAGTATAACATACTAAAATTTGAGGGGAATCCAGCTAGTGGTTTGGGATTTATGATTTTTCAAAGATGAAGTCGTAAGCAGTTTTTCTGTTGTGCTGAAATTCGGTTTTGTGAGATAGTTTTCAATAGGATTTTGATCTCCTTTGCGGCTGAATTTTGGATATATTATAGATAAGATTTTATAGTAGAACGTATCAAAATTTGGGATAAATCCAGCGAGTAGTTTAGGAGTTATGATTTTTTAAAGTTAAGACAATGTGTTGTTTGTTAAGTGTTGTGACCAACTTTGGAAATTTTTGTAGAAGTGATGGTTGAACAGTTTTAAGAAATTCTTGCTCCTAGGAGTAGATGAGATATCATAGATGATCTAGGGAAATATTTCGGAATTTTTATAAGATTATGCGAATTTTATATTTGAAGCTGTAGTTGGACTTTAGTGACTTTTCGGGAAATAGAAAATGGGTAGTTTTTCTAGTTGTTACCTAAAATAATCTTAGAGAGTAGAATATGGTTAGTTAGTCTCAAATAAGAGTTTAAACATAAATTATGAAATTTTTGGAAGTTTCGGGACCAAGGGTAAAATAGTCATTTTACCATAAATTAACACTGTAATCAATTCCGTTCTATTAAGACCTACTATCTTAGAAGTCTTAGACTTCTAATTACCTAGAAAGTGTGCTGACACACTTGCCTCCTTTGACAGGCTACTGAATTCCTACAGTTACCGATGAGTGGTGATTAAGAGAGTCGAAATTTGATTCTGGTAAGTCCACGGACTTACTTAGCTGGCTTCTTGTATGAGTGTAATGTGTATGAGTGGTGTTTGTTAGTTATGATAAACAACGAAACCAGATTAGGTCGACTTTATTATTTATTTAATTGACCCAAGTGTATGATAACGGGTCGTGACATCGTCTGCCTAGCTCTTGCGAGAGTCTAGGAGGTTCCCTACGACCAACCCAGTCTGGTAGACGGTCAGATGCATTAGTACCATTCCGCGTTGGTAAACGGGGACAGGGGCGAGGTTTGGGAATCCCTCGTGTCACAAAATAAGTATCATTAGTAATGACCTATCACCTAATTAAAGATAATAAAAGGATTGAGTGTTGCATGTTGATTGTGTATGATGTGTGATTGTGCTTTTACCTTTATACTTATGCATAGAATGTTAGCTAACGGTTTTATACCGCTTGTAGATGCCTTGCAGGTTAAGACAGTTGTAGAGAGATCCGGAGGAAATGGTCAGCCGGGTCCACGTACTCATTTAGTTGGGGACGAGGTTGTCTTATGTACTTCATATGCGTCGTTTTAGTACCTTTTGATTTGTAAGGCTGATGCATAATTTTTTCATGTATATATTGTTTAAAGTTTTCAAATGTTTTTAATACTTTTGTGCCTTGTTGTAAGATCCTAGTAAAATTGTTGTCAAACTAAGGTCGGGACCCATTGTGAGGTCCTAACCAGTAACTCCCCGAGTTCTCAGAATTTGGGGTGTTACAATATGGTATCAGAGCTCTGGGTTGGCAACAATGGCACTTGAAATCTTCTGAAAGACCAAATGTATAAAATAACTAGAACCCGAAAGGGGTCTTAAATTTTCAAAACGGATTTATGTTTTCACACACGCGCATAGTCGGGTTGTTGGGTTAGTAGTACGTTGGACCACCATCGCTCTCCGTGGATCTCTACAACTTGGATCGATATGAGTTAGCATATGGACTTATTATGATGAGTATTAATGTATGTTATATATATGTGTATGTGTAGTATGTTAGTATCCTAAAGGATATATTATATCCTTTAGATGTGATATCATGAAGCGATTATCGTCTCATGATAAATCGTAGCAGACTTGAAGAGTTTTCAACACGAGACAAAGGACTCTGACCTTGGATCAAGTATTATACTGGGATGGGCGTCCTAGTAACCCTTGTTAACCATCCAAAGAACTAATAGGCGAAGAAGTAAAGATGTGGAGATAATTTTGACCATAAGTACAATCAAATGAGGAAGAATTCCCGAGTCAACTAAGATAGAAGAAATAGAAGGTCATACAAGGGACTGGGTTGTATGAAGCCGAGAGATGAATTATAAGAACCACACAAGAGACGACAAGAGTGCGGAGTAGAGATAACAATATTGGAACGAGACAAGTAGAATTGAGTACAACCAAGATTGCGGAATCAAGGACATTACAATCGGAACGGATGCCCCATAGACCATTATAGGCATAAGAAACCAGAAGAGACAGAGTGTCAATCCGGGTATGAGAATCTAAGGTGCACGGAATGAAGATCTAAAATTGAGTGTAAAAGTGGAAAGGCAGACCCCACAAATGTGGAGAGGTTTTGACCTCCTCAGAGATATAAGAAGTTTGAAAGAAACCGCGACGCCAATATCCATAGAATGGAAGCCTGTAGCAGGGTCAACGAAGTTTTCGGAAGGCGGTATTACCACCAACACCAGTGAAGAAATCTGTATAAGAGCACGGCCTTGCTAGACTCGAGAGTCTAGGGTAACCCGAATTATCACGGGACCTAAGCTATCAACACAGACGGTCCCTGTAAAGGGACTACAATTGAGATGTAATTAAAAGTCATCAGAACTACAAGACTCTTACCATCTATCGTGGAGTGTTAGGAACGACTTTTGACGTCAAGAGAATGACACAGTGAGACTTGAGAAACAGACTTGGCCCAAAGGAAGCAGAAGAGTGAAAGAGGACGAACTAAAGAAGGATAAAAGGATAAATCTAGTAGGTGATGTGCACCAAAATTTTAATACTAGTAGAGGTAGGAAATTGAGATAAGTCAATTATAGACTGACCGATGTCAACCAAGGACGTGCAAGTATTGTTTGGTATTGACGAGTTGCGCCGTTAAGAAGAGATATTTGTGACTGTGGATCTATGGAGTAGCTTTACCGGCGCCTTAGAGGATTTCCTCAAGTAGGCAACGACAACCTTCTTGGATGAATTAAAGGTATAAAGAGAAACAATTTTAAGGGTTACTTCTTGGCTAGTTAAGATCAAACTCCGGTCAAGTCAGGGAGTTTGGATCCGTGGTAGAAGAATTAATAAAGTAAGCGGAAGAAGTTGTTTTTTTCAATCATTGTTTTATTTTTTTAAGGCAATTAAGGAAGGTATCTGGTACTTCATCCGGTTAGGACTTAGGGTATAATTGGAAGAAAGAGTTTGAGGTTAAGCACTTGGGACTCACAGAAAATGTCCTTATGATTTATGAGTGATAACAAAATTATCAGAGTAGCACAACGAAAGTGTGGTGGGTCCTAACCCACAAAGCTGAAGTTTAAGATGATGATAGTTGGTGAAACGCATTTCGCTTGGAAGGAACGTGAGATAGGTTACGGAGAGTGATTGAAAATATTGTACGGGAGCTGTATCACCCTGAAGTTAGACGGAAAAGTATGTGCATGTAAGAGGTTATAGAAGGAGATTAGTACCCTATTATGGATTCAAGTGAATAATGACGGCTTGTCACATGTTGTCAAATAACTAGTTCGGAATCCAATACGTAACGGAGTACGTTAGAGCGAGTTTTCTTGATGGATTGAGAGAAGAATTAACGATGTAATAAAAGTATTGTGCATGGTTTGCACTAGAAAGCTCAAAGTGAGTAACTACCATCCTGAGTCGAAGATACATAAGAAAGAGAAGCGACATGAGCATACTTGCAACCTAGTAACCGTGCTTAAGAGAAGCATAATCTCGGAGTAGATTTTTTTTGTGTAATGTTATGTCGGAACAAAGCCTAGTTGCGTTTTGAGTTAGAGGGCTATAATAGTCCGATAAAAGGGGAGGATATAAGAGTGCTATGTTGATAGTGTGCTAGCATTAATAGAGTAGTTATGATCAAATAACGGTGATATGAGATCACTTTGTGTCTAATACCGTCATTCTGGACATATTCTATGTCACTTAAGATCTTGGAAAATGCGTGAGAAGCCTAAGTTCGAGTTAACGATATATTAGAGATCTATAAATAATATAATAATGCCAAGTGAACAAAGAGGATGACCACTAGATTTGATTTTTATTTGTCTCAGTGTTAGACTTGAAAAGGGTAAAGGTGATGATTCCTTACCTGAGGAATAAGATGACTGAGTAATATTAAAAGACAAGACCAAGTGGGTCGTGATACGAAGAGCATTGAGCACTTGGTAAGTGTTGGTGGATGTCCAGGACCTTTGACCTGAGTGTGTAGTCAGAACCTTTTCAGAAGGCCGGAAGCAAGTGGTCATAACGAAAGGGAAGAAAGTTGAATAGATTAGAGTCCGTAAGGTCATCAAAGGATCTGGAAGTGAGTTGTGTAAGGCAACCATTTGAATTTAAAGCGGTTTAAAAGTGACTGATGGACTACTATTCCTCACCCTATTGGATAGTGTAACTTCAGTTTTCCACGGAGACTAAGTTTGGGAACTGAGTTTGAGAATTTCAGTTGGAGAGATACCTATCAGACACGAGTTAGGTCATTAGATTAGAGGATTAGACAGTTAAGTCGGATGATACCGGTGAGATATCCGGTAACCACTCTAGAACGTGGTAGCAGGAGCTTGTGATCTAAATACCTGAAAATATTTAAGATTTAGTGGTTTTATGAAAAGCTGATAAGACTACCTAAGATACTAGGGATAGTAAGAGGCGTAACCATTCAAAGACCTATGTAGTGATAGTTGTAACCTCGAGAGTGACGAGTTAGGGCTTCACCTTGGATGTGTGATATTGTTTGACTACTTGTTTATTTCATGATTGAGTGCTTAGTCAGTGATGTGTGCTTTTGATAACCTTGATGTGCGGGATACTTGGATGTGGAAACGACGAGACTTTTGTGTAGTGATCAAAACCACCCATTTGGTGTCTTAAAGGCCGATCAGGATTGTCTTACCCTAAGTTTCGGGACAAAACTTATTTTGAGGGGGATCTGATGTAACGACCAGTTTTGTTTTTCGTTACGCTTTGATAGGGTTAGAGAAGTTTAGAAAACGAATAAAAATTTAGTGAGACTAGGACATACCAGTTTATTTATGGAAGTCGTTTAATTAAGTACTTTGTTCTAAGTTTCGGGACGAAACTTATTTTAAGAGGGTACTGATGTAATATCCAGTATTTTTATTCCATTTAGTTCCGAATCAATTCGGACTTCGAGCCGTTGACGGTTCCCATTCTATCTAGTATTTCTTTCTTCACAAATTTTATCATTTTATGTAGAATTTAATTCACATAAAATGATAGAATTATATCAAACCCTAAGTCTTATAATTATTTATCATTTTATGTAGAATTTAATTCACATAAAATGATAGAATTATATCAAACCCTAATTCTTATATTTATTTATCATTTTATGTAGAATTTAATTCACATAAAATAATAGATACATATCAAACCCTAATTCTTATAATTAATTCTTAACGTAGACTTTAGACGAGATCATGACAAGGCTGAGACGAGGTCATGACGAAGCCCAACAACTTTGTGACAAGGTCATGCATGGGCCTGACAAACCCATGACGAGTTTTTGACAAGTTTTGACAAACTCAGCTTATATTTTTATTCCTCTTGTTTCAGCCCATTTCTTTTAATTGCCTTGCTGTAGCCCACACAAATGCCAGCCCACCTCTCTTGCTTGCATCCAACCGGACTACTTGTACACTCCAGCCAGTAGGCCCATCGAGAGTCGGCCCAACGAACGGATGGCCTGCTACTCCCTTACGTTTGCTGAGCTGGAAGATCTCCAACGTAACAGCCCCGCAAATCATGCTGAGATACGCCTTCCCCTCTCAGCCTTCACGTCTGTAGATCTTCGGCCCTTCCTCTCCCAGCCGTTACACCTGCCTCCTTCCTCCTTGGCTGCATTCTTCGACCTTCTCCTCTGCGTCCCAACCTGGTGCGACTCAACCTTCCTGCACACAGCTTCTGCATAGGTGCGTCTTTCCCTTCCTTCTCCTATTTGTTCTCCCTATGCTTCTCTTCTGCGTTATATTGCTGCTGAACGAGGACGCTTCTCTGCAGACCCTCTTCGACCGAACAGCCTCGCACCCCCTATGTCGTTGAGCCAAAGCATCCCAGCCTCCACAGCTTCTGCTCCTTTCACGAACTGCACCACAGCAACAGCAACAGCAAGCACATTGTCACTAGAAATAGCTAGCTTGATGACCAGATTTAGGTATGAAAGACTGATCCGTTATGGCTGAAATTTTTATATGTTATAGCTGGGATATTGTGGTATAAAATATCAAAATTTGAGAGGAATCCAGCTAGTGGTTTAGGATTTATGAATTTTCAAAGATTGGGTCGTAAATAGTTTTTTTTTCTGTTGTGCTGAAACTTCTCAAGTGTTGGAAAAACTGCTAGTTTTGTGATCTAGGTTTGGGTAAGTTAGACGACTCCTTCATTTCTGATTTTTGGATATTTTTTAATCGTTATTGTATAGTATAACATACTAAAATTTGAGGGGAATCCAGCGAGTGGTTTGGGATTTATGATTTTCAAAGATGAAGTCGTAAGCAGTTTTTCTGTTGTGCTAAAATTCGGTTTTGTGAGATAGTTTTCAATAGGATTTTGATCTCCTTTGCGGCTGAATTTTGGATATATTATAGATAAGATTTTATAGTAGAACGTACCAAAATTTGGGATAAATCCAGCGAGTAGTTTAGGAGTTATGATTTTTCAAAGTTAAGACAATGTGCTGTTTGTTAAGTGTTGTAACCAACTTTGGAAATTTTTGTAGAAGTGATGGTTGAACAGTTTTAAGAAATTCTTGCTCCTAGGAGTAGATGAGATATCATAGATGATCTAGGGAATTATTTCGAAATTTTTATAAGATTATTTGAATTTTATATTTGAAGCTGTAGTTGGACTTTAGTGACTTTTCGGGAAATAGAAAATGGGTAGTTTTTCTAGTTGTTACCTAAAATCATCTTAGAGAGTAGAATATGGTTAGTTAGTCTCAAATAAGAGTTTGAACATAAATTATGAAATTTTTGGAAGTTTCGGGACCAAGGGTAAAATAGTCATTTTACCATAAATTAACACTGTAATCAATTCCGTTCTATTAAGACCTACTATCTTAGAAGTCTTAGACTTCTAATTACCTAGAAAGTGTGCTGACACACTTGCCTCCTTTGACAGGCTACTGAATTCCTACAGTTACCGATGAGTGCTGATTATGAGAGTCGAAATTTGATTTTGGTAAGTCCACGGACTTACTTAGCTGGCTTCTTGTATGAGTGTAATGTGTATGAGTGGTGTTTGTTAGTTATGATAAACAACGAAACCGGATTATGTCGAATTTATTATTTATGTAATTGACCCAAGTGTATGATAACGGGTCGTGACATCATCTGCCTAGCTCTTGCGAGAGTCTAGGAGGTTCCTTGCGACCAGCCCAGTCCGGTAGACGGTCAGATGCATTAGTACCATTCCGCGTTGGTAAACGGGGACAGGGGCGAGGTTTGGGAATCCCTCGTGTCACAAAATAAGTATCATTAGTAATGACCTATCACCTAATTAAAGATAATAAAAGGATTGAGTGTTGCATGTTGATTGTGTATGATGTGTGATTGTGCTTTTACCTTTATACTTATGCATAGAATGTTAGCTAACGGTTTTATACCGCTTGTAGATGCCTTGCAGGTTAAGACAGTTGTAGAGAGATCC
Organism: Fagopyrum esculentum; assembly: GCA_033239045.1. Classification (NCBI taxonomy): domain Eukaryota; kingdom Viridiplantae; phylum Streptophyta; class Magnoliopsida; order Caryophyllales; family Polygonaceae; genus Fagopyrum; species Fagopyrum esculentum. The sequence goes on from BSUD01000007.1 coordinate 59,674,969, forward strand.
GGAGGAAATGGTCAGCCGGGTCCACGTACTCATTTAGTTGGGGACGAGGTTGTCTTATGTACTTCATATGCGTCGTTTTAGTACCTTTGATTTGTAAGGCTGATGCATAATTTTTTCATGTATATATTGTTTAAAGTTTTCAAATGTTTTTAATACTTTTGTGCCTTGTTGTAAGATCCTAGTAAAATTGTTGTCAAACTAAGGTCGGGACCCATTGTGAGGTCCTAACCAGTAACTCCCCGAGTTCTCAGAATTTGGGGTGTTACACTTCTAGAGCCACTTTAATGTGAGGATATGTATCAACACCATTCGGATACTCAATCGAGATTTTCCAATTTTGATTAGCTTCTCCGAAATTTCGGTAATTGTTTCCAAGCGCTTGCTCCAAGAGCATTTGATTCCAAGAGGGGCTTTATCGTTGGGTTTGTGTGTCATCATGGGGGACAGGGTATGGAGCCGTGGATGAAGGGATTAACCCTAGTGATGATTGGCCGCCTGAGTATGAGAGTCAACGCCACCAATAGAGAACTTGGGCCCTAAGGTTTTGGTGGCCTCGGAAATCGCTTCTGAAGTCGCCATTCCTAGTAATACATTTCATAGAATTCATAGTAAGATACATGTATATGAAAAACTCAATAATGTATGAGTAGAAAAAGACATGAACATGACAACAAATTAAACAAAACAAAAGCTTACAAACAAACATTTTAGTCTTACAAAATATAAAAATAAACATATTGAGTCTTACAATCTCAAATAAATATACTTAGTTTCCAATTTTAAGAGCAAATCTTCCATTTTGCAAATCAACAACCGAACAATATAATCAACCTAATATAAAAATTGTAAATCAGGAAAAGTGAAAGTACCGAAATAACACACTCAACATTCAACAAAGAAATATTACATAGTAAGTTAGTAATGCGAGGTTCAAAATTAATTTATGAAATCATAAGAAGAATGAAAGAAAACTGAGAGAAGAGTCAGCCAACGGAACAACAACATTCCAACATTAGAACTAAAGAAGAAGAAGAAGAAGAAGAAGAAGAAGAAGAAGAAGAAGAAGATGAATAAGAAGATCGGTGTCCTGCTTCCGGCAACCACAATCTCACAAGTGACCATAAGGGGCTAGGTTAAGTCGGAAAAAAATGGCAGATTAGAAGAAATATTATGATAAACCAATTTTTCATTATTTTTCTAAATTTGTTTTTCTTTTTTAGCCTTAAAAAATAGGGGAAACTTTCGTTGACCGTGTCTTGATAGGACACGATCCGTGTCCTCCTTGTGTCCTACATCTGAGCCATTATTTTTCTAAATTTGTTTTTCTTTTATAGCCTTAAAAAATAGGGGAAAGTTTCGTTGACCGTGTCTTGACCGGACACGATCCGTGTCCTCCTTGTATCCTACATCTGAGCCGTGTCTTGCATGTGTCGGGCCATATTTGACCATGTCCGAGCTGTATCCCCTTGTCCTGCCGTTTTAGACACAGGACACTCCGCATTCTAGAGGTTTCCGTCCATCGTAGTATTTTTGGTATTAAGGTCTCTTAACTTTTAAATATATTGCACGCAACAATTGTGTAAGGTTGAGGTGAGACGAAATTGATATTTGCATAAAATATATGATAGCATGAATTATTATCTATATTTCTGGCATGATTTTGTTTTTTTCTCATCATAATTTTGTATGCATGTATACATATTTGTAGTGTTTATGTCATTATTCGGTTACTTTGCAAGAATCGAGGTCTACACCACATTTTGCTGTATTTCTAGGGAATATGACACGTTTTGGGTGGAAATGGAGCATAAAGAGATAAGGAAGCTGTGGACCTACATCTGGGAGCATTAGGAAGAATAAAGAGAAGGACAAAAGACCAAGCTGGAAGGATAGAAGAAAGATCCAGACGAAGATATGATTTCATGCACGTTGATCACTACTGATCTCGGATGGACACATCCATGCATTTCGACCGAGATGGCCCACTGGACCTGGATTGAAGTCGACGTCCGAAAAGCCCAAGAGGGCAAGACATATTTTTTACCTAAAATTCTTCAATAAGAATGGAAGGTGAGCACGAAATTAAAGAGGTTGGACGCTCGAGATGTAATAGCTAAGATTTCCGAATTCTAATTAATGTTGATTAACTTAATCATTGATAGTAATAGACATATAACTTGCGAATATTGCTTAAGTGATTAGTATGAGTCCCATCGTTATGATCCTGGCGTAACTTTGGACTTATGGGAAAATTTTCACTTTTTCCCTCAGGTAATTATTTTTACCCTCCGGTGTTATTTCAAGCATTTGGGAGCTCCAATTAATAAAAATGCAGTTGAAAGAAATGATCAGGATATCGGACATGTCCTAGATATGAAATAACATGGAAAGGCAAAACGGTCAAAAGAGTCGCTATTTCGTTTCTTAACGGCTAAGAAAGACGGATTAGGAATACACGTTTTCCGAAGCAATTGTGGAATAATTATCCTTACAATTTTCAAGATTTATTATTTCAATTTCGAGAAGTTTGGAGAAGGGGGTTCAACCTGCCATTGGATCGGTCAAAGGATAACTATCGACTTCGCTAAAGGATAATTATCGTCTTCACTATAAATAGCGGAAAATCGTTTATTAATTCATTTTCTTTCACGTTTCCTCGTAAAAGCTCTGATTTCTCTCAAACTTCAAACTCAGATCTACTCTCCGTTTCTAATCTGATTTCAATTCCGTTTGAGTTTCTGGATTCCTCTCTTCATTCTCTTCATATTGGTACCGAGTTTCTGTATTGCTGAGCAGATGAAGACCTGGTCGAGCATATATGTCACCAGGATGGTTGCGTCGTTCAGATTCCGGTGAATTTGATGTTGTCCTCTGCGTCGTTGTGATTCCGAATCTTCTTTCAGATCGTCAATTGGGTTAGTAACGAATAAGTTATGAAGTTATTCGTTTTCCGTACTATGATTTGGCGTAAATTGGCCTTAGGCTTTTCAAAATGGATAATTAGAAATTCCATTATGGTCGTTATATTATTCTGATGTTTATGGGTTGTTTGTTTGATGAAATCTGATGACACGTCGGTTTAGAATTTGCCTGCGGGCTAAACGTTATTCTGGTGATATTTAATTAATTAATTAAAGAGTGTTATACTAGAGTGTGTGTTACTCTAGCCGTTGGGAAGATGAAAATATTTTCGTGTAAGCTTATGAAAATATTCATAGTCTTTAGCAATTTGCCTGCGGGCTAAATGGATAATTAGAAATTCCATTATGGTCGTTACCTTTTTCTCTTCTTAATTTGATATTTGATTCAATGACCATGATTATTGGCTAAAACTCTTTAGCAATTCTAAGGTGAAGGGTTGATAGTTGTGGCTTAGATGATGATAGATCGATCATAAACAGATTGGACCCTGAGAGTGTGAGAAACCTCGTCGACACCCTAAACCACGGTTTGTTCTTGAGTTCCACGGCCGTGGAATCTCAAGATCTAGCCGTGATTTTATCTGTTTTACGACTTTTGCTTTTGCTTTGATCCAAAGTTAAAGATTTGCTTTAACCTAGTCTTGGCTTATCTTTTCTAGGTAGTAGTGAGACTCAACATCCTCTATTTCGGTTTCAAGTGTCACAACCTTAACCGTTTTAGTTTATCTTTGATTCGTTGGGTTTAGGCTTGGGTATTTGAGAGTAATTCTTGTCCTTAGATCCTTTCTATATTCCAGCCTCAACAACCTTTATAGAGAGAGGCTTTGGGTTAGACATATAAGGTTTTGGAACTTCACCGTACATAACCTTACTTTAGTTATACCTTTGCAACCTCTACTCTGTCCTTATATCTATAGTATATCTTGAATCGATTGCCACAATTAGAGACCTGGATCTTTAGGGTTGCTGTTTTCACCAATATTTGCAAAGCTTTTATACTTTTACTTGCTCGATTATACAAAACTGAATTTGACTCACCAAATCCCTGAGTTCGATACTCTGGAATACTTGCTTAACTACGCCGATCCGTACACTACAGGTTCGCTTGCTTTTGTTTCAGTTTTATAATTAAGTTATTTGCACGCACGCTTTGAGGCGAACAAGTTTTTGACGCCGTTGCCGGGGATTTGGTCTAGACCAAATTTCGGTTCTCAGTTGTCGAGCTTGAGAGCTTTGCTCTTGTTATTTGATATCTCTCTTTGAGTGATTTTTGCAGATTCTTTAAGTATATGCGAAAGACTAGATCTACCAAAGATCTAGTTCCTTTTGATCCAGAACTTGAGAAAACTTTGAGAAGAAAGTTGAAAGAGAAAAAGATGGCTGAAAACAATGAGAGAAACATCTAAGTGGAGTTGGATAAAGTTCAACTTCAACTCAAGTTGAGTGAGAAGGCTCGTATGGAAGAATTGGAACGTCATCAATTCCAAATGGATGAGCTCAAGGCTATGATGCTGGACATGAAGTTGGAGATGAATGATGCTACGAAGAAGAAGGTCAAGAAATCTAAGTCCATTAGAGTTGATCATCCGACGATGAGGATGAGGATATGCCGCCCTTAGAGGACATTGATCCGATGATCCATCCCGTTCGAAACAACCCTAGACCACCGGTTGTTCCTCGCATTCCCGCTGGAGATGTGAGAGTTTGTCGTGAAGGGGATGAACCACGGACTCTTGGGCAAAGAATGGATCCAATTCAGCAACTGCGCCGTCTAGGTGTGAATTTCGGAGCTGAAGATATCCAAGAATTCAGTTTTAGCCCGCAAATTATCACCATGGTTCGCCAAAGTCAATTTGGTGGAACGAGTGCTGAATCTCCACACCAACATTTGCAGAATTTCGAGATTCTCATGGAGACATTGAAGCCGAAAAGGGCCAACAACAACAACTACAAGATCAAACCGTTCTTCTTCTCTTTGAAGGACAAGGCTTTGTCTTGGTATCAAGCTCTTCCAGCTGGAAGGCTTAACACATGGGAGGTTCTATCTTCGGAGTTCCTCACCAAGTTCTTTCCGCCATCCAAGATGGCGGAGTTGAGAGGTAAGATTAATGCATTTTCTATGAAGCCTAACGAAAGATTGTTTCAATCTTGGGAAAGGTTTCAGGATCTCTTATTGGATTGCCAACACCATGGCATTTCAAAGTTGGAATTAGTGGAGATCTACTACAAGGGGTTGGATGTGGAAACACAATTCAATCTCCAATCTTTGTCTTGTGGTACATTTATGGACATGAGAGAAGATGATGCTTGGGACTTCATTGAGAAGCAAGCCCAAGTGATTGAGAAGTATTCCCACCGGAAGGTGGATCCTAAAAGCCGAAATCAAGGGGATCCGAGAGCTAAGCTAACACAAGCTGCACAAACTCAAATATTCTCCCTCAACACCGAAATCAAGGAGTTGAAGGAAATCATTAGAGCTGGCCTTCAAAAGCCAAAGGAGGATGATGTTGGCTACTTAGGAAACAACAACAACTACCAAGGGAATAAGAACAATAACCGGAATAACAATTGGAACAACAATTGGAATAACAACAACAGCAGAAATTCCAACAACAATTGGTGGTCCAACCAACAACAAAATTTCTGTAATTCCTATCCAAATTCTGGAAATTCACTAACATCTCCATCTTCTTCTACTCCTTTGAAAAGCCAGGGACAAACATCAAATGGTTCCAACAATAAGGAGAAGGAGAAGCCCGATCCCATGTTGGAGACTATCTTAGGAAAGCTACAAGGGTTGGAGAGCTAGATAACTTCGGTTGATAAAGCTCACAAAGCTTTAGAAAACCAAGTATTCAACAAGGCCGGAGAAGTTCCTAGAGATCAAGGGAAGCTTCCCGGGAAGACGGAGGACAACCCAAAGGGAAGGGTGATGGCTATCACTACTAGGAGTGGCGTGACAACCACCGACCTGCAGCCTAAGTTTGTGGAAGTCCCAACTGAGAAAGGAAAAGATAAGGAAAAGGAGAAGGAAGATGTCTATGTTCCTCCTCTACCTTACAAACCTCCACTACCATTCCCGCAATCTAGAGCAAGAGCGTGTCTAGATAAACAATTCGGTAAGTTCATTGAACATTAATATACCTTTCATTGATGCTATTGTAAGTATGCCCTCTTACCGGAAGTTTTTGAAAGAACTCCTCTCTAACAAGAGGAAGCTAGAAGAATTTGGAGAATTCAAGATGAGTTTGGAATCTTCGGAGCTCATCAAAACAATGACGGAAAAGATGCCCCCAAAGGTGAGAGATCCGGGGTCATTTTGTATTCCAATTGTAGTAGGAGAAGTCACATACGACGCTCTTTGTGACTTAGGAGCAAGCGTAAGTATCATCCCCTTGCGTTGTGTAGGAAGATCGGTTTAGGCGAACCTAAACCGGTGAAGATGACGTTGTATATGGCGGATCGATCCATAACTCGTCCCGTCGGTATCATTGAAGACGTCCCAGTTAAGCTCGGTAAGTTCTATATTCCAATAGACTTTGTTGTGCTTGACATTCCTGCAGATTGTCCGGTTCCGATCATACTCGGAAGACCATTTCTTGCAACATCCGGTTGTATGGTGGATTGCAAGAATGCTAGACTAGTATTCGACATAGGTGAAGAGAAGGTTGAGTTTGTTCTCTCAACTTTGGTGAAGGAGCCACCTCTTGGAGAGGATATGTTTAATATCTATGATGAGGAAGTGTCTAGAGAGGAAGTGAGCTCGATTCTATTCAAAGATCCATTGCAAAAGGTCATAACCATGAGCATCATGGAAAAGGGAGAGGAAGAGGAATGCAATGTTGAGATTGAAGCCTTGGAAGAGCTAAAGGAAGTACAAGAGGAAGAGTTTGAGAAACTATACAATGGCTCAGAAAACGTGAGAAACCACGGTCAGTCGTGCTATTCCACGGCCGTGGTTTTACAAAAACTGGCCGTAAACTGCTATTTTGAGAGTAACAGAGAGTTCCACGCCCAAAACCACGGCTGTGGAAGTAATAGTGGTGCCGTAATTTTGGGAATTTCTGAGAACAATTCCGTTCTTTCCATAAATGCTCTTGAGTGTCCTTCAATCACTCCTACACCCTTAGAGACTTCTAAGGAAGCGTCGGACACTCCTCAAGACTCATCAAAGGCATCAATAGCTATGGAATTGAAGCCACTTCTCACACATCTTCGGTATGCATTTCTTGGAACTAATTCTACTTTTCCGTAATTGTTAGTTCCGATTTAAATGAAGATGAACATGAGAAACTAATGGCTATTCTAAGGAAAGATAATAAAGCCTTAGGTTATACCATAGAGGATCTTGTAGGAATTAAACCATCTTTATGCATGCACAAGATTCTAATGGAAGAGGATTTTAAGCCTTCGCGACAACCTCAAAGACAGTTAAATCCGATCATGAAGGAGGTTGTCAAGAAGGAAATTCTTAAGTTACTTGACGCAGGTATCATCTATCCTATCTCCGATAGTAAGTGAGTAAGCCCCATTCAAGTTGTCCCGAAGAAAGGAGGAATGACAGTTATCACCAACAAGAACAATGAGCTCATTCCTACAAGAACCGTAATGGGATGGAGGATGTGCATTGACTACCGCAAGCTGAACAATGCAACTAGGAAGGATCACTTCCCGCTACCATTCATAGATCAAATGCTTGAGAGGTTAGCACAACACTCCTATTTTTGCTATCTTGACGGTTATAGTGGTTTCTTCCAGATTCCGATCCACCCGGACGATCAAGAGAAGACCACATTCACGTGTCCATGGGGTATGTTTGCATATAGGAGGATGCCATTCGGGCTTTGCAACGCTCCAACCACCTTTCAAAGGTGTATGATGGCCATCTTCTCCGAGTATATTGAGGAAATCATGGAGGTTTTTATGGACGATTTTTTTATGGTTCCTCATTTGACAATTGTCTTTCTAACATTTCTCTTGTGTTGCAAAGGTGCGAAGACACTAACCTAGTTCTTAATTGGGAGAAGTGTCAATTCATGGTTAAGGAAGACATTGTACTGGGACACTTGATCTCTAATAGAGGGATCGAAGTTGACAAGGCTAAGATACAGACTATAGAGAAACTTCCTCCTCCATCTTCGGTGAAGGGGATAAGAAGTTTCCTAGGACATGCTGGATTTTATAGAAGATTCATCAAGGACTTTTCTAAGATTTCAAAACCGCTAACTAATCTATTGATGAAGGATGCAGTTTTTGATTTTTCATAGGATTGTTTAGATGCCTTCTATAAGATCCGGGAAGCTTTCATCTCATCCCCAATTATCCAACCTCCGGACTGGAATCTCCCATTCAAGGTTATGTGTGACGCAAGTGACGTAGCTGTTGGAGCGGTGTTGGGGCAAAAGAAGGAAGGCCGAACCCATGCTATCTATTATGCTAGCAAGACGCTAGACGAAGCGTAGCTCAACTACGCCACAACGGAGAAAGAATTTTAGCCATTGTATATGCATTTGAAAAGTTTCGTTCTTATCTTGTAGGAGCGAGGTGATTGTATACACGGACCATTCAGCGATCCGGTATTTACTCGCCAAGAAGGATGCGAAACCGAGGCTGATTAGATGGATTCTTCTCCTACAAGAATTCGATCTAGAGATCCGCGACAAGAAAGGCTCGGAAAATTCTGTTGCGGATAATTTGAGTAGTCTACCACACATTGAAGATGACGATCTACCCATTGATGACTCCTTTCCGGATGAGCACTTACACATCATAAAGGAGTGCATCGACAAGATATCTAGAGGTAACGAACCTTGGTTTGCTGATTTTGTAAATTACTTGGTTTGTCAGGAAATACCTCCCAGACTATCCTACGCACAAAGAAAAAAGTTGTTTAGGGATGTCCGGCAATACTTTTGGAATCAACCTCTACTCTTCAAGAGAGGTCCCGACGGCATCATTAGGAGATGTGTGCCGGAAGACGAAATGCAAAGCGTCATTCGTCATTGTCATTCACTACCTTGTGGAGGACACGCTAGTTCCAATAAAACTAGCACTAAGGTATTACAATCCAGATTCTTTTGGCCTACTTTATTTAAGGATGTGCAAACCTTTGTTTCTTGTTGTGATGCTTGTCAAAGAACAGGAAATATCTATAGGAGGTAGAAATCTTCGACGTTTGGGGAGTCGACTTCATGGGACCTTTCCCATCATCTTGTGGAAACCAATACATACTTCTAGCTGTAGATTATGTTTCGAGATGGGTTGAAGTTATTGCCTCTCCAACTAATGATGCCATGGTTGTTGTCAAGTTCTTTAATAGAACTATTTTCCCAAGGTTTGGGACACCACGGACCATCATTAGTGACGGAGGTTCACACTTCATTGCCTGACGATTTGAAGCTCTACTAGTTAAGTATGGGGTGACTCACAAGATCGCCACTCCCTACCATCCACAAATAAGTGGGCAAGTTGAAATTTCGAATAGAGAGATCAAGGGCATCCTTGAGAAGACGGTATCAAAGACAAGGAAGGATTGATCTTTGAAATTAGATGATGCGTTATGGGCGTATAGGACTGCATACAAGACTCCTATAGGTACAACACCGTACAACCTTGTGTATGGGAAGTCTTGTCGTCTCCCGGTGGAGCTAGAACACAAGGCGTACTACTTCGGAATGAAGGAAGCGGGCGAGAAGCGCCTCTTGGACCTTAACGAGCTTGAAGAACTCCGCTTGAACGCCTATGAAAACGCCAAGATTTACAAAGAAAGGGCAAAGCGTTGGCATGATAAGCATATCATCCCAAAGGACCTCAAAGAAGGAGATCAAGTTCTCCTCTTCAATTCAAGACTTCGGCTCTTCCTAGGTAAGCTTAAATCTCGTTGGACTAGACCTTATTTGATTAAACGTATTTTTCCCCATGGCGCAGTTGAAGTATGGGGTGAAAAGAGCGGAAGTTTCAAGGTGAATGGCCAACGTCTTAAAAAGTATTCACCGGAGCTCCCAGTTGAGGAAATCTCTCCGATTGTCCTCGAATAAAAACAGGAACGGTCTAGCTACGGACCCAAAACAAGCGCTTCTTGGGAGGCAACCCAAGGTATTTGCACTTACGTTTTTGTTTTTCTTTCTTAGATTAGTTTAGTTTAGTTGTTTTTGTTTTGTTTTCCCCTCGATACCTCCCGGTATGTTATGTTTTTGGATGTAGGAATAAGGAATGGGCAAAGGAAGGAAGAAAAAGTTGGAAGGAATTGACGAAACTTGGATTTTGGCACACAACAGAGATTTCCACACCCAAAACCACGGTCGTGGAAGTAGTAGATGACCGTAATTTTCCAAAATTTGACACAAATCAGAGAAAAACCATGGGTCCGTACATTTCCACGGCCGTGGAATGCCTCGAGTGACCGTGGTTTTCCAAATAACTACGGCCACTATATAAACCACCTTCCTTCACAAAAACACAACAAAACCTCCTTTCCGCACCCAGAACCACGCCCAGAAATTGCCGCCACCTTTCCTCATCCCGTAATTCTTCATCCGGAGTCCGATTCGATTGATTCTTCAATCTAAAGTGGAGCATTTTCAATCATCGACAAGATCCAAGCAACAAACCGAGTGAACAATCCACATTGGAGAAGGAATTTGGATTTGAAAAATTGAAACCTAGGTTTTTACTCCCTTTTCTCTTCTTTGTCAATTTGGTTCAATTTCTTTGCAAGATTTTAGGAGAACTAGACGAAATCGGAATTGGAATTAGTCTAGGGCTGTGATTGTTGATTTTGGTGTGCATTTGCTGAATTTTGGGAGAAACAAAGCAAAACCACGGTCCCGTACATTTCCACGGCCGTGGAAAATCAAGAACATACCGTGGTTTTTTCTGTTGTAGAGAAAAAATGTTTAGAAGGAAGTCTAGTAGGAACAAGAAGCAAAAAAGTGATAGTTCCTCCTCTTCCCAACCCCCTCCTAGTGAACCACCATCACCACCACCTCCTAGAATCCCTAGAATCCATGAGGATTACCAAGGAGCCTTAGAAAGGATTGAAAAAAGACCGATCATAGGACCTAGATACCTTGTCCTAGAGGAGCCTGAGGAGCTCAATGTGGTGAATGACTTGACTTGGATCTTGGATAGAGCCGGATTGATCATCTTCTACGCCATTAGGGAAGATGCTTATGAGGAGATAACAAGGGACTTTGTGACTTCCTTTGAGCATAGCAACGTTAACCGAACGGTCTCCTTTAGGCTAATGGAGCAAAACTATGAGTTCTCCATCATTCAGTTTGGAACCTTCTATGGGTTCCATGAGAGTTTCAATGGTAGGTTTCCCGGGGGAGTGTATGCTAAACATTTTTGGGAGGATATTGCTATGATATATGTTAGTGAGGATCATTGGCCACCGGTTGACACCAAGGCTAAGCTCATATACCACTTAGCCTTGAAGATAGCCCATAGAGTCCTTTCGGAATGTCTTTTCCCTAGGACCGAAACACCACAAAAGATCAAGACCGATGAGCTTTTCCTCCTCTATTGTATGCTTACCGGTAGATCCGCCGATTGTGCCACCCTACTTGCCTCCACCATTAGTAAGTTGAAGAACAAAAAGGCCGGGTACATAGGTTATGGGGGTATGGTGACTCACATAGCTAACCAGGTGGGGATAGACTACTCCGCTTGTACTAGGATAGCGGCGAGACCTTTGGGTCTCAATGGGCTTATGACTAGAGGGATCATCTTTCCCCGCCACCGAGCTCCACCTACCGCCACTATGCCTTGGGAGGAGAGAGGTGGTAGAGGTATCCCATGGCTTCCCGAGTACTCCATCATGTTAGGCCGCCATAATTGGAAGGAGACCTTTGTACCCATGCATGCCAATAGACTTGTAGCTCCTCCATATGTGCCGGATGAGGTTCTAGCTGAGGATGATGATGAGGAGATGGGAGGAGGAGATGAACATGATGTAGGAGGCACTGAGAATGATTTTGGTACATTTCCGGACCAGCAGGCCGACTTCCCGGAGCCGCCCAGGCGATCTTCCTACCCTTCTAGACCTTCCAGTTCTTCTTCTTCACGCAAGGCTAGTGTGAGTGAGAGGCCGACGTGGATGGAGACTCCACCCGCTTGGTATGGAGAGCAGACGTCATGGATGGGAGCTCCTCCTCCATGGTATGATCATCCACCGGTGGCACTGACTCCTCCTCTGGACGCTCCTGCATGGTATGGCCAGCCTCTAGGTTGGTATTCGCAGTTACCGGAGTGGGCGACCGATCTTTCGAGGAGAGTAGGAGATCTAGAGATCCATCAGCAGGCCCATGACGTCGAGCGATAGGAGAATGCCTGTATCTTGAGGGACGTCTACCGCCAGCAGTTTGGGCGGAACTTCAGCTCGGATTTCTATCCATTTCCACCGCTGCCTTCCTAGTGATGATGATGAGATGACCCACCAGTTAGAGCCGCCACACCACCATTAGTGTAACACCCCGATTCCTAGAGGACTCGGAATGCTACGAGTTGGGACCTCATAATGGGTCCCTGCCCTTAGCCTGACAACAACTTCATCGGACCTTACAACATGGCAAAAATAAAAAGGCAAAACACATAGTTTTATAACATGAGCGGAAGTGAAAAGTACAAATCTGAAAAAGGAACAATCCAGCCGAGTCTCAAAACCAAAGAACAACATAAGTCTCACCATTCATGAAATATAAAGATAACAACCCCGTCCTATAATGCATGGAACCCCGGCTGCCCACTACCGCCGGATCACTCGATCGCCTCTCTAACCTGCAAGGTATCTACAAGCGGTGTAATACTGTTAGCTGACAATCTATGCATGAGTATAAAGGTAAAAGCACAAACACACAACATACACAATCAGCATGTAACACTCAATCCTTTTGTTATCTTTAATTAGGTGATATGTCATTACTAATGATACTTATCTTGTGACACGAGGGATTCCCAAACCTCACCCCTGATCCCGTTTACCAACAAGGAATGGTGCTAATGCATCTGACCGTCTACCTGCATGGGCTTGTACAGGGAACCTCCTAGACTCTCGCAAGAGCTAGGCAGATGTTGTCACGACCCGTTATCATACACCTGGGTCCATTACGTAATGTAATAAAGTCGGCCTAATCCGGTTTCGTTATTACCCTAGCTAACAAACACCACTCATACACAATACACTGATACAAGAAGCCAGCTAAGTAAGTCCGTAGACTTACCAGTCTCCGAAGCGCACAAGATCACCTCACTCGAAAGTTCCCTCGGGAAAACGTACAACGCCTGTTCAAGACAAGGCACACAATCATACCACACTCTAGTCCACTAGAAGTCTTTAGACTTCTAGGCTCAACTCCTCAACCACCTAGTCCAAGAAGACTACACTCTCAGTCCATGACCCATCCAACTCTCCTCATTACGATATACACAAAGGTTACTTCCACAAAGCTTGAAACTAACCCTCGACAACATACCACCACAAGCCTCACGTAACGCACACTAGACTTCTAAGGTCCAACCACTCTAAAGCATTCTAGTTCAACTACCCTAGGCCAGCCTAACATGCTTCTAGGGTATAACGAGTCTAAGGAAAGAAAGAAGGAAAAGCAAGAACGAGATTCGGGACTCACTGGAGCAAAACCGCAACTGCGCCTGCCTGAGCCGCCCCTGCGCCTATCTGGGTCCGCCCCTACGTCGATCTGGGTCCACCCCTGCGCCTGACAGAAGCCTCCCCTGCGCCTTGGTGAATCCGCCCCTGCGCCTGTCTGTGCAGAAAGTCCGTCGGCTGAGTTCTTCGATTGTGCGGACGGTCCTTTCGGGTCTCCTTTGGTGCTATGAACGTCTTCTACTTCTCTCACTGGGTCTTAGCCTCCCTCCAAGGTCTAGCTTTGTCATCGAACCAACAAAACAACGATAGAACGTTGAGCAGGGATTCAAGAGTGTCTTCCATTCAAGCCATGCAAGGGAAAGGAAAAAGGAAGAAGGAAAAGAAAGAAAGAAGAAGAATAGAAGGAACCTTACCCACGTCCCTTTACTGCAGTCCCGGCCTCACAAAAGGTGGATCCATACTAGAGCACTCCAAGGGAAGAATGGAGGAGAAGGATGTAGGAGGAAGTGCAAGAGGAGTAAGTGGGTAGGAGAAAGAAAGTAACGTGAGTAGAAAATGAGAGGAGGAGAAGAGTTGGCTGCATAAAAGTTCTCATACTCTATTCAACCCCCCTTCTAGGGTATCTTTATCCTTTATATTCACCTAACGGTTCTTCAATTGGTATCAGAGCTAGACTCATGTATATTAATTTAACCATCAGTGAGACTAATCATGAATCCTGTAGGTGATGGAGGATTTTCTCAAGGAAGATCCTCATCTCGACCACCACTCTTTTGTGGCAACAACTTTGCTCATTTGAGAGCACTCATGCGTATGTTCATTATTGATCAGGACATGGAACTATGGAGCATTGTTCAGAATGGTCCCAAAGTCCCAACTACAACAGTTGAAGGTGTCCAAGTCCCAAAGAAAGAAGCTGACTTTACACAAGCTTACCTGGACAGTGTGTCAAAGAACTACAAAACAATGAACCTATATTACTGCGGATTAGATGTCAATGAATTCAACCGCATCTCATTATGCAAGAGTTCAAAGGAAATATGGGACAAACTCGTTGTCACTTACGAAGGAACAAGTCAAGTGAAGGAAACAAAGATTAGCATCTTCCTCAGACAATACGAGCTATTCAAGATGAATCCAAATGAAATAGTCAAGGAAATGTTCACAAGATTCACTGAGATTGTGAACAACTTGGACTCACTAGGAAAGATCTTCACAAATGAAGAGAAAGTTAGGAATGTTCTAAGGAGCTTATCTAAAACTAAGTGGGGACCAAAGATGACTACCATCGAAGAAGCTCAGAATCTCTCAACTCTTCCTCTTGATGACCTCCTTGGAAAACTCATCACACATGAAATGGTTCTTGGTGAAGAAGATGGAAAGCTCCCATCCAAAACCAAGAATTTGGCATTAAAATCAAGAAAGGATGAATTACCATCAGACGAGGAAGATAGTAATGATGATGATGATGAAAGAGATGCAATTGTCATGATCTCTAAGGGTCTCGCGAGAATTCTCAAGTTAAAGAAACAATCTGCTAACAATAGAGAATATCCACGAACATCAAAACCCCGGGGTAAGTTTTCTAACTCTAACAAAAAGAAGAGGACCAACTTGTGAAGGATTGTCCACAAAAGAAGAGGACCAACTTCAAGAAAAATGATCGAAAGAAGAAAGCTATGGTAGCTTCATGGAGTGATTCAGAATCATCAAATGAATCAGAAGACGAAAAAGAACAAGCAAACTTGTCTCTCATGGCCGATCATGAAGAAGATTCAAATCTATATGTTGACAATGTGGTAAGTACAATTATGTCTCAACCTGAATCTGACATGAAACAATTCCTTAAAGATATTATCACATGTGAAAAGGAACATAGAATAAGGATAAATTCTTTGAAAGAAAAGTTACTTGAACAAGAAAACCAACTAAGTGAGATGTCTTTGGAGATTAAAAATCTTAACACATAAAAAGTGGATCTTGATGATAATATCAAGGCCTTGGAATAAAAAAATGTGATTATCAAGGACAACCTCTTCATCAAAACTATATCGATCTAGAGAAAGAGAAAGTTGATCTAACTTTGATGTGTCAAGACCAGAAGGCTGCACTTGTTAAGTTTACTCGTTCAAAAGCTAATCTTGAGAGAATGATGTGTGAACAACAGTCCTCCCTTAACAAAAATGGTATAGGTTATCATAGGAGCTTTTCTAGAAAACCTACTACCACTTTTGTCAAAGCCAAAGGAAGTATTCATATGCCTACTTACTTTTACTGTTGTAAAAAGGGTCATGTTAAATCTACATGTCCATATAGAAGAAATGATCCTTATATTATTAGAAAAACCTATCCTTTATGTTTAAGGAAACATGTCAAACAAATCTGGGTTCCTAAAGGTACCAAACCACCAAACATGATCGAACCTGAATATGGACCAAAATATGCCATTTGGTCAACCCGGAAAGGTTGATGTTTGCTGTTTTGCAGAATATCACCAAGGTAAAGGAGCATAAATGTATATTAGATAGTGGTTGCTCAAGACACATGAGTGGAAAAAGCTCTTTATTCTCGGAATAAAAAAGCAATCATGTGGAACCATTACGCTTGGTGATAAAGGAAAGTGTGACATTATTGACATTGGTAAAATATGTTATAATTCATCTAACTTCATTGATGATGTTTATTTGGTTGACGGTTTGAAGTATAATCTGCTTAGCATCTCTCACATATGCGATAAAGGCAACAAAGTTTTGTTTGATTCAGAAAAATGTGAAGTTCAAGACAAAAAGACGGGTGAAGTTGTGCTTACTGCTCCTAGATGTAACAATGTTTATTCTATGAGTACTAACCAAGTTTTGGGAACTAAGCTAAAATGTCTAAAGGCCTTGACTGATGATCCAAGGCTTTGGCATAGAAGGCTTGGTCACGTAAGCATG
The DNA here is from genome assembly GCA_033239045.1 of Fagopyrum esculentum. Taxonomy (NCBI): domain Eukaryota; kingdom Viridiplantae; phylum Streptophyta; class Magnoliopsida; order Caryophyllales; family Polygonaceae; genus Fagopyrum; species Fagopyrum esculentum. Next base: position 59,691,435 of record BSUD01000007.1, read on the forward strand.
AACACAATGCAAAAGCTACTTACAAAGGATTTGGTACGTGTTTGCCAAACATAAATTTCAAGGTAGATGAGTTATGTAAGGCTTGTACACAAGGTAAACAAACAAGAGGTTCATTCAAACCTAAGAAAGTTTTAAGTTCTTCTCGACCCATCGAACTCTTACATATGGATCTTTGTGGATCTATGCGTGTCAAATCTCCCAGAGGCAAGCAATACATCCTTGTTATTATGGATGATTTCTCTCGTTTCACATGGATTTCTTTTCTACGAGAAAAATCTGAAGCATTATTTGAGTTTTCAAAATTATGTAAGGAGTTACAAACTTTGAATAACCTACCAATCGTTTCTATGAGAAGTGATCATGGTAGAGAATTTGATCAACTAAAGTTTGATTTGTTTTGTGCAAAATTTTTTATTTCACATAACTTTTCAGCTCCTAGAACGCCTCAACAGAATGGAGTTGAGGAACGTAAGAACCGCACTCTTGAGGATATGTCTAAGACAATGTTTTTAGAAAATAGTTTGCCAAAATGTTATTGGGTTGAACCTCTAAACACTGCAAATTATATTTTGAGTAGATGTTTGATTCACCCTATTTTGAAAAAGACTCCTTATGAACTCTTTAAAGGGAGGAAACCAAATATTTCATATTTCAAATCCTTTGGATTTACTTGCTTTGTTCATAACAATGGAAAAGATAACCTCGGGAAATTTGATGCACGTAGTAATGAAGCAATATTCATTGGATATGCTTCAACTAGCAAAGCTTATCGTGTCTATAACAAACGTACCAAAAGTGTTGAGGAAAGTATCCATGTTATTTTTAATGAAAACAATGATGGTACTTTGAGTGAAAGTTTTGCAGATCTAAAGCTGAATCAACGAGAAGATCACAATTCGAATGAAGATGAAGATCCTAAGGATCAAGAAAAGAATATGCAAGAAAAGATTCAAGATACCAAAGAAAACCCTCAAAGCTTTGAATCACACCTTCAAGAACTTGAAACAGAAAACTGTGATGTCAGAACTCCGGTTCAAGGGCTTGAAACTCAACTTCAAGGCCTTGAGATAGGATCCAAGGGCAATATATCAACGGTACCTAAATCTAGTCAAGCATATGAGGCTCAACTTTTAGGATCTGCTCCATCTTACAAACAAAGAAAATTTCAACACTCTTCATACCATCCACAAGAGAATGTGATCTCATATCCAAACGTTGGAGTTGAAACTCAATCTAAAGCGAATAATCTATGTGCTTTCTCCGCGTTCGTGTCTCTTATCGAGCCAAAAAATTATGTTCAAGCTCTTCAAGAACCCGATTGGATCATTGCCATGCAAAATGAACTAAATGAGTTTGAGAGAAATAAGGTTTGGACTCTTACTTCAAAACCAAAGCATCAATTTGTCATCGGGACGAAATGGGTTTTTCGAAATAAGTTGGATGAAATTGGCAAGGTCATACGAAATAAAGCACGACTTGTAGCACAAGGCTATAACCAAGAAGAAGGTATTGATTATGAGAAGACTTTTGCTCCGGTTGCCAGGTTAGAAGCCATACGTATGCTACTTGCATTTCCATCTTTTATGAGCATAAAACTTTTTCAAATGGATGTAAAATGTGCTTTTCTAAATGGCTTCTTGGAAGAAGAAGTCTACGTTGCTCAAGCTCCTGGTTTTGAGAATGATGAATTTTCGGATCACGTTTTTAAATTGGACAAAGCTCTTTATGGTCTTAAGCAAGCTCCTCGAGCTTGGTACGAAAGATTGTCTAAATATCTTCTTGAAAACAAATTCAAAAGAGGTTTTATTGATAAAACTTTATTTATCAAAACCATAGGCTACGATATATTTGTAGTACAAATCTATGTTGATGATATATTACTCGGTGCTACTAATGATTCCCTTTGCAAGGAATTTTCAGATATTATGTACAGGGAATTTGAAATGAGTTTAATGGGTGAGCTAGATTTCTTTCTTGGACTTCAAGTTACACAAGCAAAGAAATAAAATTTTCTCAATCAAAGCAAGTATACTAAGGACTTGCTTAAGAAGTACAAAATGGATCAATCTAAGGTCGCAAAGACTCCTATGAGTTTAACACTTTCGCTTGACCATGACAAGGATGGCAAAGGTGTGGTACAAAAGGAGTATCGAGGTATGATCGGTTCATTGTTGTATTTAACTGCTAGTCGACCTGACATTATGTTTAGCGTGTGCATGTGTGCAAGATTTCAAGCTGATCCTAAAGAGTCACGCTTGGTAGCTGTGAAAAGAACTTTTCGGTATCTCAATGGCACTAAGGATCTAGGGTTATGGTACCCACGTCAAAGCTCGTTTCACCTTGTTTGCTATTCAGATGCAGACTTTGCAGGTTATAAGGTCGATAGGAAAAGCACTTCTGGATGTTGTCAATTCTTAGGGTCATCCCTAATCAGTTGGCACTCCAAAAAGCAAAATTTTGTCGCCCTATCCACAACCGAAGCTGAATATATAGCTGTAGGAGCCTGTTGTGCACAAATTCTATGGATTGCTCAACAACTTCGTGATCTTGGCTTTGATTTAAAAGGTATTCCCATGAAATGTGATAATACTAGTGTTATTTCTATAACCAAAAATCCTATGCAACATTGAAGGACTAAGCATATTGATGTAAGGCATTACTTCATACGTGATCATGTTGAGAAATGTGATGTTTCGATCTCTTTTATATCTACTAACTTACAACTTGCAGATATCTTTACCAAGCCTCTTTCTGAGGAACAATTTAATTTTATTAGATTGGAGCTTGGTATGTTGAACAAGGAAACATTAACGTAGGGGGAGTAAATCATTTTATTTGTTCCTACGAATGCAGCCCAATAAATGTTTTCAAGGGCCTTGAAAGGCAATTCAAGGGCCTTGAAACACGTTTCAAAGGGTAAACTAAAAACGGATCAATTAGGAATTCATATCTTTTAGAAATGCAAATTTCTAATTTTTTTAAAGAGTTTTCTTTAAAAGGGATTTTAAAAGGCTTTATTTCAGATTCAAAGGATTTTGAAAAGTGGTTACCAAAATTTATGGAAAGAATTTTAATTAACAATGATTCTCCCAAAGATCTTGAATTTCTCAACATCTTAGTGATCTTACGTTGATGTGACTTCTTTCCTTAAATACCACTTCTCTTCTTTCTTTATCTCTTCCGCTTCATTTTCTCTTTGAAAACACGGTGCTTTACTCTTTTGTTTTTTCACAAACCTACTTCCTCTTTTCCTCAAAAATCTTCATGGCATCCAAAACATCTTCAGTAGATGAGGCCACATCATCGGCTTCCAAGCGACAAAAAGTGGTTCAGATCTCATCCGACTCGGACTCAGATTCAAGCTCAGGATCTGATGCAAGCTCAAGTGCTCCAGGTCATCTGAACGACGCTGAAATTTATGCCAAGACGGGCCTTCCATCACACTGGTTTGGAAGTCAAACAACCGTCAAGAAATGACTGACTGAGTTTGATGACCGAAATGAATGCATGTGTGAACTGATCGACAAAGAACTATTCACATGTTTTTCCCTATCAGGGCTTGAAGTGCTTCAAGCAAGCTCTATCTGGATAATGCTCAACCTAGGACAGGTTTCCTTCCCCAGATTAACAAAGTTGTTCTACATCAACTTAACCGCCAGAAGAGAAAGAGAAGAATGTGTTTTGGACTCGGTTGTCAAAGGTAAGAAAATCACCATTACTACTGAGATTATTGTTGATATTTTTGGTCTTCCTCGCTATGATGCCTTTGATCACCCTACCCCTGCTAGAACCATTCAATTGGCCAAAGAACAATTTCTTTTACCCAATGTCTTACCACAACCCACTACTACTTGTCTTACCCTTGAAGCTAGAATTGTTTGTGCTGTTTTGGTTAGATGTTGTAAGAGCCTAGTTGTTGAGCTGTTAAGAGAGTGTGCAGAGGGCCAGGAATTAGCCTAGACCGCCCCTGCGTGACCTAGAGGGCGCCCCTGCGGTTTGCCTGGGCCGCCTCTGCGGCTCACAGAGTCCACCCCCACGGCTCTGTGTGCTGCAGCCGTCTTCTTTGACCCTTTGACCCGTGCTTTACTCTTTTTACCTTCTTTATATACTTCATCTTCTCCTCTTTGATGAGGGTTACCATTCTCAGTTGCATCTCTCTCTCCTTACGTACATCTTTTCCTCTCTTCTCCCTTGGATCATCTTTGTTGATCTTCTCTTGAGTTTTGTGAGTTTGTGAGAGTTTTGGATAGCTTTGCTTGGCTTTGATGTTTGTTGATGTTGTTTTGCCTTGTTGAGCCAGCTTGAGGTGATGTTGGTGTTGTGCTGATCTTCTAGAAAGCTTAATTGGTAAGCTTTCATGGCCTTTCATCTTTCTTTCTTCTTTTCTTCTTCTTTTCCTCTTTTTTTCTTATCCTAACATATTTTCCTTAGGTTTGGATCATGTCTCAACCATGTTTGGCTTGTGTTGATGTATATATATGTATGTTCTGTATGTATGATGGTGTTGGAGTGAAGAAGGAGTAAAGAATCGAAGGAAGAAGTGAAGAAAGGGCTAAGGTGGTGTCTTCTGCACACCAGCTGCCCCTGCGCCACCTTGCAGCTGCCCCTGCGCCGGCCAAGATCCGCCCCTTCGCCACCAGTGAGCCACCCGTGCGCCCACCTGCATCAGCAAGGTTCTTATTTTGGTTCTGTAGGTGTGTGTGTGCTTCTAGGCTTTCCTTATGATGCCTTTGTTTCCTCCTTTCCTAGTGTGAGAGTATAGGATCATGCTAGAGGTGTGAGGATGTGTTTTGTTGAGGTTATGATCGGTTTATGCCTTGTATGGCTTTAAGGAATTAGGTTGTTGTTGGTTGAGGTTTTGAGGTTGAGTTTGATCTTGTGGATCCCTTTGGGTCTAGGTTTGACCCTTGTGTTGTTAGGAGATTGATATATCTCTTTATGTCCTGTTTATAGGCCGTGTTGTCCCTCCAGTGTAGAGGTGATCGTGGTTGAGTTTGATCGAGGTTGAGGTAAGTCCGTAGGACTTACTTAGCTGCATCCTTATATTGGTGTTTGCATGAGTTGTGTGTACTTTATATGATTTGCTATGATAGCATGAGATGTCGTTTATACCGACCTATGTTTTATTGATTGCCGTGTATGCGTGGATGTGATAACCTTTCCCTTTCATCCCGCCGTGGAGTTTGGGAGGTTCTCTGATGTCAGGCCCGTATGACTTTACAGGAAGGGCGCAATCCACTCCCATAGGGTACACGGATTGTGTGACCGATACTTGTGCAGCTGGCTAGGAGGCTCAGAGGCGAGGATGTATCGGTCCTCGTGTCACATACTTTCATATATATATATATATATATATATATATATATATATATATATATATATATATATATATATATATTCATATACGACTTGAGTGAATGACCATTATATTGAGTTGATAAAAAGGGTAAATGTGTGAAAGAATGCTGATGTGCTTACCATTCCTTGATTGTGATTGTGCTTATGCATTACTCTATATATGTGTATGGATAGCTAATGGTTTATTACCATGTTGTAGATGCCCCAAAGGATAGGCATGCTGCTGGGTGATCTAGCAGAGTGGCAGGCCGAGGACGTCTCGTACATAGGTTTTTGTGGGCTTTTGGGTTGTTTACCTTTCTCTCCTGCGTGAGGATGATCTTTTGTTACCTCCTGTGTGAGGGCGTTGTGTTTTATACTCGGCTATGTTGTCTTACCTTTTTGGTTGTATAGTTTATACAGTTTTATGTATTTGTTTTTATATCTGTTAGTGCCATGTTGTAAGGTCCAGTGAACTTGTTGTCATGCTAGGGTCAGGATCCATTGTGAGATCCTAGCCCAATGTGGCATCCCGAGTCCTGCGGATTCGGGGTGTTACATATGTGTGGTACCAAGGATTAACAATAGAGATGTGGTGACAAATACATTACTTGTGTTCGTGTACCATGTGATGAATGGGTTAAAAGTTAATCTTCCAGAAATTATCCTGTCTCATATGGTCAATATTATAAATTCTCCCAGTGATAGTCACTTGCCATGTGGAAATCTGCTCCCAAAAATCTTTCAACATTTTTCGATTGATTATTTTGATGAGATGAAACATATTGTGTGTGGAGAATTGGATGAGCAATTATTTGAAAGTATAGGGATTAAGAGAACAGAGGTTGGCTTTAGAATAGTATGGGTTCTAAAGGAGCAACCAACATGGAATTATACCACACTACAACGTCTGGAAGCTGTAGAAAGAGCAATGGATTCTCTGAGAACTGATATTGTTTTCTTCCGATCAACAGTAACTGACCGGTTGGACGAAACACAAGATTTGCTGGGTATTCTGAATCAAAAAATTAATCAAATGTTTCATGTCAACGCTCTTTCTCTTACATCTGCAAATTCCATCAAGCCCATAACAGAAGAAGAAGAGAAAGCCACCACAAAAGACGCTAATGTCATAAGATTGTCAAAGATCATCCTATTCGCCAACCTTCATCAGAAGATCTAGATAATCTAACTATTGAAGAATTTGGAGTGGTAAAGAAATATGACAAAAGTTCTGATCAGAGGCGAACATATCTTTCTCACAAAGAACTTGACCTTATTCTTGCTCAAAATCATTGGAGGAAAATGTGTTTGAAGGAGCATTTTGGGAAAGGAAGCTCATCCAGGTGGTATAAAGAATGATGCTCTCAAGATGTCCATGACTGTCAAGGCCCTTGATATTGATATCAAAGGCTTGTTTTTGAAAAACTTAATCATTTTTGTGGGTTTTGTGGAAATACTTTTGGGTTGTAATGTTTTAAAACTCTCGTGCTTTAACTATTTTTCTCCCTTGTTGAAAGACAAAGGGGGAGAAATGAATGTGATCCGATATTCGATATTCTGCATTCTGCATTTTAGCTTTTGATAGTCATATATGCATCGCTAACCTTACAAATACAGGTATGAAAACATTTGTGTTGTCTTCCATCAAGGGGGAGATTGAAAACTCCACCTTGAGTATAAAGTTATATAGGTGTTGATGATAGTAGACTTCAACACAAATGAAGTAGTTTGATACACTAACCAATGAATTGTTTATATATCGAGTTGCTTGGTTTGATATGGTGGTTTGGATTAAATGAAGTGCAGGTTTTGCAAGAGACTTCAAAAGACCTTGGAAGATTGGAGTTCATAGGCCTTGAAATGAATTCCAATGAAACGAAGAAATCAAGGGCGCACGTTCAAATATTTCATTTTACTAAGAAGATCTTCCACGAGAGATTTGCTCAAACAAGAAGATTTGAGAGGATATGATAAAGTGAAGATCTCAACCGGCCATCAAAGAAGATCTTACAAAGATCCTTAACCAAAAAGCACGAAGATTCTCTCGTCCAGATTTGAAGATTGTTACAACAAATATAAGAAGATCAATGAGCGAGAGATCAACGTGCTCTCAGGAGATGAAGATGCACAGCGTCTATCTCATCTCAACCAAGAAGCGATCTTTATGGAAAAGAAGAATAATCTTCAAATGGTCATCTTCCCAACGGCTAGAAGACTTCTCCATAGAAGGTTATAAATGAAGATGGTGATTGAAGAAGAAATACATAAGCTTACACAGAAATATCCATAGTCTTCAAGCGATCCAAAATCATCTTCATTCGATCAATGGTTTTTCTTATTCTCATCTTCTAAAAAGCTTTATCCCCTAGAGAGAGATAAAACTCGAGAGCTCCATTGTCATATCTAAAGAGTGTTATACTAGAGTGTGTATTACTCTACGAAGTAACTACGCTATTATAGCAAGGTGAAGAGTTGAAGCTAGATCGTATCATTGGCTAAAGTGAGAGAAGAAGGGGATTTCTTCTAGTTTGTATCCAGAACTCTTTGAAGCTGATAATAGATAGTAAGATCCTAAGGCTATACCCTGGGACAGAGAGTAGGCTATTTAGAGCCGAACTTCGTAAATATATCCTTGTGTCGATCTTTTACATTCCGCACTATATCTTGTTTTATTGTGACTAACTTTGTTTTGCAAGAGTTCAAAGTCAAGACCCTTGAAAGTTGTTTCAAAGCCCTTGAAATCAAAGTTTCACAAAGAACTCAGATCGACATCAAGGCCCTTGAAATTGGTTTCAAGGTCTTGAGATTGTTTTTGCGAAAAGTTTTCATACTCTATTCAACCCCCCTTCTAGAGTATCTTTATCCTTTATATTCACCTAACGGTTCTTCAAACCTGCCAAACCTTGAGAGTTGAGGAGGCGCTCGGAAGCCAGTAGCATAGGGGGAGGTGGTGATCCCACCTCCATGCAAAACCCTGTGTTAAAGGGGGAAGAGATGAGGTTCTTTAGGCTCCTCATGTCACAAAATAAGTTGAATTAGTAATGGAATAACTTAAGTAAAGATAATAAACGGTTGTTTTTGTGGCATTGCATATTGTGATGTGTTGGTATGTGACGAGGCTACAAACCTAAGGTCGTTGTCTTTTAGCTTAATTAAGTCAAAGTAGTTACCTAACGTTACACTAACCGTTTTCTATAGTTTAAGTAAGGGTCGATCCCAAGAGAGTCTTGTCAAGTATTGATTAAACTCCATTATCGATATTTAACCAAATTGGGTGGGGGGGGGGGGTTGAATTGAAGCAAGACAAAACATATAAGAATAATTAATATGGTGATAATAGAATGAAAAGCTACACTAGGTTGAATCTTAGCATGCACACTACTTGGTTGGTTCTTTTTACAAGTTATTCATCAATGTTCTCGTCTTGATCTTAGTTATGTGTTGAGCCAACCGGCATCAAAACAACTTAACAAGATTAATGATCCGTAAACCTACAAGATCAAAACACAAGTTAGCATTTCAACAAAGAAAAAGAGATATAAAGAAATGGATAAACACCGTTAAACTTTTCTTTATAGTTATAATCCTTTTCCAATAAGCAATCACAACCAACTTTTACCTAAGGGATTACTACTAGATTAAGGACCTGAACCTGGATTTAATTAATCCTAGTACTTTGCATGCAATTAGACACTTAAGGTGATCAATCTAAGTGGTAAGAAACATGCAAACATAAGTTAAAGCACAAGGAATATACACATAATTGACTGAATAACTTATATTAATAAAGACTTACAACCAAGCTGCAATGCAGCTTCAAAACAACCCAATGTAGCAAGGAAACTTAGAAACTCATTACAACTTGTAAGTAGGGAAATTAGAGCTTTTGTGCAAAAATGATGGATGATCCTAGCAATCAGCCAAGTCTCTATTTATACTACAAAATACATTAAATGGGAGTAAATTGGCCGTCCTAAACAACCACCTTTAATTCCATAAAGGTTGTGCAAACAGCCGGAGTAAAGTCTTCAGACGCAAAACCGTGGGGGCGGGCTTGCACGGCCGCAGGGGCGGTTTAGGCCAAAACGCTCGATCTTCTTCTTGGCCGCAGGGGCGGCCTGGCAATCCCACCTGGGCTGGTCTTTAATGCTCCTTGAACGTCTGACTCTTCATCTTCGTATCGTTTCTGATGTTGAGCCGCAGGGCGGCCCAATGTCACCGCAGGGGCGGTGACACTAGCTCTTTGTCTTTACAGTTCCGCAAGATGGTCGACAGGGAGAGGCGTATGGGCGCCGGCTTCGCTTCTTCAGAGTGAGTCACCGTAGGGGCGGGTGGAGGCAGCCACAAGGGCGGTGACAAGCTCGTTCCGGGCGCTGGCGAAGGCGCAAGCTGCGTTCCGGAGTGCAGTGCCGCCCGCAGGGGCGGTGTGGCACCTGAAACTTGTCTTCGTGAATGATCTTCATCTCCCAAGTGTTGCTAACATCTTCTTTTGCTTCATTTGTACTTCTTCTTCTGGATTAAGATGTTAGTAACACAAACTGAGTCTAAGACACTAAACAGACGCTAAAAACTATCCTAATTGATAGTGATTCCATCACGTATCAAACTCCCCCATACTTAGACCTTTTACTCGTCCGAGTAACCAACATAACAACATTTCAGCAACCACAAAGTCTCAGAAAGCAAGGTGCAGAAGATAAGATGAGGAAATCAAGAGAAAAACCAAGAAAGAAAGAGAGAAATGAGATGAAAGTGAGAAAACTACCATCCTTATCGCTCTAAGAGTGACCTACCCGGACAACCTCCTTATGACTCCTCTTCTTATGCCGCCAATGTCGGAAGGAGAACCTACACTCGGTGCCACTCATTTTACCAAGGCGCCCTTTCGGGTTTTCATCTTGCCACTCTTCTTCTTTTCATAATGTTCTCACCAAATCCTCACATCCCTCAAGTTCATTTTCGCACCAACCTAGAGTTGGTCGGACTACCTTCTTTTTTCCTAAACCGCCCTTTCTGGTTTTCGGTTTATCCAAGGATTTCTTGCCTTTTTCTCAATTTCTTTGGATTTTTCTCTTTTTTTTTTGACTGAATTTCAATGACAATTACATACTAAAAATCATGAAACAAACACACAAATAAAACAATACAAGCGTGATAGTGTTCCCTCCCCATACTTGAAGATCACTTTGCCCTCAAAGTGAAAGTGAAAGCAAAGAATATAATGTGGAGAAGGGAAAGAGATGATACCACTAATGGGATGGTCCGGGTGGACCATCCGGACCGTGCTTCGGAGGATACGGGAAGTGGCCAAAGAAATGCTCCTGCCGTCGGTATATGTCGTCAAGGCGGGTTTGCTGAGCATCCAACCGGGCTCCAAAAGGTAGTCTCAAAGTTGGCTTGCCAAGCCAAATGCTGAGACTCTAACTGCTGCTGCTGAGTCGTCTGCCAATAATTGTGACGTTGGTCCAAGTGGGCGGTCATGCTCTCCTAAAAGCCCGTCTGCCAAGCCTGTTGCTGATCCAACATGACCCGCTGGTACTCCGTCTGCCAGGCCTAGTGTTGAGTGGTAAGAACCGCCATCTGGGCCTGGAGACTCTCAAGACCGGGGCCATCCTCCTTTCTAGCGGTGGACATCTCCTCATCATCCGGAATGGGCATATGACCTTCATATAGGGCCCGACCAGAGCTCGCCGCATGCCTCTCAACAATAGCAACCTGAGGCCTCCTCGGGACAAATGGATCAAGAACAATATAGAGCTCGGAGAGCTCATCTCCGAATGGTAGTGGCCGGGGCAATTAGTTAATGTGGCTTCCATCTGCAAAAGAGAGCCAAAACAAATTCTCCCAATCTCTCCGGAGGAGCTTGTACCACCGAAGAAGTCCTTCATTGTAGAATGAGATTGCCACCCCATCCTCCAACTTGGTCATATCCATGACTTGCTCAGCAATCAAGGAGATGACCCCACCTCCAACAATATCTCGGGGCTCGTTCTTCCTAATCCGCTTTAAAGCAGTGAGGAAGAGGTAAGGTCAATACGGCACGGTGTCACATGCCGGAATGAATGCGTACAACAGTGGAAGGTCCTTGAGAGTGACCTTGTTCTCCTCCTTGTGTCCACAGAAGACACACATGATGATCTTTGAGAGGAGCCTCAAGCAAGGGTGAGTGAGTTTTTTGCTATACTATCCACTGACATGAAACTTGGAGCCGGTCGCCGCTTGCCAAAACTCCACCAAGTCCGGAGTTGGTGCAGTTTCCCACCACTTGTCTATAGGGTTCGTGGTAACCCCAAAAGCCTCCTACAGCTGGGAGAAGTTTACCGTATACTTCCGCTTGTTGTATTTTAAAGTAACGGCGACAACAACATGATCCTCCTTTTCCATGGTGAAGGTGGCAATGAACTGCCGGGAGAGCTCTAGGTAAGTAGGAGAACTCTTATGGAGGAAGTCTCCGATCCCAACATTGTTGAGGAAGGACTGCATGTTCTCCAACAAGCCGAGCTTCTCCGAGGTTGGAATGTGCAAAAACTGAGTTGCATACACTACTCGGTCTTGCACAAGCCCATAACAGGCCTTCTCGATCTCCGACATCTTTTATTTCCTTTGTGGTTCCATTCTTGCAATGAGGTAAGCAAAGAAATTAGAAATCACAAAAACAAGGAAATGAGACGAACCCTCTATTGTGTTTTCCGCAGAGGCGGCTGGACGATCCGTAGGGGCGGGCAGGTGCAGGGGCCGGAGGTGACAATCGAAGGGGCGGGCAAAGACCTGGAGGGCGATTGCGGACAGCTTCGTCTGGTGGTGGAGCTGTGGCGACTTTCTAGTGTTGCTTGCTGGTGGTGATGACTACCGGTGGCCCAGGGAGGTGGTGGAGAGTGTTTGACGATAGTGGAGTTTGGGGAGTGGTGGTTAGGTTTGAGTGAGAGGTTGAGGGATGGTGTAGCAGGTTGACAGAGAGGGTGGTGAAGGGGCGGACTAGTGGCGTGGATGGGTCAGCGCAGAGGTGGCGCAAGGGCATGGGGCTAGCGGTGCAGAGGTGGCGTGAGTGGGGAGGAGTGGAGGGCGCAAGGGCGTTTGGGGGCTAGGTCAAGAGAGAGAGAGAGAGAGAGAGATAAGTGGTAGGTGAGGAGGAGAGAGAGGGGTGGCTAGGGTAGGTGTAAGATCTTTTTTGTCGTTTATTTTTTCTTTTTTGGGTAGACCCGCAGGGGCGGGGGCGTGTTACCACGGGGGCGGTGACAAGGAGACAGGGGACGCAGACCCAGCGCCGGGGGCGGCACTGGGCCTTCTGTCATGGGAAAACGCCGTAGGAGCAAGGGACTGTCACCGCGGGGGCGGTGACAGTCTTGAGCTGGCGCAGGCAACGCCGGGGGCGGAACTGGGCATGGGTTGTCACCGCAGGGGCGTCAACATGGGGCCGCAGTGGCGGTTTTCTTGAGAGTGACTCCTCTTCTTATTCTCTCGGGTTGCCTTCCGAGCAGCGTCTTTGTTTTACATCGTTGGCTCGACGTAAGGACCTTATTTCTCTGCTTGGGCCTCCTCTAACACCATCTCGTCTATGGGATCATTCTTCACTCCTTCAAGATATGGCTTGAGTCTTTGTCCATTGACCTTGAATATCTTGTGCGTTTGTGGATCGTAAAGATCCACAACACCATGTGGATGGACCTCAACTATCACATATGGACCTGTCCACCTTGAGCGTAGCTTTCCCGCAAAAAGTTTTAAACGTGATTGAAATAGAAGGACTTTGTTACCTGCTTGAAAGTCCTTTCGGAGGATGTTCCGGTCATGCCATGCCTTTGTCTTCTCTTTGTATGCTATGGCATGGTCGTATGCATTGAGCCTTAACTCCTCCAGCTCTTGCAATTGCAGCTTCCGGAATTCTCCTACTTCATCCACGTTCATGTTGCATTTCTTCACCGTCCACCATGCCTTGTGTTCTAGCTCCACCGGTAGGTGACAAGCCTTTCCGAACACAAGTCGGAATGGGGACATTCCAATAGGAGTCTTGTACGTTGTTCGGTATGCCCACAAAGCGTCATTGAGCCTCAAGCTCCAATCTTTCCTTCCGGAAGAAACCATCTTTTCAAGGATGGTCTTGATCTCCCGGTTCAACACTTCCGCTTGTCCATTTGTTTGTGGGTAGTAGGCTGTTGACACACCTTGTTGGACATGGTACTTCTTAAGGAGAGCAGTGATTTTCTTGTTGCAATAGTGAGTTCCCCTATCACTTATCAAAGCCTTGGGGATGCCAAACCTTGCGAAAATTTTATTCTAAAGAAACGCTGCCACAACCTTAGAATCATCAGTTTTTGTAGCCTCTGCTTCCACCCACTTGGAAACATAGTCCATCGCAAGTAATATATAAGTATGCCCAAAAGAGTTAGGAAAAGGACCCATGAAATCTATCCTCCAAACGTAAAAATTTTCGCAAAATATAAGTGAAGATTGAGGCATTTCATTTCTCGTAGAAACATTACCTACTCTTTCACACTTATCACACACCTTACAAAATGCAAAAGCGTCTCGAAAGATGTGTGGCCAAAAGAACCCCACATCTAAGACTTTCCTAGTTGTTTTGTTAGCCCCAAAATGTCCCTCACATGCTTCAGAATAGCAGAAGGAGAGAACAGATTGTATCTCATTATCCGGGATGCAACGGCGTATTACGTGATCACTACAATGCTTTCAAAGATATGGATCGTCCCAAACATAGTGCCTTGCCTCGGCCTTTACCTTTTCTCTCTATGCTTTGGTGAAGTGTGGAGGGTACTCACTCTAACAAGAAAGTTAATGATGTCAGCAAACCACGGTTTAAGATAGTGAAGCTTAAACAAAACCTTTGTCGTGTAATCCACAGGGGCGGCCAAATCATCACGCAGGGGCGCCAGTCTCTAGCCGCAGGGGCGGGACTCTGGATGCGCAGAGGCGGTTACACAACAGAGAGTTGTGTAGAATGTGTCGTCTAGAAAACTCCCAAGTATGGTCTTTCCTGTTGCTGAATCTTCCTCCTCCTTCACCAGCCTACTCAAGTGGCCTACCACAAGGTTCTCTGCTCCCTTCTTGTCTCGTATTTTCAAATTGAATTCGCTTAGAAGGAGGACCCACCGAATCAACCTTGGCTTTGCTTCCTTCTTTTTCATGATGTACCGGAGGGCTGCATGGTCAGTAAACACTATTACCTTCACACCAAGGAGGTATTGTATGAACTTCTCTAGCGCAAACACCACCGCTAACATCTCCTTCTCGGCGGTGGAGTAATTTCTTTGAACTCCATTCAGTATCATGGATGCATAATGGATGACATTTGATGTTCTTCCGTCCTTTTGTCCTAGGACGACTCCTACATCATAGTCGCTAGCATCGCACATGATCTCAAAGGGCTTCTCCCAATTTGGAGATCGGATGATGAGTTCACTAGTGAGACAAGCTTTCAAGGTGTCAAACGCCTTCTTGCAATCTTCATCTACAATGAAAGTCGAATCCTTCTTGAGTAGCTCACACAACGGCGCTGAAATCTTAGAAAAATCCTTGATAACTCGCTGATAGAAACCTGCATGACCTAGGAAAGAACGTGTAACACCCGCGGGACTCGGGATGCCACATTGGGATAGGATCTCACAGTGGCTCCTGACCCTAGCATGACAACAAGTTCACTGGACCATACAACATGTCACTGACAAATATAAAACAAATACATAAAACTGTATAAAACAGTACAACCAAAAGGTATACAAGATCATAGCCGAGTATAAAGCAACATCCTCACACAGGAGGTATACATAACATCATCCCTACACAGGAGGGAAACATAAACATCCCCAAACCATAACCACCTAATGTACGAGAGTCTTCGGCCTGTCACCCTGCCAGATCACTAAACAACTCTCCTATCCTGCAAGGCATCTACAACATGGTATGAAACCATTAGCTAACCATACATATATGAGGTAATGCATAAGCACAAGCACAAATCATGAAAGATAAACACATAATCATGTTGTCACACATTTACCCATTTTATCATCTTTATATAATAGTCATTCACTCAAGTCGTATATATATATAGATAGATGAAACTATGTGACACGAGGAACGTATCGTCCTTGCCTCTGGGCCTGCTAGCCAGCTGTAGTAGTATTGGTCACACAACCCGTGTACCCTATGAGAGTGGATTGTGCCCTTCCTGTAAAGCCAGTTTGGCCTGACGTCAAAGAACATTCCAAACTCCACGGCGGGATGAAAGAGAAAGGTTAACATAGCCACACATACACGGAAAAATAAAATAAAACATAGATCGGTAATAATCGACATCACATGCTATCATATCAAGCATACAACACACACACCACTCATGCAAACACCCAATATAAGGATGGTAGCTAAGTAAGTCCTACGGACTTACCTCAACCTCGTACAATCACAACCACAATCAACCTCCAATCTTGAGAGGGACACTGCCTAAGAACAATGCATAAAGAGATATCAATACTCCAATCAATAAAAAAGGTCACACCTAGACCCAAGGGATCAATAAGGATCATACTCAATCTATAAGCCTCACAACCAACTAAACCTCAATATCTCAACATAACTCACAATTCCTCAAATCTCAAGGTAGTATCTAATCAACATTCCTAAATCTCAATTCTAATCCTAATTTAATTCATTAATTAAATTTTGCCAGAATAACGTTTTGCCCGCAGACAATTTCTAAACCCACATGTCATCAGATTTCATAAGATATTACCCATAATCCCCAGAATAATATAACTACCATAATGGAATTTCTAATTATCCATTTTGATAAGCCTTTATTTAGGCCAAATCGCAGTACGGAAAACGAATAAATTCATAACTTATTCGTTACTAACCCGATTGACGATCTAAAAGAAGATTCGAAATCACAACGACGCAGGCTACGCATGGACAACATCAAATTTACCCGAATCTGAGCGACAGAACCGTCCTAGTGACATATATGCTCGAACAAACCTCCATATACTCGGAAATGCAGAAACTCAGTAGCGATATGTAGAGAATGAAGAGAGAAATCCAAAAACTCAAACAAAATTGAAATCGGATTAGAAACGGAGACTAGATCTGAGTTTGAAGGTTGAGAGAAATCAGAGCTTTTACAAGGATACGTGAAAGGAAATGAATTAACAAAGGATTTTCCGCTATTTATAGTGATGACGATAATTATCTTTTAGCGAAGTCGATAATTATCCTTTAACCGATCCAAAGGCGGGTCAAACCCCCTTCTCCAAACTTCTCGAGATTGGAATAATAAATCTGGAAGATTGTAGGGATAATTATTCCACAACTGCCTCGGAAATAGTGTATTCATAAGCCGTCTTTCTTAGCCATTAAGAAACGAAATAGCGACTCTTTTGACCGTTTTGCCTCTCCATGTTATTTCATATCTACATCCCTAGTGAAAAGGGTTAAATTTTACACTCCTATCTAAAACAAATTCCTACATCCCATGTATTTTCTCTGTGTAAATAGTTAAATAAAAATTCACTCCGTTCAAATATAGACGTCGTTCTCCAAGAGTGCAAAATAAAGTGGGTCCTACTGGATCCACAAATAAACCAATAATATCTTTTTGTAATATATTTTTCTCAAATATTTTATGGAAAAAAGAGAAAGTAAGCTTAAAATAAGATTATAAACCAAATGGAATGAAACAAAAAGCTATATAGACGGAGTCTATACGCAAATACGTATAGAAATACTGTGCATAAATAGCATTATAGACAGAGTGGGATACGGTTAGTCTAACACTCTATAACCTCAAAACATAGCATGGAGGAATCACCAACTCCAACAACAAGATCATAAAGCAATCCGAAGGCATAGAGGAAAATCATCTCTAGCCAACCTATAATCCCATCACAAGGCATAGAGGAAACGCATCTCTTGCCATAATCATATCACAGGGCATAGAGGAAACACATCTCTAGCCATATCATACTCATAACCCAAGGCATGGAGGAAAAACAGCTCCAGTGAAACTATGTCCATCAAATAGCGTGGAGGAAAGAAACATCTCCAGCTAAATCCTAATCACACTCAGATAGCATGGAGGAAAGAACCATCTCCAACTAAATCCTAATCACACTCAGATAGCATGGAGGAAAGAACCATCTCCAGCTATAATCGTAAATCACGCTAGCACATCAAGATCTAATAAGATCATATATCACATCACAACTAACACGAAAATAAACACATCAAGGCATATAAGCACATAATCACATAATCACACTCACCAAGATAGCACTAAGATTTACTCGGTGATCCTATAGGTGCATCTATCTCAGCATAAAACTTTGGATAGTTTTTCTAGATACCATCCTTTGTCTCCCATGTAGCCTCTTGTAAAATCCTTTGTCTCAGCTCTGCATCAACAGGTATAGAGACTCGGTCGCGGCGTCTCATCACTCCATCTGCTCCTATGGAGAACTTTGGTGCCTCACCACGAGACATCCTTTCTCTAATCCTCATTAGGGCCGGGCAGGTCGTCTGCTTTTGTTGGATCTCACTCAATAGACCAGGTAGAACCTCTAAACCATATAACTGGGCATCCTCACCAGAAAACTGGATGTCCAACCCTAGCCAAGCCGGTTCCCTCTGAAGCTGAGGTTGAACTATCAGTCTCGCAATCGCCTTCTCTCGAGGCGTCTTCCTACTCACGGCGTCAACAACAACGTTCGCCTTTCCTGGATAATACATAATCTCAAGGTCAAAATCCTAGGTTAGCTCAAACCATCTACACTGGCGGTTATTTAATTCCCGATGCGTAAAAATATATTTCAAACTCTTATGGTCTGTGAAAATCTGACATATAGCACCATACTAGTAATGTCTCCAGATCTTCAAAGCATGAACTATCCCTGCTAACTCCAGATCATGAGTCGGGTAGTTCCCCTCATACGTCTTCAACTGTCGAGACGCATATGCAATAACTCTGCCCCTCTGCATCAACACACATCTGAGCCAAGATTGAAACATCATCATACTACACGAAACCACCAGTGCCCTATGGGTGTGCTAACATAGGAGTAGAAGTCCATCTTCCTTCCGCTCCTCAATCAATAAGAACATGGCTCAGACTATACAAATCAAATAGTCTCCTGAATAGACTGATACATGATCGGGCTATCATATAAACTCCTCCACAAACAACGATAATATCTGGTTACTCCGAAAAGGCTACTTCAGAAGGTTACGAACTTCATCAACATTCATTGGTATTGTTCCAACTACAATAGTTATAATCCTTCTCGAATTAATCTAGTTTTCTTCAACAGGTCACATGATCTCAAAAGGTCAGGTCACATATTCAAACTCGTACTTAACATACAACTCTTAATCTTACAAGACTCATAAAATATTCTCCAATATTTTGCGTGTCCCTCTCAACTCTGAGAGTACACTAGAATATCATCTACAAAAACTCACTACAATGGATCCATTAAGTCAATAAAACTTCATTACTCACCATATATGTGGCGGCGTTTTTGTGAGCCCGAATGACCTCACTACAACTCGTAGTGGCCATACCGAGTCTGAAATGCCGTTTTGGGCACATCCTATTCGCTCATTCTCATCCGGTGATATCCAGGTCTCCACTCTTATCTGGATAACTCAAAAGTTCCTTGCAACAAATCTATCAATTTATCCCTGTGGGGTAATGAACACTCGTTCTCAAAAATCATCTTACTTACTCTCGAAAATTCACGCACAACCACAACATTCCTTCTTCTATACGAAAACATGGATATATTCAAAATCATTCAGATGCTCCAGCTCTAACTTGATGCCGGAATCCACGCTCTTCCATACCATAGACTAGATGGTATATCAAACATACTCCCTAATCCTCGTATTACCAAGACTCTCGTATTCCTCATTACATACATCAAAAAGCCTTAAAGGCTCACGCAATCAGCCTCGTTGCTGATAACAGTACACATTCTTCAAGATCTCTATCACAAGAAAGGTCACAATCTAATCCATCATAATAATAGTGGTCAATATGGTCCATCTATCATAGTTCAAACTAGACTTATAGCGATCTACTTGATCCACTACTTCCTCACGTTCAAAGACATAACAAAGAAGTCTACAAGAGAAAATCACAAGTCCCGATATAATTGGGCTAACAAATATCTCGCGGGTACCTCTGACCCCAAAACAACCGAGTAACCCTAAGTGAAGGGTACTCCCTATATCACATCTAAACCCACGTTCAACACATACATCAAAAAGAGGGCATAACACCAGCACCTAAAGAACTCAAAAAAGTAAACCATTACTAAGAATGGTACCAGAAAACAACTAACGTTAACAACTCCACTACACCTCACCGCTCATAACTCGAGTCTACGCTCTTCAAGTAATACTGACGTCATCTTCATTATCTCTGCCTCTACTCCATCTACACCGGAAAGAGGAGAGTCCAATTGAGAAGGAACACTGCCTTGCTGACAAAAGGGAGCCAAATGGCCTAGTACACCATAGTTGAAACACGGTCGTCCCGTCTTCACAACCTGTGGGGCTGAAGGGAAACTCGATCTTCTTCGTTCAGTCTTAGTAACCTTAGCATGGGAGGAAACTTGCTGATGCGGTATCTTGTTTTCTCGACAGAAAATCGATCGATGTCCGATCTTACCACAAGTAAAACACGTCACTAAAGGTCTCTTACACTTTGGTCGTATATGTCCAGTCTCCCCACAGTTGAAACAAGATCTCATCCCACCAGAAGTCCATGTGGACAAGGGATCACTCGAACGTCCATGTGCTAGACTTTGTCTAACACTTGAAGGATCTGTTTCCTAACTTACTATTTCAGTTCGTTGTTCCTTCTTTGATCCGGAAGCTTCAGTAAGTCCCACCGATGTTGGTAAACCCGGTGTAGGTTTACCTGCTCTTGCAGCATCTTGTACTTGGCGTATATATTCTTGAAACTCAGGTCCACTCATCGAGACGTAATCATTCTCCTCAAGCTCTGTCTCTGCCATAAGAGAAACAACATCGGAAACTGGTCCCTAACCTATCACTATTGGAGGAAGAGGTGATCTACCTCTTTCCCGTCCTTCTACAGATGTTACTCTAGTCCGAGCCATCTGAGGGGTAGATTGCTGAGATCCACGAAAAAGGTGATAACTTCTCGTACATTCTATCCCAAAACAACGACTTTTAAAACCAAAATCTTTTGAAAACATCATACCCCTTTCGGGTTCTGTTTATTTTATCCATCCGACCTCATTGCAGGTAGAAATTGCCATTGTTGACAACCTAAGGCTCTGATACAAACTCTGTAACACCCCAATTCCGCGGGACTCGGGATGCCACATTGGGCTAGGATCTCACAATCGATCCTGACCCTAGCCTAACAACAAGTTGATTGGACCTTACAACATGTCACTGACAAATATAAAACTAATACATAAAACTATATAAAATATTTCAACCAAAAGGTAAACAAGATCATATCCAAGTATAAAGCAACATCCTCACACAGGAGGTATACAAAACATCATCCCCACGTAGGAGGGAAACATAAACATCCCCAAACCATAACCCCCTAATGTACGAGAGTCCTCAGCCTGTCACCCTGCCAGATCACTCAGTAGCTCTCCTATCATGCAAAGCATCTACAACATGGTATGAAACCATTAGCTAACCATACGTATATGAGGTAATGCATTAGCACAAGCACAAATCATGAAAGATAAACACATAATCATGTTGTCACACATTTACCATTTTTTCATCTTTATATAATAGTCATTCACTCAAGTGGTATATATATAGATAGATGAAACTATGTGACACGAGGAACGTATCATCCTTGCCATTGGGCCTACTAGCCAGCTATAGCAGTATTGGTCACACAACCCGTGTACCCTATGGGAGTGGATTGCGCCCTTCCTGTAAAGCCAGTCTAGCCTGACGTCAAAGAACATCCCAAACTCCACGGCGGGATGAAAGGGAAAGATTATCACTGCCACACATACGGGGCAATAAATAAAACATAGGTCGGTAATAATTGATATCACATGCTATCATATCAAGCATATAACACACACCACTCATGCAAACACCCAATATAAGGATGGTAGCTAAGTAAGTCCTACGGACTTACCGTAACACCCCAAATTCTGAGAACTCGGGGAACTACTGGTTTGGACCTCACAATGGGTCCCGACCTTATTTTGGCAACAATTTCACTAGGATATTATAACAAGGCACAAAAGTATTTAAAAACATTTGAAAACTTTAAACAATATATACATGAAGAATATGTATTAGCCTTACAAAATAAAGATACTAAACCGACGCATATGAAGAACAATAGACATCCCGTCCCCAAATAAAATGAGTACGTGGACCCGGCTGGCCATTCACTCCGAATCTCTCTACAACTGTCTTAACCTGCAAGGCATCTACGAGCGGTATAAAACCATTAGCTAACATTATATGCTTAAATATAAAGGTAAAAGCACAAACACACAACATACACAATCAACATGCAACACTCAATCCTTTTATTATCTTTAATTAGGTGATATGTCATTACTAATGATACTTATTTTGTGACACGAGGGATTACCAAACCTCGCCCCTGTCCTCGTTTACCAACGCGGAATGGTACTAATGCATCTGACCGTCTACCTGACTGGGCTGGTCGCAGGGAACCTCCTAGACTCTCGCAAGAGCTAGGCAGATGATGTCACGACCCGTTATCATACACTTGGGTCAATTACGTAGATAATAAAGTCGGCCTAATCCGGTTTCATTATTTATCATAACTAATAAACATCACTCATACACATTACACTCATACAAGAAGCCAGCTAAGTAAGTCCGTGGACTTACCAGTCTCCAAGAGCAACCGATCAACACACTCTCAAGTTCCCCTCGGGAAAACGCATAACGCCTGTTCAAGACAAGGCAGACGAATAAAACAACGCTCTAGTCAACTAGAAGTCCTTAGACTTCTAGGCTCAGCATCCTCACAAGAACATAAACGCATAAGATGGACCGACACTTAAAACCTAACACAACTCTTCTAAACTAAACTATACTTAAATTCAACTTCGGAACATCCTAAATCTGGATTAACCCAACGGATCGCTCTCAACTTTTACTACATGCTCCTATACATATCCATCAACAACATATCCAAAGATCTCGTCCAACAGAGGTTGATAACCCCTCCAAATCTATTTTACAAAACTGCATCACAAGCAGTTTTTCTCATACTTAGAATATATCAACATAACCTAAAAACAGTATGAGGAACCAACTTTGGAGAATCATATCTCCTTAACTATAACTCGCGATATTCTCAAATTTCAGTATGTTATACTATATAATACCAACTACCACATATCCGAAAATCAGCACTAAAGGAGGAGTCTAACTTATCCAAATCTGGATCACAAAACTGTATCGACATGCAGTTATCCACACTTAGGAAATTCAGCAAACACTTAACAAACAACACACTATCTTAACTTTGAAAAAATTATAACTCCTAAACTGTTCGCTGGATTTATCCCAAATTTTGATATGTTTTACTATAAAATCTTATCTATAATATATCCAAAATTCAGCAGCAAAAGAGATCAAAAGCCTATTCAAAACCATCTCACAAAACTGCATCACATGCTGTTTTTCTCAACACTTAGCACACTTATAAAAACTGCATGAGGAGTCAACTTTGCAACAACATAACTCTCAACCTGTAACTCCGATTCTTCCCAAATTTTAGTATGGTCTACTATGTACTACTGACTACAACATATCAAAAATTCAGCAACAAAGCATGAGTTTAGCATACCTAAATCTGGCCCCGAAGTTGGATACTCGACAAAGTTTCGAAAATTCAGAAAAAGGGTGGATCTTCACAGATCTACAGATAGTAACTCCAAGTCAGGTTAAGGAAGGTTTAAATCTCGATTAGGACCTGAGGAAGAAGGGAAGAAGAGGCTCACCAATTCTACAAGATGTCCGGTACTTGCCTAACCACCCAACTAGATTAGATTAGTCTATCTTCTTCCCACTACTTAAACTTAGAGTGAGGTATACTTACTCACTTCGATGGTTGCAGGATGGTGTCCTTGGTACTGCACGTGAAGAGACGAGGTGCGCAGTTGGATGTAGGGATCGATGCTAGAGTAAGAATGTATCCAACTGAAGAGAAGTGAAGAGAAGGACTGAGGAGACTCACCTATTTCCAAGATGCTCCTCCTTCTATCAACACTGGATGAGGGCAATCAGCTTCTCCGATCTGTACCAATTGCAGCGTGATACATTGCAGGGAGGTTGGTCTGCGTTTTTTTTGCTCCTGGGCGTCCGAGTGCACAAGGAAGGAGGGATATGGTCTTCTGTGCTTGTTGGGGAAGGCGAAGAGGAAAGTGAGGGAGAGGGTTCTTCTGCAGAAAGCAAGACGAGGAAGAGTGGAGCATTGAATGTAGACGGAAGATGGGAAACGTGGTCACTTGCTGGACTTGCTCCCTTTGTTGCGTGATTTCAGAAGCCGTTACAAAAGATCTTCACTCTTAACTCAGCAGCTATTACGTGGGCAACAGAGGGACAGAAGGCCGGCTGAACATATGCTTCTCCATGGGCTTCAACGTGTAGTTGGGCCAGCACGAGCAAGGAGATGGGCTGAAGCGAAGGTTTGTTGGCTTGGGAGAGTTATGTGTAGCTGGGCCAACACAAGCAAGGAGAATTCTAGGCTGGAGCAAAGGCAAGGGCTGGGCTGAGGCTGTTTGAAACCCGCCAACAAGAGTTAAGGTAAGGGCCGGAATAATAAATCCAATTAAGAAACAATGGGCTGAAACAAGGCAAGAATTAAGTGGGCTGAAAGTTTGTCAAAACTTGTCAAAAACTCTTCATGGCTTTGTCAGGCCCATGCATGACTTCGTCACAGAGTTGTCGGGCTTCGTCATGACCTCGTCTAAGCTCTGTCATGGTCTCGTCACAACTTTGTCCCAGTCTCGTCTCAGCCTTGTCATGATCTCGTCTAAAGTCGTCGTTAAGGATTAATTATAAGAATTAGGGTTTGATATAATTCTATCATTTTATGTGAATTAAATTCTACATAAAATGATAAAATTTGAGAAGAAAGAAATACTAGATAGAATGGGAACCGTCAACGGCTCGAAGTCCGAATTGATTCGGAATTAAACGGAATAAAAATTCCGGATATTACATCAGTACCCCCTTAAAATAAGTTTCGTCCCGAAACTTAGAACAAGGTATTTAATTAAACGACTTCCATAAATAAACTGGTATGTCCTAGTCTCACTAAATTTTTATTCGTTTCCTAAACTTCTCTAACCCTATTAAAGCGTCACGAAAAAAAACTGGTCGTTAAACTTACCTCAACCTCGTACAATCACAATAACGATCAACCTCCAATCTTGAGAGGGACACTGCCTAATAACAAGGCATAAAGAGATATCAGTACTCCTATCAATCAAAAAGGTCACACCTCGACCCATGAGATCCATAAGGATCGTACTCAATCTATAAGCCTCACAACTAACTAAACCTCAATATCTCAACATAACTCACAATTCCTCAATTCTCAAGGTAGTATCTAATAAACATTCCTCAATCTCAATTCTAATCCTAATTTAATTAATTAAGTTTTAATTAATTAATTAAATTTCGCCAGAATAACGTTTTGCCCACAGGCAATTTCTAAACCCACCTGTCATCAGATTTCATCAATCAAACTACCCATAATCACCGAAATAATATAACGATCATAATGGAATTCTAATTATCCATTTTGACAAGCCTAACGTCAATTTAGGTCAAATTGTAGTACGGAAAACGAGTAAATTCATAACTTATTCGTTACTAACCCGATTGACGATTTGAAAGAAGATTTGGAATCACAACGACACAGGCTACGCATGGACATTATCAAATTCACCGGAATCTGAGCGACGGAACCGTCCTGGTGACATATATGCTCGACCAGACCTGCATATACTCGGAAATGCAAAAACTCGGTACTGATATGTAGAGAATGAAGAGAGGAATCCAGAAACTCAAACGGAATTGAAATCGGATTAGAAACGGAGAGTAGATATGAGTTTGAAGGTTGATAGAAATTAGAGCTTTTACGAGGAAACGTGAAAGGAAATGAATTAACAAAGGATTTTCCGCTATTTATAGTGAAGACAATAATTATCCTTTAGCAAAGTCGATAATTATCCTTTAACTGATCCAAAGGCGGGTGGAACCCCCTTCTCCAAACTTCTCGAGATTGGAATATGATGATATGAATTATGACCTATATTTAGGCATGCACTTATGTAGATTTTCCCATGCATTGACATGCATTCATAGCAATTATGGTTATATTTAACTATTTTGTTATAATCGAGATGTACATAGAGTTTTATTGCATTTGTAGGTAAAAGGGTGAATTATGGAGCAAAAAGGGCACATTTAAGGATTAAGCCTTGATGCGGAAAATAAAGGAGCCTAAAAGGGAGCTAGGACATGCCAAAGTATTCTTTGATACCGTCTGACGCGCCAAAGTATTTTCTGAAATCGTCTGACGCGCCAAGATATTTTATGATACCGCGCACCAGAGAGGGCTTTGATTCCAACGGGCTCAATTTCTTTTCAGCCCAAATATTTAGGGTTTTATCTTTAAACCCTAGATTTATCCCTACAAATATCTTATAGCCTTCAACATCGAAAGGGAAGACTTGGACAACTGCGATGGCTGGCACCAATATCTTCCACGAGGACGCCCCACGGAATTTGGCTTTCAATCCCAACAACGTGGATCTTTGGATCGTAGAACTTTTGGAAGGAAGGATTACTTGGAATTCAAGGAAGGAGAAATGACGCACTTTTCAAAGACACATTGACAACCCATTCTTTGGTTGCATTTAGAGATTTTGGGAGGTTTTCTGTTCCTTTGATTTACATTCATTGAACACAAGCACGTTTTGATATTTGGGGATTGATTGTTTGGATATCATTGAGTTTTCTAAGTTTTATCATTTTTCTCTCTTAATTTCGTTATGATGATTGTTATTGGCTAATCACCCTTGCGATTCTAAGGCGAAGGGTTGATAGTTGTCACAGAGATAATGATAGATTGAACCAAAATAGATTGAACCCTAAGAGTTGCGAGAAACTTTGCCGTCGTACCTTTCCACGGCCTGTTCTTGAGTTTCACGGCCGTGGTTCCTCAAGATCTGACCATGGTTTCTCCTGTTTGACGTGATTTGTTTTTGCTTTGATCCAAAGTTAGAGATTGGCCGTAACCTAGCCTTGGCTTACCTTTTCTAGGTAGTAGTGAGACTCAACATCTACTTTGGTTACAAGTGTCACAACCTTAACCTGTTTGGCTTATTTTTTATTCCCTTGGGTTTGAACATGGGTATTTGAGAGTTTAATCTTTTCCTTCGATTCTCTTTATAACGAGATTCAACATCCTTTATTGAGAGAGTCTTTGGGTGAGACTTATGGGTTTGGAGTTTCACCGTATAACACCCTATCTTAGATCTATACCTTTGCAATTCTAACTCTATCCGTATACCTTTAGAACATCTTGAATCGATTGCCACAATTGGATATTTGAATCTTTAGAATCGTTGTTTTCCTATTAATCTTTACAAAAGCGTCATTATTTTGCTAGACAATTTACGAACTGAATTTGATCCCCCAAATCCTTGAGTTCGACTTTGGAATTCTTGCTTTACTATACCGATCCGTACACTGCGGGTTCACTTTGCTTGATTTCAGATTTTATAAATTTAAGACTTTGCACACACACTTTTGAGCGAACAAGTTTTTGGCGCCGTTGCCGGGGATTTGGTTTAGACCAATTTCGGTTTTCGGTTGTCTAGCTTAGAAGCTTTTTGCTTTTTCTTTTAATCTTTTGGTATGAGTTTTGAGTTTTTAGGGTCTTCAATGGTTGCTGGGAGCTATGAGCCTATTTTCGATCCAACATGGATAGCGAGGCAAATAGCTAGAGTAGATTATTATGAATACTTGGAAGAGAAGTACGCCTTCTATTGGTTTGCTACTGAAAGAGAACGTGAAGAAGTCCTTGAGGATTAGCTTGTGTTATGGGATGAGTTGCGTATCCTTGAAAAAGCTTATAAGCAACCTCCTGAAGAGTCAATTGAATCAAAGTACGAGAAATTGTTGAAGAGGCTAGACGACCTCAAAAACGAGCTTTTCGGTGCTAACAAAGCTAAGCTGAAAGAGGTGTATAAGAAAGAACTACAAGTTCTGAGCACTCTTCCTGTTAATCCCGAAACTCCTCTTGTAGTCCTCACTGAAGAAGAGGAAGAAGTGGACGACCTCGACCCAATTGTTATAATTGCGCTTGAGGTGAGAGAAGAATCTGCTGAGTTGGAAGTGAAAGAGAATGTGGAGAACCTTGACCAAATTACTGAAACTGTAGCCAAGGTTGAAGAAAGATCAACTGAGTTGGGAGAAGTTTTATGTGTGGATTGTCATCCTAACACAAATCTCGTCCCAAGTTTTGAAACGCTTTACAAGGTACTTTCTCTTATCCCTTTGAAATTCCTTTTAAAATTTCTAATTTTTTCAGGAATGCACCGGAGAGTTAGAGGTCTCCTCCAAAAGAACCTCCTAAGGTGAAGATGAAACCTCCATTAAAACTGCTGGAAGTATATGCTCCTTGGACTATAAGGAGTGAAGCTAGCAAGCACTTCACCGTTAAGGCGATGAAGTGTCTTTTGTTCAAGTATGCGGTCACTCACGTGGCAAAGACCAAACGTCATCCCCAAGCTAGAGATGAGGAAGTTAAGAGGATTCTCGAGAAATTGATTTGTCGATCTAGGAAAGGATGGGACGCAAGGCTGAATTATATCCCATTAAAGTGCATAAAAGCTAGAAGGATTCCGGTGAGAACCAAACCGTACAAGCTTGTACGTAGAAGATCTTACCATTTTCCGATGAAATTAGGAACCGGAACCTTTTTGGAAGAATTTTATGATAAAAGCTAGAAGGATTCCGGTGAGAACCAAACCGTACAAGCTTGTACGTAGAAGATCTTACCATTTTCCGATGAAATTAGGAACCGGAACCTTTTTGGAAGAATTTTATGATAAGTTTGATGAGCAATCCAAGATGTTCAAGGTGCATTGAGTCATCTATGGAGATAGGTCCAAGTAGCGACGTTAAACCAAACGCTTCTTGAGAGGCAACCCAAGATATTGTTTTCCTTTTTTCTTTTTCATGGAATAGGTTAGTTTTTGTCTTTTCTTTGGTACCTTTTCGGTTTGTCTTGTGTCTTTGAATGTCAGGCCTAAAAAAATCCTCCAAAAGAAGTTAAGGAATGCAAAACAACGTCAAATTGGGAGTTTCGGACGAAAAGAGAATTCCACGGGAAAAAATCAGGTTCCACGGGCGTGGTTTTTTGAATTAAGCCCGTGGAAAAGAAGGTTGAGAGCCACCACTGGCGTGGTTTTGCCAGGGGTGATTTCCACGGCCTAAAACACGTGTCGAAGATTTCCACGGCCGCAGTTTTTTTTGGGAAAAAAAAATTTTCGGAAATTTTTCGGCCGAGAGACATTCCCCTTCTTCATTCAGCAACATTCTTCGACACCGATTGGAGTATTCAGAGTTCCCTATTGAGCTTTGATAGATTCCACCACCACCGCCCGATTGATGATTCGCCTTGCCTGATTCGCTATTGAAACTCCACCTTGATTATATATTTGTATAGGTGATGATGATGGAAGACTTAAACACAAATGGAGTAGTTTTATACACTAACAATTTATTGATTATATATGGAGTTGCTTGGTTGGGTTTGGTGGTTTGTATTGAATGTGTGCACGTGTGAAATGCATTCCAAAGGACCTTGGAAGGCCTTCAAATCGGAAACAAGGAAAGACAAGGCGTTTAGAGTGATTAAAAGACGAAGGCCTTGAAAGCCATATCAAGGGATCAGAAGTCAAGACACGCCAAGACAACACACTGAAGGGATTCAAAATTCAACAAACTTATCCACCAAATGCTAAAGAAGATCTTCTAAGAAAGAATGTTGAATAAGAAGATATGTTTATAAGGAGATCTCAACCGACCAAGAAAGATTTCATTTGTAAAAGGATCTTGCAACGATCCTCAACCGAAAGCACAAAGGTCCTCTCTCGAACGGAATATCTTCACAACAGATTCAAGAAGATTATGGACCAGAGAGATGAACGTGTTTCAAGGAGATGAAGATGGTTGAAAATCCACAACGTCTACCTCATCTCAACCAAGAAGCGACTTTCATGGAGAAGAAGAATCATCGTCAAACGGTCATCTTCCCAACGGCTAGAAGACCTCTCCATAGAAGTCTATAAATGAATATGGCGATTAAGAACAAAACAACAAGCTTACACGGAAACATCTAAAGTCTTCAAGCGATCAAAAACATCTTCATTCGATGAAACAGTTTTTCATTCTCTCTTTTACTTAAAAGCGTTATCCCTTAGAGAGAGATAAAACTTGAGAGCTCCATTGGTATATCTAAAAAGTGCTATACTAGAGTGTGTGTTACTCTGCGAAGTAACTAGGCTATTATAGCAAGGTGAAGAGTTGGAGCTAGATCGTAGCGTTGGCTACAATGAGAGAAGAAGGGGATTTCTTCTAGTTTGTATCTAGGACTCTTTGAAGCTGATAATAGATAGTTAGATCCTAAGGCCATACCCTGGGACGGAGAGTATACTATTTAGAGCCGAACTTTGTAAACATATCCTCGTGTTGATCTTTTACATTCCGCACTTTATCTTGCTTTATTGTGACTAACTTTGTCTTGAAAGTTTACAAAGGCAAGGCCCTTGAAAGTAGTTTCAAAGCCCTTGAAATCGAAGTGTGTCACAAAGAGCTCATATCGACATCAAGGCCTTTGAAATTGGTTTTAAAGCCTTGAGATAGGTTTTTGTGAAAATTTCTCATACTCTATTCAAGCCTTGAGATAGGTTTTTGTGAAAAGTTCTCATACTCTATTCAATCCCCCTTCTAGAGTATCTTTTATCCTTTATATTCACCTAACGGTTCTTTAATTGGTATCAGAGCTAGACTCACATATATTGATATAACCATCACTAAGACTAATCATGAATCCTATAGGTGATGGAGGATTTGCTCAAGGAAGATCCTCATCTCGACCACCACTCTTCTATGGCAACAACTTTGCACATTGGAGAGCAATCATGCATATGTTCATTATTGATCATGACATGGAACTATGGAGTATCATTCAGATTGGCCCCAAAGTCCCAACTATGACACTGGAAGGTGTCTAAGTCCCAAAGAAGGAAGCTGACCTCACACAAGCTGGCTTGGATAGTGTGTCAAATAACTACAAATCTATGAACTTACTCTACTGTGGATTAGATGCAAACAAATTCAACCGCATCTCATCATGCAAGAGTGCAAAGGAAATATGGGACAAACTTGTTGTCACATACGAAGGAACAAGTCAAGTCAAGGAAACGAAGATTAGCATCTTCCTCGGACAATATGAGGTATTCAAGATGAATCCAAATGAACCAGTCAAAGAAATGTTAACAAGATTCACTTAGATCGTAAACAACATGGACTCACTAGGCAAAGTCTTCACAAATCAAGAAAAAGTAAGGAAGGTTCTAAGGAGCTTACCTAAAGCAAAGTGGGGACCAAAGATGACAACCATTGAAGAAGCTCAGAATCTCTCAACTCTTCCTCTTGACGACCTCCTTGGAAAACTCATCACACATGAAATAGTTCTTGGTGAAGAAGTTGGAGAGCTCCCATCCAACACAAAGAATCTGACATTAAAATCAAGAAATGATGAATTACCATCAGAAGAGGAAAACAGTGATGATGATGATGATGATGAAGAAGATGCAATAACCATGATCTCTAAGG
Organism: Fagopyrum esculentum; assembly: GCA_033239045.1. Taxonomy (NCBI): domain Eukaryota; kingdom Viridiplantae; phylum Streptophyta; class Magnoliopsida; order Caryophyllales; family Polygonaceae; genus Fagopyrum; species Fagopyrum esculentum. The sequence continues at coordinate 59,722,710 of BSUD01000007.1, forward strand.
GTCTCGCGAGAATTCTCAAGATAAAGAAACAATCTGCAAACAATAGAGAATATCCACGAACATCAAATCCCCGAGGTAAGTTTTCTAACTCTAACAAGAAAACTAGAGTGCTGACTTGTTTTGAATGTGGTGAAACAGATCATCTCGTTAATGATTGTCCACAACAGAAGAGGACCAACTTCAAGAAAAATGATCGAAACAAGAAAGATATGGTAGCTTCATGGAGTGATTCAGAATCCTCAATTGAATCAGAAGACGAAAAAGAACAAACAAACCTGTGTCTTATGGCCGATCATGAAGAAGATTCAAATCTCTACGTCGATAATGTGGTAAGTAATATCAGGTCTCAACTTGAATCTGATCTAAAATAATTCCTTAAAGACATTATTATATGTGACAAGGAACATAGAATAAGGATAAACTCTCTAAAAGAAAAGCTTCTTGAACAAGAAAAACAACTAAGTGAGATGTCTCTGGAGATTGAAAATCTTAACACAGAGAAGGTAGACCTTCATGACAATATCAAGGCCTTGGAATCGGAAAATGCGATTCTCAAGGACAACCTCTCCTCTCTTCATCGAAGCTATATCGATCTAGAGAAAGAGAAAGTTTATCTAACTTTGACGTATCAAGACCAGAAGGCTGCACTTCTTAAATTTACTCGTTCAAAATCTAATCTTGAAAGAATGATGGGTGAACAACACTCCTCACTTAACAAAAATTGTATAAGTTATCATAGGAGCTTTCCTAGAAAACCAAATACCACTTTTGTAAGGCTAAAGGAAGTATTCATATGCCCACTTATTTCTAATGTTGTAAAAAGGGTCATGTAAAATCCACGTGTCCATATAGGCGAAATGACCCTTTTATTATTAGAAACACATATCCTCTATGTTTGAAAACTCCACCTTGTTTATAATGTTTTACAGGTGCTGATGATTGAAGACTTAACACAAATGTAGTAGTTGGATATACTAACAATGTATTAATTATATTCTCTAGATATTTGGTTGGTTTGAATTCAGTGCAGATCGAATTTCAAGGGCCTTGATATGGGATGCAAGGGCCTTGAAGCATAACTCAAGGACAAGGAAGAATGCGTTACAAAAGAACGATCTCAAAGGCCTTGGAGTATGCACGAAACAAGGATTCAAATACAAAGAAGATTTTCCAGGAAGATTGGCTTAAACAGAAAGATTTTAGGAAGATCTTTATCAACCGAAGATCTCAACCGAAGATTAAGAGAATATTTTCATAAGATTTTCTAAAAACAAAAAGCGGCAAAATATCTTATCCTTCGATTCAACAGAGGATGAGAAGATTAAAAACAGAAAGATTTGAGGAAGATCTTTTTCAACCGAAGATCTCAACCGAAGATTAAGAGAATCTTTTCAGAAGATTTTCTAAACACAAAAAGTGGAAAAATATCTTATCCTTCGATTCAATAGAGGATGAGAAGATTAAGGAGCTGAGGTTTGGACGTGTTCTCGGGAGTTAAAGATTTGCAACGTCTACCTTATCTCGAAACAAGAAACGATCTTCATGGAGAAGAAGATTCATCTTCAAACGGTCATCTTTCCAATGGCTAGAAGACCTCTCCATAGAAGAGTATAAAAGAAGATGATGGTCAAAGAAGAAGAAACACACAAACATATACGGAAAACATCTTTACGTCTTCAAGCAACCTAATCATCTTCATTCGTAGTTTTTCTTTCTCTTATTTACGCAAAAGCTTTATCCCCTTAGAGAGAGAAAACACAAGAGGTTCATTGGAAGATCTAAATAGTGTTATACTAGAGTGTGTTACTCTGCGAAGTAACTAGGCTATTATAGCTAGGTTAAGAGTTGGAGCTAGATCGTAGCATTGGCTACAGTGAGAGAAGAAGGGGATTTCTTCTAGTTTGTATCTAGGACTCTTTGAAGCTGATAATAGATAGTTAGATCCTAAGGCTATACTCTGTGACGGAGAGTAGGCTATTTAGAGCCGAACTTCGTAAACATATCCTCGTGTCAATCTTTTACATTCCGCACTATATCTTGCTATTGTGACTAACTTTGTTTTGCAGGAGCTCTAAGTCAAGGCCCTTGAAAGTTGTTTCAAAGCCTTTGAAATCAAAGTTACACAAAGAGCACATATCGACATCAAGGCCCTTGAAAGGAGTTTCTAGGCCTTGAGATTTGGTTTGCGAAAAGTATACTTACTCTATTCAACCCCCCTTCTAGAGTATCTTTTAACTTATTTACATCACCGATCGGTTCTTCAATTGGTATCAGAGCTAAACTCACGTTTATTGATTTAACTATCAGTGAAACTAATCATGAATCTTGTAGGTGATGGTTTATTTTCTCAAGGAAGATCCTTATCTCGACCACCACTCTTCTGTGGCAACAACTTTGCTCATTGGAGAGCACTCATGCATATGTTCATTATTGACCAGGACATGGAACTTTCGAGCATCATTCAAAATGAACCTAAAGTTCCAATGACAACGGTTGAAGATGTCCAAGTCCCAAAGAAGGAAGCTGACTTCACACAGGCTGACTTGGACAGCGTGTCAAAGAATTACAAAGCAATGAACCTACTATACTATGGATTAGATGCAAATGAATTCAACCGCATCTCATCATGCAAGAGTGCTATTGAAGAAGTTTGTTGTCACTTACGAAGGAACAAGTCAAGTCAAGGAAACAAAGATTAGCATCTTCCTCAGACAATACGAGCTATTCAAGATGAATCCAAATGAATCAGTCAAAGAAATGTTCACCAGATTCACTAAGATCGTGAACAATCTGGACTCACTAGGAAAGATCATCACAAATGAAGAGAAAGTAAGGAAGGTTCTTAGGAGCCTACCTAAAGCCAAGTGGGGACCAAAGATGACTGCTATTGATGAAGCTCAGAATCTCACAACTCTCCCACTTGATGACCTACTTGGAAAACTCATCACACATGAAATGGTTCTTGGTGAAGAAGATGGAGAACTCCCATCTAACTCCAAGAATTTGGCCTTAAAATCAAGAAGAGATGAATTACCATCTAATGAAGAGGGCAGTGATGACAATGATGAAGTAGATGCAATCGCCATGATCTCCAAGGGTCTCGTAAGAATTCTCAAGTTAAAGAAACAGTCTGCAAATAGAGAATTTCCACGAGGATCAAAACCCCGAGGTAAGTTTTCTAACTCTAATAAGAAAAACGAGAGTACTAACTTGTTTTGAATGTGGTGAAACAGATCATCTTGTGAAAGACTGTCCACAAAAGAAGAGGACCAACTTCAAGAAAAATGATCGAAAGAAGAAAGCCATGTTAGCTTCATGGAGTGATTTAGAATCAAAAAATGAATCAGAAGACGAAAAAGAACAAGCTAACTTGTGTCTAATGGCCGATCATGAAGAAGGTTCAAATCTATATGTTGACAATGTGGTAAGTACAATTATGTCTCAACCTTAAACTGACCTTAAACAATTCCTTAAAGATATTATCATATGTGATAAGAAACATAGAATAAGGATAAATTCTTTAAAAGAAAAGCTTCTTGAACAAGATAGACAACTAAGTGAAATGTCTCTAGAGATTGAAAATCTTAACACGGAAAAGGTAGACCTTGATGATAATATCAAGGCCTTGGAATCAAAGAACCTGGTTCTCAAGGACAACCTCTCCTCTATTCATCGAAACTATATCGATCTAGAGAAAGAGAAAGTTGATCTAACTTTGACATGTTAAGACCAAAACGCATCACTTATTAAGTTTACTCGTTCAAAAGCTAATCTTGAGAGAATGATGGGTGAACAATAGTCCTCCCTTAACAAAAATGGTATAGGTTATCATAAGAGCTTTCCTAGAAAACCTACCACCACTTTTCTCAAGACCAAAGGAAGCATTCATATGCCTACTTGCTTCTACTGTTGTAAAAAGAGTCATGTTAAATCTACATGTCCTTATAGAATAAATGATCATTATATCATCAGAAACACCTATCCTTTATGTCTAAGGAAACAGGTCAAACAAATCAGGTTTCCTAAAGATACTAGACCACCAAACATGATCGAACCTAAGTATGAACCAATATATGCCATTTGGTCGACCCGGAAAGGTTGATGTTTGCTATTTTGCAGGATATCACCAAGGTAAAGGAGCACAAATGGATATTAGATAGTGGTTGCTCAAGACACATGAGTGGAAAAAGCTCTTTAATCACAGATTTAAAAAAGCAATCATTTGGAACCATTACTCTTGGTGATAAAGGAAAGTGTGACATAATTGGCATTGGTAAACTTTGCTATAATTCATCTAACTTTATTGATGATGTGTATCTGGTTGGTGGTTTGAAATATAATCTGCTAAGTATATCTTAAATTTGTGATAAAGGCAATAAAGTCATGTTTGATTCAGAAAAATGTGAGGTTCAAGACAAAAGAACGGGTAAAGTATTGCTTACTGCTCCTAGATGTAATAATGTTTATTCTTTGAGTACTAACCAAGTTGAAGGAACTAAGCTAAAATGTCTAAAGGCCTTGACTGATGATCCAAGGCTTTGGCATAAAAGACTTGGTCACGTAAGCATGCACACCATGCAGAAGCTACTTACAAAAGATTTGGTACGTGGGTTACCAAACCTAAATTTTAAGGTTAATGATCTATGTAAGGCGTGCACACAAGGTAAACAAACAAGAGGTTCATTCAAACCAAAGAAAGTTGTAAGTTCTTCTCGACCCATTGAACTTTTACACATGGACCTTTGTGGACCTATGCGTGTCAAATCTCCCAGAGGCAAGCAGTACATCGTTGTTATAGTGGATGATTTCTCTCGTTTCACATGGATTTCTTTTCTACGAGAAAAATCTGAAGCTTTATTTGAGTTTTCAAAATTGTGTAAGGAGATACAAATTTTGAAAAACCTACCAATCGTTTCTATAAGAAGTGATCATGGTAGAGAATTTGATCAACTAAAGTTTGATTTATTATGTGCAAAATATGGCATTTCACATAATTTTTCAGCTCCTAGAACTCCTCAACAAAATGGAGTTGTGGAACGTAAGAACCGCACTCTTGAGGATATGTCTAGGACAATGCTTTTAGAAAACAAAATGCCAAAAAGTTTTTGGGCTGAAGTAGTAAACACTACGAATTATATTTTGAATAGATGTTTAATACACCCTATCTTGAAAAAGACTCCGTATGAACTCTTTAAAGGAAGAAAACCAAATATTTCATATTTCAAACCCTTTGGATGTACTTGTTTTGTTCATAAAAATGGCAAAGATAATCTTGGGAAATTTGATGCACGTAGTGATGAAGCTATATTCATTGGATAAGCTTCAAATAGCAAAGCTTATCGTGTTTATAACAAACGTACCAAAATTCTTGAGGAAAGCATTCATATTATTTTTTATGAAAGCAATGATGGTACTTTGAGTGAGAGTTTTGCAAATCTAAATCTGAATCAAAGAGAAGATCATAATTCGGATGTAGAGGAAGATCCTACAGATCAAGACAAGAATATGCAGGAAAAGATTCAAGATTCCAAAGAAAACCCTCAAGACCTTGAAACACACCTTCAAGACCTTGAAATCAGAAACTTTGATAACAGAACTCCACTTCAAGGGCTTGAAACCCAACTTCAAGGCCTTGAGATTGGATCAACAGGTAATATACCAACGGTACCTGAATCTAGTCAAACATATGAAGCTCAACCTTCTGGATCTACTCCCTCTGTCAAAAGAAGAAAAGTTCAACACTCCTCATATCATCCAAAAGAGAATGTGATCTCAGATCCAAATGATGGAGTTCAAACTAGATCTAAAGTGAACAATCTATGTGCCTTCTCCGCTTTTGTATCGCTTGTCGAGCCAAAGAACTACATTCAAGCTCTTCAAGAACCCGATTGGATCATTGCCATGCAAAATGAATTGAATGAATTTTAGAGAAACAAGGTATGGACTCTTACTTCAAGACCAAAACATCAATCAGTTATTGGCACGAAATGGGTCTTTCGAAAAAAATTGGGTGAAAATGGCAAAGTCATACGAAATAAAGCACGACTTGTAGCACAAGGTTATAACCAAGAAGAAGGTATTGATTATGAGGAGACTTTTGCTCCAGTTGCAAGGTTAGAAGCCATACGTATGCTACTTGCATTTGCATCTTTCATGAGCATAAAACTTTTTCAAATGGATGTAAAATGTGCTTTTCTAAACGGCTTCTTAGAAGAAGAAGTCTACGTTGCTCAACCTCCTGGTTTTGAAAATGATGAATTTCCAGATCATGTTTTTAAACTAGACAAAGCTCTTTATGGTCTTAAGCAAGCTCCTCGAGCTTGGTATGAAAGATTATCTAAATATCTTCTTGAAAACAATTTCAAAAGAGGTTTGATTGATAAAACATTGTTTATCAAAACTAGAGGCAACGGCATTCTAGTAGTACAAATCTATGTTGATGATATATTATTCGGTGCTACTAATGATTTCCTTTGCAAGGAATTTTCAGATATTATGTGCAGGGAATTTGAAATGAGCTTAATGGGAGAGCTAAATTTCTGTAATATCCGGAATTTTTATTCCGTTTAATTCCGTAGCAAACCGGATTTCGATCTTTTGATCCTTAGCTGTCTACGTAGTTGGACACTATATCTCAAAATTTTATCATTTTATGTAATATCACTTCACATAAAATGATAAGATTTTATCAGTAGCAAACCCTAATCCAAACCCTAATGTATATCATGACTTGTCTTTGACAAAGTCATGACGCCCTAGTGATGAGATCAAGACGAGCCCAAGACGAAGTCAAGACGAGACCATGACGAGTTATGACGAGGCCATGACAAATTCGTGACAAAGCCATGCATGGCTATGAGAAGCTGTTGACAAGGTTTTGACAAGGCTTGACAACTTCAGCCCATCACTTCCTTTACTACAGGCCCAGCCGTGCAGCAACTTCAACCCGCTCCAGCCAGCCCGGATTGCGTCAGTCTCCGCCTGACCTAGTTGCTCCCAACCCAGGAAGGGGACGGGCCATGCTGCTAACCCTCACAGCCCAGGGAACCAGCCGGAAGAGATGCACGTACGTTCCTAGTCAGCAACGGTTACAAAATCAGATTTGCCCTTATGCGTTTAATTCTTTCCTCCTTCTGCAGCCTATTTCACACGATCTTCCTCCCTGATTTCCGTCTTGATTCAGCACCTTCGAAACTCCTCCTTTTCTGTACCGGGATCCATCGATCGACTTCAGCAAGGGTCCCCAGCACGCAACAGCACCCCTCTCCTCGCTTCTGTCGAGCCAGTAGTGCAGGCGTGCCCTCTCCTCGCTTCTATCGAGCCAACAGTGCAGGCGTGCCCTCCTCCCGAGTCGAGCCAGCGTCGACCCTCCTCTCCAGTCGCCTTCCAGCCCCTGGAGTCGTGCACAGCAGCCTCCTATTGGACCTATTCAGTTTCCGACAAGGCTATGAACGTGTGAGCCATCTTCGTCCTTCATGCCTTCGAGTTTGGAGCCGGGTAAGACCCACATCTACCTCCTTTCTTCCCGTCCATGTTTATGTGTCAATGGGTGCCTTACACCATCTTTAAACCCATACATTTCAGCCCAAAGGAGCAACTTCAGAGAGTTGTTACATCTCTCAGTATTCTGAGTTTTCAAAAGTGACGAGCAGTCAACTTCGGCTCCAATTTTGGGTAAACTAGACTACTTCTTTTTGGCTGGTTTTCGGATATGTCATAGACGGTATTGCATAGTAAATCATGATAAAATTTTAGACGAATCCATGTTACAGTTTGAGAGTTATGGTGTTTCAAAGTTGACTCCTCCCACAATTTTTATAGTTGTGCTGAGTATTGGGAAAAACAGCATGTGATGCTATTTTGTGAGATAGTTTTGAATAGGCTTTTGATCTCTGTTGGACTTGAATTTTGGATATGATATAGTTGGCATATTTTAGTAGAACATATCAAAATTTGGGATAAATCCAGCGAGTGGTTTAGGAGTTATGATCTTTCAAAGTGGAGGCAGAGTGTAGTTTTGTTGAATGTTGCTGAATTTCCTAAGTGTTGGAAAACTGCATGTTGATACAGTTTTGTGGTCCAGATTTGGCTAAGTTAGACTCCTCCTTTATTTCTGATTTTTGGATATATTGTTGGTATTACATAGTATAACATACTGAAATTTGGGAGTATTCCGAGTTATAGTTTAGGAGATATGATTCTCAAAAGTTGGTTTCTCATGCAATTTTTAGGACTGCTGAAATATTCTAAGTGTTAGAAAAACTACTTGTGATGCAGTTTTGTGAGGTAGATTTGGAGGGGTTATTGACCTCTGTCGGACGTGATTTTTGGATATGTTGTTGATGGATATGTATAGGAGAATGTAGTAAAAGTTGAGAGTGATCCGTTGGGTTAATCCAGATTTAGGATGTTCCGAAGTTGGGTATAAGTATAGTTTAGGTTAGAAGAGTTGTGTTAGGTTTTAAGTGTCGATCCATCTTATGCGTTTATGTTCTTGTGAGGATGTTGAGCCTAGAAGTCTAAGGACTTCTAGTTGACTAGAGCGTTGTTTGATTCGTGTGCCTTGTCTTGAACAGGCGTTGTGCGTTTTCCCGCGGGGAACTTGAGAGTGTGCTGATCGGTTGCTCTTGGAGAATGCTAAGTCCACGGACTTACTTAGCTGGCTTCTTGTATGAGTGTAATGTGTATGAGTGGTGTTTGTTAGTTATGATGAACAACGAAACCGGATTAGGCCGACTTTATTATATTATGTAATTGACGCAAGTGTATGATAACAGGTCGTGACATCATCTGCCTAGCTCTTGCGAGAGTCTAGGAGGTTCCCTGCGACCAGCCCGGTCAGGTAGACGGTCAGATACATAATTACCATTCCTCGTTGGTAAACAGGGAAAGGGGCGAGGTTTGGGAATCCCTCGTGTCACAAAATAAGTATCATTAGTAATGACCTATCACCTAATTAAAGATAATAAAAGGATTGAGTGTTGCATGTTGATTGTGTATGTTGTGTGTTTGTGCTTTTACCTTTATACTTATGCATAGAATGTTAGCTAACGGTATTATACCGCTTTGTAGATGCTTTGCAGGTTAAGACAGTTGTAGAGAGATCCGGAGGGAATGGTCAGCCGGGTCCACATAGTCATTTAGTTGGGGACGAGGTTGTCTTATGTTCTTCATATACGTCGTTTTAGTACCGTTGCTTTGTATAGCTGATACATATCTTTCATGTATATATTGTTTAAAGTTTTCAAATGTTTTTAATACTTTTGTACCTTGTTGTAAGATCCTAGTAAAATTGTTGTCAAACTAAGGTCGGGACCCATTGTGAGGTCCCAACCAGTAGCTTCCCGAGTTCTGAGAATTTGGGGTGTTACAACTTCTTTCTTGGACTTCAAGTTACACAAGAAAAGTGTAACGCCCCAAATTTTTGGCACTTTTGCGATATTTATTTTCCGACTTTTATCGATAATATATTAGCGTGTATATATATATATATATACATATATTATTAAAAGTATTTTTATGGCGTAAAGTATTTATTTCCGAATATATTTACATTTTGGATACGTTCACATATATTCGAATTTTTTTTCCGAAAAAGTCGGAAAGTTTTTCCGGTTCGAAAATCTCCTTCCGAACGCTTTTGAATCGGATTCTCTTTTACTCTCTTTTTCCTTATTTCTTTTTTTTCTTATTTCTTTTATCTCTCTTACATGACTGAGTGACTGGTGAGTGTGGCCCTCTCCCCAACCTGTTGCAGTGACCCGACTCCTCGCTCACCTCACCCCGACCCCTCGTTCCCTCTAGCCTCATATACACCGGGCAACCTCGATCTCTCTCTCACATGAGCAGTCCTCACCCCATCTTACCTATCTTCCTCTGTTTTAGCCTTCACTGCTTCACCTTCTCCCTCAACTCACGAACCACCTCTTCTTCGGACTTGAGACTACCAGAAGGAAGCCCTGTTGCTCTTCTCGTGCCCCTCTGCTCCGGCGAACATCGACCTCGCTGGAACCTCTTGCACTCACCTCTGAAACGTCGAGCACCTTCAGCCATCTACTGCACCACGCTGAGCCGAACAGAGTGTCACCCAAGCCTTTACAGCAGCCTCGTCTCCCTCCTCGCACCACCGGAGATCAGGCTGCAACCGCCAGGAAGAGAAGCCTTCCTCACCGCCTTTCTACGCCGCCGGAACGCAAGGAGAAACACCCTCGGCCCTGCAGCTGCCCCTCTCGGTTACTCCAATCTCTTCATCTCTCGCCTGCACCCTTTGTTTCGCATCCAATCTCGCCCCCAGTCTCGCACAGGTTCACTCCGGCCACCAGAGGAGCCGCTTGAGCTCCTCCTTGCCGGAGCTCCCTGAGATTTGCCCTAGCCGCCGCCTTCCTCTTTCGCCCTCCTTCTCCGTTCCCGTCTGTCGCAAGGAGGCAACCACTGCCGCCAGTGATTGGGGCGCTTTTGTGCCGCCGACACCACCATCCTTCGCCCTCGCCTGCACCTTGACACTTGTTCGGCTGTCGGGGAGCTTCATGGTGATTTCCCCTGCCGCCTCTGTTCTTCCTTTCCCAGCTGAAGGAGACGGCTTTTGAGGGTTCGAAAAACCCTTGTCCTTTATTTGAATCGGGCCCCTCTAGTTTGGTATAATTACAAATTATAACCCATCTTTTGTATTTACATTAATGGCCCAGATTTATATTATGTGCAATTATGCCCGGCTGAGTTATATAATTACGGATTATGACCCATACTTTTTGTATATTGTATGAATTGCCCCGGAAAATGTGTTAGCGGGTTTTAAACTTGGATTTTAATTGCGGGGATATTCTTATATTTATTTATACTACATATCATGTTGGGTTTTTGTTCGGTTTATGCTCAAAGTTTTAACTTTAGTTTGATGACCAAGTTTCAGAACTTCATATTTTGCCCGGAAGGGTTATTACGGGTTTTCAAGTTGGCTTTTGAAAACGAGTTTTGCCTTAGGATTTTATATATTATATTTTACGATCAAATTTAGCGTATAAGCTAAATTTTCCTAGCTTTGGTGTTAGGTTCGGAAGCGTTCCGATAAAGGCCTAGCAAGTCCTAAGTCGACATCCATTGATCGACTTCCATCTTTTGACGTCATGTGAGTACCCTCTTTCCCGAGTTTATGATCTTACTCGATTTAGTTATGTTTAGTATTAGTATCATGTTAGGTTGGATCTAGCATAACTTAGAGTGAATACCAAGTAGTGGTTACGAACCTTAGGTGAGTGCTTGAGGATTGTGAAATGTTTTATGACTTGAGATGTTGATGTTATCTTGTGAGGTTTGAGAATTAGAGTATATGGTTGTTGAGTTTATGGGCTAGGATATGCGTATCCTAGAATGGTGTTGTTACCGTTGCGTCTGTTTGGACTAGACATGTTTATCCTAGTATGTACTACGGGTTATGATCCTGCGAGATCATAGGGTCTAGAAGTCTAAGGACTTCTAGCTTGTGTCGAGTGGGATGTGAGCATGAGAGATTCTAGGATGCGGTCCTAGAATGTGAGTCAAATGATCTCGCGTAGGTCATTTGTGTAGAAATATTAGACTTCTTGAGTTGAGCGAGTGGTTGATATAGTTATCTTCTTGTGAGCAGATTATGGACTCTTTCCCAAGGGAAGCGAGAGTGTTGTGAGTTGAGTGTGGCAATAAGGTAAGTCTTCGGACTTACTTAGCTCGTATTCCTTGTATTAGCATTGATGTGTGTTTGGTGGTGTGTGTTTATTGTTTATAACAACTAAACCGGAATTAGGATTACCGACCTTTATATTATTTTGGCCCAAGTGTATGATAACGGGCGGTGACAACTTGCCTAGCTCCCGCGAGAGCTAGGAGGTTCTCGGCGACTATCCCGTGCTGGTAGACGGTCGGATGCATCAGTACCATTCCATGCCGGTAAGTAGGGACTGAGGCGAGTTTCGGTGACTCTCGTGTCACAACCTAAGTTGAATTAGAACGAGATACGACCTAATAATAACAAAGATAATAAACCGGATTGGTGTGCTTTTATGGATGTCGTATGCTTGTGATGAGATTACTTGTGTATGTGCCTTTCCCATTGATTCTAATGCCTCGAATATTAGCTAACGGTTTTATACCGATTGTTGTAGATTGCCTTGCAGGTTAGGAATGCGGCCGAGAGATCCGGAAGAGTGGGCAGCCGGGGTTCCGTACATTTTAGGATTTGATTTTGGGTGGAGTCGAGTTTGAGTATTGTATTTATTGTATATTGTATGTCGCGTGTTGGTGTTTAGTCTTGGAGTTGTATTTTCGGCTGAAGTCCTCTATTGTATTATTTCGGGTTTTCTTTTCATTGCATAAAAATGTTTTTTTTGGTTTTGGCCTTTATTTGTGCCATGTTGCAAGATCCGGTGAAATTGTTGTCAGGCTAAGGGTCGGGACCCATTGTGAGGTCCCAACCCGTAGCATCCCGAGTCCCGCGGATTTGGGGTGTTACAAAAGTGGTATCAGAGCCCTAGGTTGACAACAATGGCACTCGCAATCTTCTAAAGGCCAAATAAGGAATAAACAGAACCCCGCGGGTTCTGAGTTTTTGTTTTCAAAATCACATGCATGAGTCGGGGTAGAATGTACGGACCACCACTCCTTCCGCGGATCTCGGCAGCATAGTTTATTGGATTTTTAGTATACATATGTAGATATGTATCGCGGACTTAGGATGTTTTTGGACTATTATTGTATGTGGATTGTAGTTGCATGATGGACATGATTTATGTGTATAGTTGTATATGTGAACCATTATATGTTTTGGAACCTGTATTGTTGTAATGGAATGTCGAATGCATGATAATTGTAGTAATATGGACTTAGGACTTATATAGTTATGGATACGTATTCCTATTATATATAGTAGCATATGGATATATAGGACCTTTTAGTTGAGATGCTATTATGATATCATCGCCCTTGGACGACGTAGTTTTACATAGGATAGTGTACATACGAGGACGAATATGCTCAAGTATCGAGTTGAGAGCTACGTTCGGGTGAACACCTTGTAGTTCTTGTACTCCTTTAATTGGATGTCGAAGAGGAGGATTAGAGATACGTAAACGAAGGACAACCAAGTAAAAAAACAAAAAAAAAACAAAAAAAAAACTCGAGACAACTTAAGAGAAATTGAGATGGGGAACATACAAGAAAAAGGAGTAACACAAAGGTGTGGAAGTGGTTACAAAGAAGTCACAATTAGAAAGACAACAAGACCAATAAGGATAACAAGCATAAGTTATTCAAGAAGACGCGTGGACAACTAAAGATGCGAAGCGAGGAGGAGAGGGATACATTCTAACAAGGTTAAAGGTCACATTACAATAAGATGTGAAGTCTTCTTAGACGCTCCTAAGCATTCGAGTCAAGAAGAGAAGAGTGATCGAACCATTTGCTAAAGATTTAAGAGACTGTAAGTTAAGCTTACGAGGTACCAAAAATTAAAGTTTCAACATTACTAAGGTTATGAGAAGAAGGGCATGGTGGGGATTCACGTGGAGTTGACCGATTTTCATTATGATGATAAGAATACGAAACGCCGAAAAGGAGGAATTGCGTATAAATTATGATCCCAAGAAGATGAAAGACAAAACAAGGAGCTTTGATCGGGAGACTTAAGATACCAACCAAAGGGAGCGCGAGTGGATGCTAATTAAAGTCACAATTCTTGAGAAGATGAACTTACAAGGCATCATGGGAGAGCGGTTAAGCTTATGAAAGTGGGTCGGATGACACAACAAGGCCCGAGAAGTTATGGTTACCTTATAGAAGAAGAAGGAAGCGTGGAGCGTAGAAAGAGTTAATGGAGGGAGTGAAGGGTGATATGAGCAAGTGATGTTTAAGGCATAGTACTCCGAGAGGGTAGCCTTCCGGAGTATGGTAACATGGAGGCTAGGAAGAATGGTGAAGCGTTGGACTTAGAGAAGGTCCGCTATAAGCTAATCGGTGATAGTCGAGAACGTTCTTGTGTGGGTTGTCTATGAATGAGTGTAGATGAGAAGAGTAACCAAGAACGTGGATTATAAAGGAACGGTAACAAGAGCTTGGAGTTCTGGTGGTTCAATGTCGGTAATAGGGAGGTATGTCAATGGAGCACAAATATCTTAATCATGTAGCATTGCAGGAGTTCAAATCAAGTAAATGTAATAGACCTCCTAGGGAGGGGATTGTAACGAACCGTTACGACTTTCTTAGTTCATGGGATCGGCATAAGGGGGGAAACGACACGTATAAGACTGTTAAGGATTGATAAGAGTGAAGAGAATAGATGAGCGGGAGGAAAGTGAGGCTTTTATGGTTGTTGTACGAAAAAGGGAAATACATAAAGAGGATGCATGGTATGTGGGTACTAATGATAGGGATGTTATGTTTTCGCGAGCAAAAGTTGAATCAAACTTTTCTTGACTCCTACTGAGAAGCCATGGTAGTGATGGAGTGAGACAGGGAACTTGGATTATAGTAACCCTGCAACCTTTGAGCTTATGACGTTAGTGCTTGAAAAGTAATGAGTTGGATATTTCAGTGGTTAGAATTGGGGATATTTTGCCTAGCATTCTCCATGAGGCATACTAGTACGGTTGTGAAGATCGTTCATGGAATACCAAGATATTCTTAAGGTGGCAAACGACAGTAAGAGAAGATCGAAGTCTTGAAGTTTGATGTCAACATGAGATGTACGAGAAGTATATGAAAGATTGAGGTTAGAACCTCTGTGGTCGGATTAACGTTACATAAGGAAATGAAGTAGTTCTACACCTACTCGAAGGAATGATGCAAGCTTAGGTGGAATACGAAGAACTCCCCCAACATGTCGGGATGACCGGGAGGGCGAAGAAGATAAGATCGATTGATTATAAGACGTGGTTATGCCCTACAGTTAAGATGCTTATGGCAACACATAAGTATGGGTTCTTAAAAGGTTATTAAGACCAAACCTTCAAGGTGAAAAAGGATGGAACAATACGGATTCAAGAAAAGAAGGGCCCTTGAAAGAGAACATACACGGTCATGGCTGAAGATGGGACAATACACGAGTCTTGAAGACGTCACCTCAATAGATCGAGGTAGATCAATTGTGTCTTGACCACATGTAAAGTGATAAAACAGTATTGTGACGGTTATTATGATATGTGACGGGAAGAGAAAAGAAGCAAGCTGAGATATCACAGAATCCAATACGTCAGAATGTGGAATTTTTCACCAAGGTCGAGCTTGATTTATTTCCGGTGTCAAAGGCGCCGTATAGGATGGTGAAGATACGTCAGTTGAAGAAGCATTTGAACGGCCAGTTGCAAGGACTTGTGGATAAAGGTTCATTAGAACCAATGCACTGCCATAGAAAATACCAGACGTGATATTGAACTCTTGATTTGAAGTTCATATTGGAATATATCTTAAACTCTTGATTTGAAGTTGTTATGGTGGACACAAGTTTGCGAAAAGTGAGATGGTTATCTCCGTTTGTACATCGATTACCATGAGCCAAACAAGATAACAATGAAGAAACAAGTATCCTTCGCCTCGGACAGATGATCTACTCGACCGGTCGCAAGGGTCGGCAGTCTCCTTCTAAAAATGATTTAAGGTCTGTTTGTCACAAACTGAGAATTCGAGATTGGGATATTGCAAATACGACCTTCCGGACGAACCATGGTCACTACGAGTTGTAGAGATTCCAAATGGGCTTATCAATGCCCTGAATAAGATATTGGTTTACTCTCGAAGAAGAGAGAAGTTGTATGACAAGATGTCTCGGGATGACAACCCCGAAGGACGTGGAAGAAGCTACAAGATTTCTTGGATGTTGCTCATTGCCGGATTCGTGGGGAGTTTTTCCAAACACCATCTATGACTAACCTACTCCGGATGACAATGAAATATTGAGTGGGACGAAAACTGACAATGAAGTTGTTAAGAGTTAAGAGGTATTCATTGGTGCAACTGTTTGATTTACCTTGAGGTACGATGTATTTGGTGTTGTACAAGTGATTCTTCAAGACAAGGTCTAGGTTAAGTACTGATGTAAAAGTGAGAAGTAACAACATACATGCCTTGTTAGTAAAAGCAGTGGGAAGTAAAGTACCCCCTTCCTTATTTGGAACTTGCAACAAGAATTGGGGAAGCGTAACATCAAGTTTGCTTCGACAAGAACCAAATCCAACGGTGTAAATTGGAAGTTCGATCTTCTTGTTAGAGACAAGCAAAGAAGAACCATATGGAAGTGTTTTATTGAGAAAGACCCGAAAAAGGAAGTTAAGTTCCGATGTATCGGACCTTTTTGAGATCTTAGCGCAAGCTGGGAAAGTGAATTACCGGTTGGCTTGGCCGCCGACAATGGAGGGTGTTCACATGTGTTTGATATGTATCAATCAAGAGAGTCATACATGAATCGAGACATATTGTTAGTCATGACGATCTAGTGGCAGACGAGGAACCGAAGAGGTTAACTGGAAGATGGGGGATAGTATCTTTGAGTGAGTTTTACGCTGAGCTAGAAGAATCGATAGAAATGACGGGTTAGACCTAGTTCTTTCCTTGGTTGAGTTATGTGTATGTGTGTGATGTTATATGTTGTTTGTGCCCGTGCGGCAATTTGTTTTAGGACCGATTATATATATTAGAATGTGCTATATGACTTGATATTGTAGTGGTAGTCCGAGTAGTTTATGAGTATAGATTAGAAGTTTTAAGCCTCCTTAGTTTGAGAGTTCATACCTCGGCTTTAGGGACCGAGAAGTTCGGCGTATAGCAAGTTTCGGGACGAAACTTGTTTTTAGGAGGATCTGATGTAACGCCCCAAATTTTTGGCACTTTTGCGATATTTATTTTCCGACTTTTATCGATAATATATTAGCGTGTATATATATATATATACATATATTATTAAAAGTATTTGTATGGCGTAAAGTATTTATTTCCGAATATATTTACATTTTGGATACGTTCACATATATTCGAATTTTTTTTCCGAAAAAGTCGGAAAGTTTTTCCGGTTCGAAAATCTCCTTCCGAACGCTTTTGAATCGGATTCTCTTTTACTCTCTTTTTCCTTATTTCTTTTTTTTCTTATTTCTTTTATCTCTCTTACATGACTGAGTGACTGGTGAGTGTGGCCCTCTCCCCAACCTGTTGCAGTGACCCGACTCCTCGCTCACCTCACCCCGACCCCTCGTTCCCTCTAGCCTCACATACACCGGGCAACCTCGATCTCTCTCTCACATGAGCAGTCCTCACCCCATCTTACCTATCTTCCTCTGTTTTAGCCTTCACTGCTTCACCTTCTCCCTCAACTCACGAACCACCTCTTCTTCGGACTTGAGACTACCAGAAGGAAGCCCTGTTGCTCTTCTCGTGCCCCTCTGCTCCGGCGAACATCGACCTCGCTGGAACCTCTTGCACTCACCTCTGAAACGTCGAGCACCTTCAGCCATCTACTGCACCACGCTGAGCCGAACAGAGTGTCACCCAAGCCTTTACAGCAGCCTCGTCTCCCTCCTCGCACCACCGGAGATCAGGCTGCAACCGCCAGGAAGAGAAGCCTTCCTCACCGCCTTTCTACGCCGCCGGAACGCAAGGAGAAACACCCTCGGCCCTGCAGCTGCCCCTCTCGGTTACTCCAATCTCTTCATCTCTCGCCTGCACCCTTTGTTTCGCATCCAATCTCGCCCCCAGTCTCGCACAGGTTCACTCCGGCCACCAGAGGAGCCGCTTGAGCTCCTCCTTGCCGGAGCTCCCTGAGATTTGCCCTAGCCGCCGCCTTCCTCTTTCGCCCTCCTTCTCCGTTCCCGTCTGTCGCAAGGAGGCAACCACTGCCGCCAGTGATTGGGGCGCTTCTGTGCCGCCGACACCACCATCCTTCGCCCTCGCCTGCACCTTGACACTTGTTCGGCTGTCGGGGAGCTTCATGGTGATTTCCCCTGCCGCCTCTGTTCTTCCTTTCCCAGCTGAAGGAGACGGCTTTTGAGGGTTCGAAAAACCCTTGTCCTTTATTTGAATCGGGCCCCTCTAGTTTGGTATAATTACAAATTATAACCCATCTTTTGTATTTACATTAATGGCCCAGATTTATATTATGTGCAATTATGCCCTGCTGAGTTATATAATTACGGATTATGACCCATACTTTTTGTATATTGTATGAATTGCCCCGGAAAATGTGTTAGCGGGTTTTAAACTTGGATTTTAATTGCGGGGATATTCTTATATTTATTTATACTACATATCATGTTGGGTTTTTGTTCGGTTTATGCTCAAAGTTTTAACTTTAGTTTGATGACCAAGTTTCAGAACTTCATATTTTGCCCGGAAGGGTTATTACGGGTTTTCAAGTTGGCTTTTGAAAACGAGTTTTGCCTTAGGATTTTATATATTATATTTTACGATCAAATTTAGCGTATAAGCTAAATTTTCCTAGCTTTGGTGTTAGGTTCGGAAGCGTTCCGATAAAGGCCTAGCAAGTCCTAAGTCGACATCCATTGATCGACTTCCATCTTTTGACGTCATGTGAGTACCCTCTTTCCCGAGTTTATGATCTTACTCGATTTAGTTATGTTTAGTATTAGTATCATGTTAGGTTGGATCTAGCATAACTTAGAGTGAATACCAAGTAGTGGTTACGAACCTTAGGTGAGTGCTTGAGGATTGTGAAATGTTTTATGACTTGAGATGTTGATGTTATCTTGTGAGGTTTGAGAATTAGAGTATATGGTTGTTGAGTTTATGGGCTAGGATATGCGTATCCTAGAATGGTGTTGTTACCGTTGCGTCTGTTTGTACTAGACATGTTTATCCTAGTATGTACTACGGGTTATGATCCTGCGAGATCATAGGGTCTAGAAGTCTAAGGACTTCTAGCTTGTGTCGAGTGGGATGTGAGCATGAGAGATTCTAGGATGCGGTCCTAGAATGTGAGTCAAATGATCTCGCGTAGGTCATTTGTGTAGAAATATTAGACTTCTTGAGTTGAGCGAGTGGTTGATATAGTTATCTTCTTGTGAGCAGATTATGGACTCTTTCCCAAGGGAAGCGAGAGTGTTGTGAGTTGAGTGTGGCAATAAGGTAAGTCTTCGGACTTACTTAGCTCGTATTCCTTGTATTAGCATTGATGTGTGTTTGGTGGTGTGTGTTTATTGTTTATAACAACTAAACCGGAATTAGGATTACCGACCTTTATATTATTTTGGCCCAAGTGTATGATAACGGGCGGTGACAACTTGCCTAGCTCCCGCGAGAGCTAGGAGGTTCTCGGCGACTATCCCGTGCTGGTAGACGGTCGGATGCATCAGTACCATTCCATGCCGGTAAGTAGGGACCGAGGCGAGTTTCGGTGACTCTCGTGTCACAACCTAAGTTGAATTAGAACGAGATACGACCTAATAATAACAAAGATAATAAACCGGATTGGTGTGCTTTTATGGATGTTGTATGCTTGTGATGAGATTACTTGTGTATGTGCCTTTCCCATTGATTCTAATGCCTCGAATATTAGCTAACGGTTTTATACCGATTGTTGTAGATTGCCTTGCAGGTTAGGAATGCGGCCGAGAGATCCGGAAGAGTGGGCAGCCGGGGTTCCGTACATTTTAGGATTTGATTTTGGGTGGAGTCGAGTTTGAGTATTGTATTTATTGTATATTGTATGTCGCGTGTTGGCGTTTAGTCTTGGAGTTGTATTTTCGGCTGAAGTCCTCTGTTGTATTATTTCGGGTTTTCTTTTCATTGCATAAAAATGTTTTTTTTGGTTTTGGCCTTTATTTGTGCCATGTTGCAAGATCCGGTGAAATTGTTGTCAGGCTAAGGGTCGGGACCCATTGTGAGGTCCCAACCCGTAGCATCCCGAGTCCCGCGGATTTGGGGTGTTACAAAAAGAAAGGAATTTTTCTCAATCAAAGCAAGTATACTAAAGACTTGCTTAAGAAGTACAAAATGGATCAATCAAAGGTTGCAAAGACTCCTATGAGTTCAACACTTTCGCTAGATCATGACAAGAATGGCAAAAGTGTAGTACAAAAGGAGTATCGAGGTATCATCGGTTCATTGTTGTATCTAACTGCTAGTCGTCCTGACATTATGTTTAGCGTGTGCATGTGTGCAAGATTTCAAGTTGATCCTAAAGAGTCACACTTGATAGCTGTGAAAAGAAATTTTCAGTATCTAAATGGCACTAAAGATCTAGGGTTGTGGTACCCTCGTCAAAGCTCGTTTTATCTTGTTGGCTATTCAGATGTAGACTTTGCAGGTTATAAGGTCGGATAGAAAAAGTATTTCTGGATGTTGCCAATTTTTAGGGTCATCCCTAATTAGTTGACACTCCAAGAAGCAAAACTTTGTTGCCCTATCCACAACTGAAGTTGGATATATAGCTGCAAGAGCCTGTTGTGCACAAATTCTTTGGATTTCTCAACAACTTCGTGACCTTGGCTTTGACTTGAAAGGTATTCCTATAAAATGTGATAATACTAGTGCTATTTCTATAACCAAAAAGCTTGTGCAACATTCAAGGACTAACCATATTGATGTAAGGCATCACTTCATACGTGATCATGTTTAGAAAGGTGATGTTTCAATTTCTTTTATCTCAACTAACTTGCAACTTGTAGATATCTTTACCAAGCCTCTTCCTGAGGAACAATTTAATTTTATTAGATTGGAGCTTGGTATGTTGAACACGGAAGCATTAACGTAGGGGGAGTAAACGAGTTTAATTGTTCCTACGCATACAACCGAATTGATGTTCTAAAGGGCCTTGAAATGAAATTCAAGGGGCCTTGAAACATATGTCAAAGGGTATATTAAATTTACGGATCTTTTAAAAATTAATATCTTTTAGATATTTCAATTATTAATTATTTTTCTAAATCTTTTGTTTGAAAAAGATTTGCTGTTTTATTGGAATTAAAATTGGTCTTTTAAAAAAGCTTGATTTTCTCATGATCTTGTTATTTCCCTGTTAAAAAGGACCTACTCTTTCTATCTTTTTTTTTCTTACATAAGAAACCCTATTTCAAAATCCCTTGATTTCTATCTCAAACTTCCCTCATGGCACCCAGAAGCAAGAAATCTGCTCCTCAAGCTTTCAAACAGAAAGTCGTTCAGAGTTCCTCAATTGCTAAAGAAGAAAAATTCTCTGAAGATCTGGATGCATCTCAGACAACTAGTCTTCCCTCATCATGGTTCGTTAATTTTCAAGCTTTTGGATCTTGGCTTGATGGGTTTCACAATCGACCGCTTTGTATGTGTGATCTGGTGGATACTGATTTTCTCGATACTCTTAAGATTTCCTGCATAGACAAGCTAAAGAGTTCAATTATCTAGAAGATTTTAAACCCTGGAGATTTTGCTTTTCCACGACTCACGAGACTATTTTATGTTAATCTCACTACAAAAAGGGAAAAAGGATTTGTCACTCTTGAATTTTCAGTAAAAGGTACTCCGATTTCACTCACTCCTTCTATTTTAAGTGAAATTTTTGGAATTCCTTCAGATGTTGTATTCAACCATCCTTCAAGATCAGAGAGTGTTCGTATTGCTAAGGAGACATTTCTAGTTCCAAATTCAACCTCACGTTAACTTACTCATACATCCCTAACCTTAGAGGCTAAAATAGTGTTTACCATACTGGTGTGATGTGTTGTTCCTCGTGCAAACTCAACAGAGCTGCTGACTGATCAAACTCTAGAATTAATTCATCGGCTTATGATTGATTTGGACATAGATGTGCCTAATCTGATTCTCAATCATATGATACATTTTGTTAATTCTAAGAGGCCTATTCCTCTGCCTTATGGAAATTTGCTGCCTAAGATCTTTGATTATTATAAAATTGATACATCCTCTGAGGAAAGACAGTCTATTTGTGGTAAATTTGATGAGAATTGCTTAGAACGTTTGGGGATTGAGAAAACTCTTGCAGGAACATGGACTTTAAAAGGAAAAGGAACTACTCAAAATCCAACTGAAGAAGCTAAACCTTCTCCTACTCCAGAAATCAGGTTAGAAGGTTGTGAAAAAGAAATAGCTTGTCTCAGTCGTGAAATATCTGATTTTCAGTTTGATACCAAGAGGAGTATGGATACAAATTTCGAGTTGTTGGCTACCATAAATGCTAAAGTCAATGAAATGTATTTGATGAATGCTCTTACACTGACTACAATGGGAAGCATTTTGCCAATACCTGAAGATGTTGCTCAACATACTCAAGAGAAAGTTGAGAATGTGCTGATGAATTGTAAAAGGCATGTATAGAATAAATCAATTCTGTATCCAACTCATGTTGAGCCAATGTTTTTTCCAACAGTTGAGTATGAAGTAGTTAAGCAAAGAAGAGCTAAAGAAAAGAGAAGACGTTTGGCAGCTGAAATGGATGATTTGCGTTATAAAAAAATCTTCATCCAAAGGAAAGAGGAAGTTCTATGAGGAGAATTAAGTTGACTGGTTTTAGAAATCTTTTTATATGGGTTGTGAAAATACTCTTCTTTTTGGGTCGGTAATAGTGTTTTAAGACTTCCGTGCTTTGACTATTTTTTTCTCCCTTGTTGAAAGACAAAGGGGGAGAAATGATGATCCGACATTTCGATATACTGCATTCTGCATTTTAGTTTTGATTTTCATATGCATTGCTAAACTAACAAATGCAGGTACGATAAAACATTTGTGTTGTCTTCCATCAAGGGGGAGATTGAAAACTCCACCTTGTTAATAATGTTTTACAGGTGTTGATGATGGAAGACTTAACACAAATGTAGTAGTTGGATATACTAACAATGTATTGATTATATTCTCTAGATATTTGGTGGTTTTGAATTCAGTGTTGGTCGAATGTCAAGGCCCTTGATATGGGATGCAAGGGCCTTGAAGCATAACTCAAGGACAAGGAAGAATGCGTTACAAAAGAACGATCTCAAAGGCCTTGGAGTATGCACGAAACAAGGATTCAAATACAAAGAAGATTTTCCAGGAAGATTGGCTTAAACAGAAATATTTTAGGAAGATCTTTTTCAACCGAAGATCTCAACCGAAGATTAAGGAAGATCTTTTTCAACCGAAGATCTCAACCGAAGATTAAGAGAATCTTTTCAAAAGATTTCTAAAAACAAAAAGCGGCAAAATATCTTATCCTTCGATTCAACAAAGGATGAGAAGATTAACGAGTTGAGGTTTCGACGTGTTCTCAGGAGTTAAAGATTTGCAACGTCTATCTTATCTCGAAACAAGAAACGGTCTTCATGGAGAAGAAGATTCATCTTCAAACGGTCATCTTTCCAATGGCTAGAAGACCTCTCCATATAAGAGTATAAAAGAAGATGATGGTCGAAGAAGAAGAAACACACTAGCATATACAGAAAACATCTTTACGTCTTCAAGCAACCTAATCATCTTCATTCGTAGTTTTTCTTTCTCACATTTACACAAAATATTTATCCCCTTAGAGAGAGAAAACACAAGAGCTTCTTTGGAAGATCTAAATAGTATTATACTAGAGTGTGTTACTCTGCGGAGTAACTAGGCTATTATCGCTAGGTTAAGAGTTGGAGCTAGATCGTAGCATTGGCTGCAGTGAGAGAAGAAGGGGATTTCTTCTAGTTTGTATCTAGGACTCTGTGAAGCTGATAATAGATAGTTAGATCCTAAGGCTATATTATGGGACGGAGAGTAGGCTATTTAGAGCCGAACTTCGTAAACATATCCTCGTGTCAATCTTTTACATTCCCCACTATATCTTGCTATTGTGACTAACTTTTTTTTGCAGGAGCTCTAAGTCAAGGCCCTTGAAAGTTGTTTCAAAGCCTTTGAAATCAAAGTTACACAAAGAGCACATATCGACATCAAGGCCCTTGAAAGGAGTTTCAAGGCCTTGAGATTTGGTTTGCGAAAAGTTTTCATACTCTATTCAACCCCCTTCTAGAGTATCTTTTAACTTATTTATATCACCGATCAGTTCTTCAATGTTTAAGGAAACATGTCAAACAAATCTGGGTTCCTAAAGGTACTAGAGCACCAAACATGATCGAATCTGAATATGGACCAAAATATGCCATTTGGTCGACCCAGAAAGATTGATGTTTGCTGTTTTGCAGGATATCACCAAGGTAAAGGAGCATAAATGGATATTAGATAGTGGTTGCTAAAGACACATGAGTGGAAAAAGTTCACTTTTCTCAGATTTAAAGAAGCAATCATTTGGAACCCTTACGCTTGGTGATAAAGGAAAGTGTGACATTATTGGCATTGGTAAAATATGTTATAATTTATCTAACTTCATTGATGATGTATATCTGGTTGACGGTTTAAAGTATAATTTTCTTAGCATCTCTCAAATATGTGATAAAGGCAACAAAGTATTGTTTGATTAAGAAAAATGTGAAGTTCAAGACAAAACAACGGGTGACATTGTCCATACTGCTCCTAGATGTAACAATGTTTATTCTATGAGTACTAACAAAGTTTCAGGAACAAAGCTAAAATGTCTCAAGGCCTTGACTGATGATCCAAGGTTTTGGCATAGAAGACTTGGTCATGTAAGTATGCATACAATGCCGAACTACTTTCAAAAGATTTGGTACATGGCTTGCCAAACCTTAATTTTAAGGTAGATTAACTATGTAAAGCTTGTACACAAGGTAAACAAACAAGAGGTTCATTCAAACCTAAGAAAGTTGTAAGTTCTTCTCGACCCATTGAACTCTTGCATATGGATCTTTGTAGATCTATGCGTGTCAAATCTCCCAAAGGCAAGCAGTACATCCTTGTTATTGTGGATGATTTCTCTTGTTTCACA
Source organism: Fagopyrum esculentum (assembly GCA_033239045.1). Taxonomy (NCBI): domain Eukaryota; kingdom Viridiplantae; phylum Streptophyta; class Magnoliopsida; order Caryophyllales; family Polygonaceae; genus Fagopyrum; species Fagopyrum esculentum. The sequence goes on from BSUD01000007.1 coordinate 59,747,524, forward strand.
TGAATTTCTTTCCTACGAGAAAAATCTGAAGCATTGTTTGAGTTTTCAAAATTGTGTAAGGAGTTGCAAACCTTGAAAAACCTACCAATCGTTTCTATAAGAAGTGATCATGGTAGAGAATTTGATCAACTAAAGTTGGATTTGTTTTGTGCAAAAATATGGTATTTCACCTAACTTTTCAGCTCCTAGAACTCCTCAACCAAATGGAGTTGTGGAATGTAAGAACCACACTCTTGAGGATATGTCTAGGACTATGCTTTTAGAAAACAGTTTGCCAAAAAGTTTTTGGGCAGAAGTAGTGAACACTGCTAATTACATTTTAAATAGATGCTTAATTTTCCCTATTTTGAAAAAGACTCCTTATGCACTATTTAAAAGGAAGAAAACCTAATATCTCATATTTCAAACCCTTTGGATGTACTTACTTTGTTCATAACAATGGCAAATATAATCTTGGGAAATTTGATGCACGTAGTGATGAAGTTATATTAATTGGATATGCTTCAAATGGCAAAGCTTATCGTGTTTATAAGAAACGTACCAAAATTGTTGAGGAAAGTATACATGTCATTTTTTATGAAAGCAATGATGGTACTTTGAGTGAAAGTTTTGCAGATCTTAATATGAATCAACGAGAAGATCACAATTCAGACGAAGATGAAGATCTTAAAGATCAAGGAAAGAATATGCAAGAAAAGATGCAAGATACCGAAGAAAACCCTCAAGACCTTGAAACTCATCTTCAAGACCTTGAAATTGAAAACTGCGATGTCAGAACTCCATTTTAAGGGCTTGAAACCCAACTTGAAGGCCTTGAGATAGGATCCAAGAGCAATACATCAACGGTACCTGAATCTAGTCAAGCATATGAGCCTCAAACTTCAGGATCTGTTCCATCTTACAAACGAGGAAATTTCAACACTCTTCATACCATCCACAAGAGAATGTGATCTCATATCCAAACGCAGGAGTTCAAACTCGATCTAAAGTAAACAACCTATGTGCATTCTCTGCGTTCGTGTCTCTTATTGAGCCAAATAATTATGTTCAAGCTCTTCAAGAACCCGACTGGATCATTGCCATGCAAAAGGAATTAAATGAGTTTGAGAAAAACAAGGTTTGGACTCTTACTACAAGACCAAAGCATCAATCCTTCTTGGCACGAAATGGGTTTTTCGAAATAAGTTGGATGAAAGTGGCAAAGTCATACAAAATAAAGCACGACTTGTAGCACAAGGCTATAACCAAGAAGAAGGTATTGATTATGATGAGACTTTTGCTCCGGTTGCCAGGTTAGAAGTCATACGTACGCTACTTGTATTTGCATCTTTTATGGTCTTAAGCAAGCCCCTCGAGCTTGGTGTGAAAGATTATCTAAGTATCTTCTAGAAAACAAAAATAAAAGAGGTTTAATTGATAAAACTTTATTTATCAAAACCAGAGGCAACGATGTAATAGTAGTACAAATCTATGTTGATGATATATTATTCGGTTCTACAAATGATTCCTTTTGCAAGGAATTTTCAGATATCATGTGCAGGGATTTTGAAATGAGCTTAATGGTTGAGCTAAATTTCTTTCTTGGACTTCAAGTTACACAAGCAAAGAAAGAAAATTTTCTCAATCAAAGCAAGTATACTAAGGACTTTCTTAACAAGTATAAGATGGATCAATCTAAGGTCACAAAGACTCCTACGAGTTTGACACTTTCGCTTGGCCATGACAAAGATGGCAAAAGTGTAGTACAAAAGGAGTATCGAGGTATGATCGGTTTATTGTTGTATTTAACTACTAGTCGACCTGACATTATGTTTAGCGTGTGCATGTGTGCAAGATTTCAAGATGATCCTAAAGATTCACACTTGATAGATGTGAAAAGAATTTTCAGTATCTCAATGGCACTAAGGATCCAGGGTTATGGTACCAACGTCAAAGCTCGTTTCACCTTGTTGGCTATTCAGATGCAGACTTTGCAGGTTATAAGGTCGATAGGAAAAGAACTTCTGGATATTGCCAATTCTTAGGGTCATCCCTAATCAGTTAGCACTCCAAGAAGCAAAATTTTGTCGCTCTATCCACAACCGAAGCTGAATATATAGCTGTGGGATCTTGTTGTGCACAAAGTCTATGGATAGCTCAACAACTTCGTGATCTTGGCTTTGATTTGAAAGGTATTCCGATAAAATGTGATAATACTAATGTTATTTCTATTACTAAATATCCTTTGCAGCATTCAAGGACTAAGCATATCGATGCTAGGCATCACTTCATACGTGATCATGTTGAGAAAGGTGTTGTTTTGATCTCTTTTATATCAACTAACTTGCAGCTTGCAGATATCTATACCAAGCCCCTACCTGAAGATCAATTTAGTTTTATTAGATTAGAGCTTGGTATGTTGAACAAGGAAGCATTAACGTAGGGGGAGTAATTATTTTATTTTCTCCTTCGTATGCAGCCCAATTATCTTTTTCAAGGGCCTTGAAAGGCAATTCAAGGACCTTGAAATGAGATTCAAGGGTAAATTGATTTGCACGGATCGTTTAGGAATTAATATCCTTTAGATATTCTAATTCCTAAATTTTTTTAGAAAGAGCTTTTAAAGAGATTTCAAAAGGCTTTAATTTCAGATTCAAAGAATTTTGAAAAGTGGTTACAAAATTTATGGAAAGAATTCTAATAAAAAATAATTCTCCCAAGATTTTGAGTCTCTCAAGATCTTAGTGAACTTACGTTGATGTCACTTCTTCCCTTAAATACCACTTCTCTTCCTTATTTATCTCTTACGCTTCAACTTCTCTTTGCAAACTCCCGTGCTTTACTCTTTCAATTTTCACAAATCTGCTTCTTCTCTCTTTCAAAATTTTTCATGGCTTCCCAGAGATCTTCTGTTGATGATGTCGCATCATCTGCTCCCAAGTGCAAGAGACTAGTTCAAATCTCTTCTAACTCAGACCCTGATTCAGACTCAGGCTCATATTCAAGCTCTAGTTCTCCGTTTCACATGGATGACGCTGAGATTTGTGTCAAAACTAGTCTTCCCTCCCACTGGTTCGGAAGTCAGTCCGTAGTTAAGAAATGGCTAGATGGGTTCAATGATCGGGAACATGCATGTGTGAATTAGTGGATCGAGAATTATTCACATGCCTTTCTCTACCAGGGCTCGAGGTGCTCCAAGCCAATTCTATTTGGATTTTACTCAACCCAGGAGAGACATCATATCCAAGACTTACAAGGCTATTCTACGTCAACTGAACAGCCAGACGAGAAAGAGGGAACTTGTCCTGGACTCTATCGTTAAAGGTAAGAAAATCACTCTTACTTGTGAGATTATTGCTGAAATTTTAGGGGTTCCCCGTTTCAACTCCTTTGACCATCCAACTCCATCTAGAACTGTTAAGTTGGCTAAAGAACAATTCCTTTTACCCAATGCTCTACCACAACCTACCACCACATGCTTAACCCTTGAAGCCAGAATTGTTTGCTCATTGCTTGTTAGGTGCAGAGTACCAAGGATTCAAAACAAGGTTGTGTTGACAAATAGACTACTTGCTCTTCTGTATCATGTACTAAGTGGGCTAGATGTAAATCTTCCAAAAACTATCTTTTCCCATATGCTTCATACCATTAATTCTCCCTCTGATTCACATTTACCATATGGAAACCTGCTCCCAAAATTCTTGCGATACTTCTCAATTGATTATTCTGATGAAGAACAACATTTTGTTGCTGGAGAATTGGATGAGCAATTCTTTGACAATATGGGAGTTAAGAAAACTTCCATAGGGGAATGGTACTGAAAGAGAAGCCAACATGGAACTATACGACAGGCGACGTTTGGAAGCTGTTGAAAGAGGATTAGATTCAATGAGAAGTGATCTCGTATTTTTAAGAGCAGTAGTCACTGATCGTCTAGATGAAACACAAGATTTACTGGGTATTTTAAATCAGAAAATTAACATGATGTTTCATGTGAATGCTCTCTCTTACAGCAGCTAACAGTATCAAGCCTTTGACTGAGGAAGATGGTCAAGCTAACACAAAGGATGTTGAAACAGTCATGACATAATGCTACAAGATTGTTAAAGACCGTCCAATTGGCCAACCATCATCTGATGATCCAGATGTTCTGCATATTGAAGAATTCGGAGTTGTCAAGAAATATGACAAGGATTCTGATTAGAGACGAACAAACATTTCCCTCAAAGAACATGACATCTCAAAAGCTCAAAATCGATGGAGGAAGATGTGCATGAAGGAGCATTTCGGGAAGGGGAGTTCATCTAGGTGGTATCAAGAATGAAGTTCTCTGCATGACCATGACTTTCAAGGCCCTTGATTCTGATATCAACGGCTTGTTTTGAAAAAACTAGTTTTTTTTGTGGGTTTTGTGACATATTTTTCTGGGTTGTAAACTTGCAAACTTCCTTACTTTAACTATTTTTTTCCCTTGTTGAAAGACAAAGGGGGAGAAATAAATGATCCGACAATTCAATATTTTCTACATTCTACATTTTAAGTTAGTTTGATATTTATATATGCATCACTAACTTTACAATGCAGGTACGATACATTTGTGTTGTCTTCCATCAAGGGGGAGATTGAAACTCCACCTTGATTTGTATAGGTGATGATGATGGAAGACTTAAAAACAAATAAAATGGTTTTATACACTAACACTTTATTGATTATATATGGAGTTTCTTGGTTGGGTTTGGTGGTTTGTATTGAATGTGTGCAGGTTTGAAATGCATTCCAAAGGACCTTGGAAGGCCTTGAAATCGGAAACAAGTAAAGACAAGGCGTTTAGAGTGATTAAAAGACGAAGACCTTGAAAGCCATTTCAAGGGATCAGAAGTCAAGACATGCCAAGGCTACACGCTGAAGGGATTCAAAATTCAACAAACTTATCCACGAAATGCTAAAGAAGATCTTCTAAGAAAGAATGTTGAACAAGAAGATATGTTTATAAGGAGATCTCAACCGACCAAGAAAGATTTCATTTGTAAAAGGATCTTGCAACGATCCTCAACCGAAAGCACAAAGGTCCTCTCTCGAACGGAATATCTTCACAACAGATTCGAGAAGATTATGGACCAGAGAGATGAACGCATTTCAAGGAGATGAAGATGGTTGAAAATCCACAACGTCTACCTCATCTCAACCAAGAAGCGACTTTCACGGAGAATAAGAATCATCGTCAAACGGTCATCTTCCCAACGGCTAGAAGACCTCTCCATAGAAGTCTATAAATGAAGATGGCGATTGAAGAACAAAACAACAAGCTTACACGGAAACATCTAAAGTCTTCAAGCGATCCAAAACATCTTCATTCGATCAAACAGTTTTTCATTCTCTCTTTTACTTAAAAGCGTTATCCCTTACAGAGAGATAAAACTTGAGAGCTCCATTGGTATATCTAAAAAGTGTTATACTAGAGTGTGTGTTACTCTGCGAAGTAACTAGGCTATTATAGCAAGGTGAAGAGTTGGAGCTAGATCGTAGCGTTGGCTATAATGAGAGAAGAAGGGGATTTCTTCTAGTTTGTATCTAGGACTCTTTAAAGCTGATAATAGATAGTTAGATCCTAAGGCCATACCCTGGGACGGAGAGTATACTATTTAGAGCCGAACTTCGTAAACATATCCTCGTGTTGATATTTTACATTCCGCACTTTATCTTGCTTTATTGTGACTAACTTTGTCTTGCAAGTTTACAAAGGCAAGGCCCTTGAAAGTAGTTTCAAAGCCCTTGAAATCGAAGTGTGTCACAAAGAGCTCATATCAACATCAAGACCTTTGAAATTGGTTTCAAAGCCTTGAGATAAGTTTTTGCGAAAAGTTCTCATTCTCTATTCAACCCCATTCTAGAGTATATTTTATCCTTTATTGGTGGAAGATGTTGTGAATCAAAGAAAGTGAAGTAAAGTCCCTATTCCCGGATTCTAGCACCACATTATCCTATATACATCCCACCCTAGCACGTTTCTTGACCTCTTTTGAAAGCCCTTGAGACCTTGAGTATGTTGATTGACTTGGTGGTTTAAATTGGATTATACATGATTGATTTCGATAAATATGATTTATTATGCATTCTATGATTTTATGCAAAGATGAACAGCTTTCTTATATTTATAAAATGTTTTGACCATGTTTTGATTTTATTTGCTATGAAGCATTCTCTTAGGGTGATCTATGAATAGAGCTAGTAGCATCGATAGGATCAATGGGTTAGATCTTATGTGCATGTGTGATGTTATGTGTATTTGTGCCCTATTCGCTCTCAAACGTGTGCGTATGGTGAACGATATAGCTTTAAATTTATAACCTAAAATATAAGCCTGAAACAATATGTGAACCCGCAGTGTACGGATCAATTGTAATAACAACAAATACTCCAAGGTCGAACACAAGGACTGTGGTGAAACAAAGCACGGTAATTCAGGTTGTCAATCAAAAACAAGCAACAAAGCAAAGGTATCAAAGATGATGTAATAATTAGATAAAGAAAATGCAGATTCTAGAGGTCAAAGCATCTAGTTGTGGTTCTGATTCAAGATCTCAAAGGATAACGTGGACAAAGCGAAGGTTTGCAAAGGGAGGTGTTTCTAAGGTGGGGATAGATCACCGGGTAAGTCTCACTACTCACTATCCCAAACCAAAGATCCTCTCACCAGGTAAGACTCAAGGAACTAAGGAAAGGAACTATAATCTCAAACCAATACACCACCCAATGGGATAGAACTAACCTTTACTGGATAAGTCTCAGGCTAACTCTCAAAGATGGGATGAAGGCACATTCAAACCCTAATAAATGATAAACCTTTATTACCTAACACTCATGATATTGGGTATACAAGCAAAGGAATCACCGGGTAAGTCTCATCCTAGGCTAGCGTATGGGCCAGGAAAGGTATTACAAGGATAGGATTTGGCAAACTGAAACCTCAACTCAGATAAGGATCAAGAAAGGAATCGCCTCACTTAGTTCATGTTCAATCTCGGTCGAGATGTTCAATAGATTGACCGAGGTGAGGTTCGGTTAAGGTAAGGCTCGAGCTTTCAGGGTCCACTGGGGTAAAGACTCATTCTTTCATTGTCTTTCCCACAACTTTCAGCCAATCACCCTAGAATCGCACAAAGAACTTAGTCAATAATCATCATGATAACAATAATCAAATATATGAAAAGGGAATCAATATCCAAACAAGAAAACCTTAACACAAAGGTCTCAATAACTCAATCAAACAATCAAACAATCAAACAAACAAGCAAACTACGTTCCTCAATCTAAGAAAACCTTACAACTTCCTTCAAAAGCCTTCAACTTTATCTTCAAAGCCAACTTCCTTCCTTCCTTGGAACATCTTCAATCTTCCAAACTAATCAACTAACTTTAACTTCCACATCTTCCTTCCATCCAGAAAATCCATCCTAATATATAGGAAAATCACTTGCCGAAAATAAAAGATCTTCATCTATGAATAAAAGATCTTATGGACCGTGGGCCGTCCGGCTCGGTCCAGTCCAGCAGAGTCACCTCGGTCGAGATGGTACTGTAGCCATCCGAGGTGATCCCCAGCTACGTGTAAATCTCTCTAATCTGGTCCAAAATCAAACTTATGTCCAACTTCCATGGTTCCTAAGCCTTTCATGTAGCTCCTCAATGTTCCATAATGTAGCTTCAATGACTCCTTAGATCCCTTAGCTCCATATCGCTCCAAAACGTGTTACTTTCCCTACAATTACAATAAAACTAGGTGTAGACCTCGATTCTTGCAAAGGTAAACAAAACAACATAATGATCAAGAATATACATCCATACATGCAGATTTATGAAGATAAAACGTCCAAACCAATCCCAACATGCAGACTATAATACATCCTATCAAAATACCCCATACTTGTCCCTTGCTTGTCCCCAAGCAAGATTCAAATTTTAGATACAATATAGAATGGATTATAAGTCATCAAAAATATCAATGAAAAACAATTCAAAACCTTTTTGTGCTCTATTCATAGATCACCCTGAGAGAATGCTTCATAGAATGCATAATAAATCATATTTATCGATATCAATCATGTACAATATAGAATGGTCAAAGTATTTTATAAATATAAGAAAGTTGTTCATCTTTGCATAAAATCATAGAATGCATAATAAATCATATTTATCGATATCAATCATGTATAATTCAATCAAGTCAATCAACATACTCAAGGTCTCAAGGACTTCCAAAAGAGGTCAAGAAACATGCTAGGGTGGGATGTATATAGGATAATGTGGTGCTAAAAATCCGGGAATAGGATCTTTACTTCACTTTCTTTGATTCACAACATCTTCCACCAATAAGCTTTGCTTATTTTCACTTTTTACTTTACTTTTTGGGAGCATGGGCAGAGGTGAACAATAACCGAAGCCTAGGAGATCAACAATCATCAATTCGAGATGCCTCAAACCCTTGATGCACATACCATGACTCGTTAGGACTATCGATCAATCCGACTTTGGCAAGACACAAACACCCGGCTATGTGAATGGTGCCGAGTTACTCATCATCAAGATCAACGTCCCAAAACCTATTTTTTTTCTAACACTTTCAGCCAAGAACTCAACTTCACTTCACATACTTTTCATCAACTGCATCCAAATTCCCGGATAGGTAAAGGGAGGCAAATATGTATATGAGGGGCTAAAGCATGATCAAGAAGAAGAAGAAGAGAATGAAATGCCTTAATCATCCCATGAAGAATGTGAGAGAACTCATAATGTGGTGTCAACCTTCAAATTCAACATAATTTTGATAAAAGCAAAGTATTAAACATGCTAGAATTTCAAACAAAGCATTTAGCAACTTAATCATATCATAAAACTTTTCGAGCATATAAAGATTTCAAAGCTAACCAGCAAACAAATATCTTCATCGAGGTCATATCCAGAATAGAAGCACAAAACGTTTTTCGAAAATCTTTTCAGTTTAAAACCCATCTCGGTCGAGGTGAATTGACGTTATCCGAGGTGTTCAACCGAGATGTATCTCAGTTTTACGACCTCTTTTGGTCAAGAACTTCTCGGTCGAGCCAATTTTTTTTTTCAAGCTGGTTTTTGACGTTTTTCTCAAACAAAAACCTATATGCAATGCATGTAATGACACATAAGCACATGAAGCCAAATAACGATAATATCCGATAAGAGTCATACAAACAAGGTCAAGTAGGTCAAATAATACAAACACCCCATACTTGGGACACATTGTCCCAATGGGTCAAATATAAGTCATAGGAAATATAGTACTCACTGGACAAGCTGAATTGCATAATAATAAGAAAATAAATCCATGAAAAGCTCAATCCTCGTTAGTTGGCGGTGGTGGAGGTGGAATGTAGGGGTAGTGGGACGGGTCGAATGGGTAGCCCATAACCTGCTGGAACTGCACATGTATCATTTGACGTTGGTAATGCATGCTCTCCTCCATCCGATGCGTCCATCCCTCAGTGGATCTAGTCTGGCATCAAAACGCCGGGTAATATCAATTGTCAAGGCGGCGTAGGAATCTGTCATCTCCCTCGTCAGATAATCGATCTATCCTCTGATGCACCTCGAGATCTCTATGGAGGTGGGCTCGCTGCTGAGGTGGCGGTGGCATTTCAGTTGGAGGTGCAGGCGCCTCTCTCTCGACCTATGTGGCCTCGTCGTCAAGGTCAACGGTGGAAATATTGGGGCCGCCGATATCAGTACCGGTGTCCATGGTAGCAGCTCCTCCATAGCCATCTTAATCATCATCTTTGCCAGCTGCCTCTCTAGCAGCGTCCTCCTACATGTAAGGGAACCAAGCAGCTGATCAATACTGATGATCGTAGACTGAGAACTGGGACGACTAGATAATGCCCTGAGGAAAATTTGTTTCCCATGGCATGGTAACATAAGGTGTGCCAAGACCACGGGATACGAGTATGCGCCGTGTGATCATCTCTTGCAAACCCAGTGGCTTCGGTGCCGGCACCAATGTACAACGAGAATGATCCAACTCCATGTAAGTAGCAATGTGGGTCACCAACACACCACAACAAATATCTGCCTTCGCCTTCCCCTTGATCCTATGGAGATCCTCTACCAACATGGCAACAAAGTCTAGAACTCCTCTTGTGACCATACAAAACAAAATAAAGAGCTCACCCTGTCGGACCTTCTAGGTGTCTCAATACGCACCAGAAGCATCTCACTGAATATCCTATGAGCTAAACGGAAGACAAGGTAGAAGATGATCCGCTCCCGGGAATCTCCTGGCTGCCATCTGTCACGGTGGTCAGTCACGTAAGTTATCTCTCCTCAGAAACTACGAGCATGCGCTCGTGAAGCAAAGTCTGTCGTTTTGGGGGTAGAAAATCCAAAAATCTCCCCGAACTGATATAAGGGGACGACGTAGTTCTTGTTCAATAGCCGGTACTTGACTCCTCTATGCTCCGGCATGTAGATAAATGAGCTCAAAAGCTCGAACGTCGGCTCCAAATAAGCCGGTGCTCGAATGGCAATAAAATCCTCAAGGCTAACCATAGGTATCATCTTCTTCAAGTCCTCCACCATGTGAAGACACTCAAAGTCAGCAACATCCACAAAACATGGGGCAACAATGAGGCACCCACAAAACCTATCAAAATCCCGCTGGAATCGTTCGTGGATCACCGGGACGGTTGGTTGTGAAGGAGGAGAAGGAGAAGAGTGGTGGGAAATGCTTGGCCTATCTCTCAGGGCCAATTGGCGATCGGATCTCCTTGAACTACTCATAACTGAAATTCACCTCGGTCGGATCAAGAATACCTCGGCCAAGACGCAAAAGAGTCAACCGACGCGAAGGGTTGGGCAATTCAAGATCTAGAAATTGCAAGCTTTCCCCCCAAAAATCACTACCAACTGCTTCCTAAGGGGTACTTATACTCTTTTCAACAGCAAACAATGGCAACCAAAGCCAGATTGAAGTGGAAACGAAGAAAAAGAACCAAGTTAGGGTTTTGAATGAAATACCCCAAATGCGAAGATTCCGCTCGATGTTTGTGCTATTTGATGCTTGGAAACTGATCCTCGTACTTTTCCTGAGGATTTGGAGACAAAAATCTTCGAAAACGGGCAAGTTTTGAGAATCTGAGCAAAACATTCGCCACGGTCGAGGAGGGAGAAGAGAGAGAGGAAGTGAGAGGAGAGAGAAATGACGTGCCCATTATATACCCCTCGCTGAATTTGATTTCACCTCGGTCGAGGTGTTCCCGGGCGGACCGAGGTGTCAGAGCGAGGTGGTTGTCAGACCTAGGCACCTCGGTTGATGGAGAACACTTCGGTCGAGGCACTCTAATAGCACCAAACATGTCTGGTGTGGCTGATCCACTAATCACACATGCATGTTCCCGATCATTGAACCCATCTAGCCATTTCTTAACTGCGGATTGACTTCCGAACCAGTGGGAGGGAAGACTAGTTTTGGCACAAATCTCAGAGTCATCCATGTGAAACGGAGGACTAGAGCTTAAATTTGAGCCTGAGTTAGAGTCTGAGTCAGAGTCAGAGTCAGAGTCAAAAGAGATTTGAACTACTCTATGGCGTTTGGGAGCAGATGATGCGGCATCATCAACAGAAGATCTCTGGGAAGCCATAAAAAATTTGAAAGAGAGAAAAAGCATATTTATGAAAATTGAAAGAGTAAAGCACGGGAGTTTGCAAAGAGAAGCTGAAGCGTAAGAGATAAAGAAGGAAGAGAAGTGGCGTTTAAGGAAAGTAGTCACATCAACGTTGAAGAACTTTGGGAAGAGAAGTGGTATTTAAGTTGAAGCGTTTGGGAGAGATGATGCGGCATCATCAACAGAAGATCTCTGGGAAGCCATGAAAAATTTGAAAGAGAGAAAAAGCAGATTTATGAAAATTGAAAGAGTAAAGCACGGGAGTTTGCAAAGAGAAGTTGAAGCATAAGAGATAAAGAAGGAAGATAAGTGGTATTTAAGGGAAGTAGTCACATCAACGTAAGTTCACTAAGATCTTGAAAGACTCAAAATCTTGGGAATTTTATTTTTGATTAGAATTCTTCCATAAATTTTGTAACCACTTTTCAAAATTCTTTGAATCTGAAATAAAGCCTTTTGAAATCTCTTTAAAAGCTCTTTCTAAAAGAAATTTAGGAATTAGAATATCTAAAGGATATTAATTCCTAAACGATCCGTGTAAATCAATTTACCCTTGAATCTCGTTTAAAGGTCCTTGAAAAAGATAACTGGGCTGCATACGAAGGAAAAAATAAAATAATTTACTCCCCCTACGTTAATGCTTCCTTGTTCAACATATCAAGCTCTAATCTAATAAAATTAAATTGATCTTCAAGTAGGGGCTTGGTAAAGATATCTGCCAGCTGCAAGTTAGTTGATATAAAAGAGATCGAAACATCATCTTTCTCAACATGATCACGTATGAAATGATGCTACGCATCGATATGCTTAGTCCTTGAATGTTGCACAGGATTTTTAGTAATAGAAATAACACTAGTATTATCACATTTTATCGGAATACCTTTCAAATCAAAGCCAAGATCACGAAGTTGTTGAGCTATCCATAGACTTTGTGCACAATAGGCTCCCACAACTATATATTCAGCTTCGGCTATGGATAGAGCGACATAATTTTGCTTCTTAGAGTGCCAACTGATTATTGATGACCCTAAGAATTGGCAACATCAAGAAGTGATTTTCCTATCGACCTTATAACCTGCAAAGTTTGCATTTGAATAGCAAACAAGGTGAAACGAGCTTTGACGTGGATACAATAACCCTAGATCCTTAGTGCCATTGAGATACCAAAAATACTTTTCACAACTATCAAGTGTGACTCTTTAGGATCAGCTTGAAATCTTGAACACATGCACACGCTTAACATAATGTCAGGTCGACTAGCAGTTAAATACAACAATGAACCGATCATACCTCGATACTCCTTTTGTACTAAACCTTTGCCATCTTTGTCATGGTCAAGCGAAAGTGTCGAACTCGTAGGAGTCTTGGCGACCTTAGATTGATCCATCTTATACTTCTTAAGAATGTCCTTAGTATACTTGCTTTGATTGAGAAAATTTTCTTTCTTATCTTGTGTAACTTGAAGTCCAAGAAAGAAATTTAGCTCACCCATTAAGCTAATTTCAAATTCCCTGCACATGATATCTGAAAATTCCTTGGAAAGGGAATCATTAGTAGCACCGAATAATATATCATCAACATAAATTTTTACTACTATTATATCGTTGCCTCTGGTTTTGATAAATAAAGTTTTATCAATCAAACCTCTTTTAAATTTGTTTTCGAGAAGATAATTGGATAATCTTTCATACCAAGCTCGAGGGGCTTGATTAAGACTAGGGGTGGGCATGAATCCCGCCTAATCCCGTCCCGTCCCGGTCCTGTCCTGATCCCGTCCCGGTCCCGTCCTGATCCCGTCCCGATCCCGGCGGGATTTGAAAACAAAATGTGTATCCCGTCCCATCCCGTTCCGCAAAAAATTTGCGGGACGGGACGCGGGACGGAGACTTCCCATCCCGATTAATTCCGTCTCGTCCCGCATTTATATATAAATAATATTTTATATATTTTTATATATATTATATAGATAAATATCATACATAAATTATAATTTAAAAAAATTATTCTTATACTTTCAAAATTATTAGTTCGATAATTTTTCATCAGTCATTCACTCATTCTTTATGACTCATTTGATTTGATCTAAAATACTAGAGGTTTTGCTCTCCCTTGATTTAGTCCGTTCGCTGCCTTACTCTGTTCTGTTCCATCGCCGCCCTTGCTCTAGCCCGTTCCATCGCCCTTGATTTGTGGATTCCCACAATTGTAATCGATAGTTAAGTAAATGTAATTTTCTGTAAATTATTTGTTGTTATTTTTTGAATGTGAATTGGTAAGACACTTTGTTGTAACTTGAATTTATTTTCAATGTATTAACTACTAATGTAGGCATCATGAATCGATAACTAGGTATTGAGTTTTTTTTTCCGATCATTTGTGTCTTTAAACATGAGAGAAGACAAGCATACATATTGAATATAACCGGTGCATAATTTGCGCGGGATTTGTCCCGTTTCGTCCCGTCCCGTCCCGTCCCGTCCCACATGGGATAAGGCCCGCGCGGAACGAAGAAAAAAGTCATAAATCCCATACCGTCCCGTCCCGTAAATAACTTGCGGGACGGGACGCGGGACGACCCCTATCTCGTCCCGTCCCGTCCCATGTGCACCCCTACTTAAGACCATAAAGAGCCTTGTCCAATTTAAATACATGATCAAGAAATTCATCATTTTCAAAACAGGAGGTTGAGCAACGTAGACTTCTTCTTCTAAGAAACCATTTGGGAAAGCACATTTTACATCCATTTGAAATAGTTTTACACTCATGAAAGATGCAAATGCAAGTAACATACGTATGGCTTCTAACCTGGCAACCGGAGCAAAAGTCTCCTCATAATCAATACCTTCTTCTTGGTTATATCCTTGTGCTACAAGTCGTGCTTTATTTCGTATGACTTTGCCACTTTCATCCAACTTATTTCAAAAAATCCATTTCGTGCCAATGATGGATTGATGCTTTGGTCTTGCAGTAAGAGTCCAAACCTTGTTTCTCTCAAACTCATTTAATTCGTTTTGCATGGCAATGATCCAGTCGGGTTCTGGAAGAGCTTGAACATAATTCTTTGGCTCAATAAGAGACACGAACGCAGAGAATGCACATAGGTTATTTACTTTAGATCGAGTTTGAACTCCTGCATTTGGATTTGAGATCACATTCTCTTGTGGATGGTAAAAAGATTGAAGAGTGTTGAAATTTACTTCGTTTGTAAGATGGAACAGATCCTGAAGTTTGAGGCTCATATGCTTGACTAGATTTAGGTACTGTTGATGTATTGCCCTTGGATCCTATCTCAAGGCCTTGAAGTTGGGTTTCAAGCCCTTAAAATCGAGTTCTGACATCGCAGTTTTCAAGGTCTTCAAGATGTGTTTCAAGGTCTTGAGGGTTTTCTTCGGTATCTTGAATCTTTTCTTGCATATTCTTTCCTTGATCATTAGGATCTTCATCTTCATCTGAATTGGGATTTTCTCGTTGATTCAGACTAAGATATGCAAAACTTTCACTCAAAGTACCATCATTGCTTTCATAAAAAATGACATGAATACTTTCCTCAACAATTTTTGTACGTTTGTTATAAACACGATAAGCTTTTCTATTTGAAGCATATCCATTGAATATAGCTTCATCACTACGTGCATCAAATTTCCCAAGATTATCTATTTAAAATGTAATTAGCAGGGTTTACTACTTCTGCCCAAAAACTTTTTGTCAAACTGTTTTCTAAAAGCATAGTCCTACACATATCCTCAAGAGTGCAGTTCTTACGTTCCACAACTTCATTCTGTTGAGGAGTTCTAGGAGCTGAAAAGTTATGTGAAATACCATATTTTGCACAAAACAAATTAAACTTTAGTTGATCAAATTCTCTACCATGATCACTTCTTATAGAAACGATTGGTAGGTTTTTCAAGGTTTGCAATGTTCGCCCTAAAACGTGCGTGCAAATAAGCTTTATATTTATAAAATTGAAATAAAAGAAAGCGAACCCGCAGTGTACGGATCGGCGTAGATGTTCGCCCCTAGAGGTGTGTGCAAATAAGCTTTAAATTTATAAAACTAGAATCAAGCAAGCGAACCCGCAGTGTACGGATCGACGTAGTTAAGCAAGAATTCCAGAGTATCGAACACAGGGATTTGGGTGGAACGAACTCAGTTGCAGGTTATCAAGCAAGTAAATATATGGAGCTTTGCAAATTATTGGGAAAACAACAATCCTAAAGATCCAGGTATCCAGCTGTGGCAATCGATTCAAGATATACTAAATGATATAAAGACAGAGTTGAGATATGCAAAGGTATACTAATGTAAGGTAATCGTACGGTTGAGGTTCCAAAAACCTTATGTAACTCACCTAAAAGACACTCCCTATACAGGTTGTTGAGGCTCAATATAGAAAGGTTCTAAAGACAAGGATTAGCATCAAATACCCAAACCTATAATCTAAAGATCAAGACTAACTTATCCGATTGAGGTTGTTGAGGCTCACAATCGAGGTAGAGGTTGTTGAGGCTTCACCACCACCTAGAAAAGACAAGTCTAAACTAAGCTAAAGCAAATCTTTAACTTTGGATTAAGGTAAAAGCAAGCTCGTAAACTTAAGGAAATTACGGTTGGATCTTGAGATTCCACGGTCGTGGAACTCAAGAACAGCCCGTAATTTAGGGTTGTCGGCGATAATTCTCTAACTCTCAGGGTCTAATCTGTTTGCGATCGATCTATCATCATCTAAGCCACAACTATCAACCCTTCACCATAGAATTGTTAAGGGTTTTTAGCCAATAACAGTCATATCGATTTCAATTCAAGAATTAAGAGATGGAAAGATGAAAACTTTCAAGAACTTTCAATAATCTTCAACTTAATCTCAAAATCACAAACAGAACACACAATGTTAAGGGTTCACAATAGAACAATTAATCGTAATCCTAGGAAAGAAAGGAAAACGGGATGTCAATCCGTTTTCCAAATCAAACCTAATCAAGAAGAGAGATCTTCTTGCAAAATCTTCCAAGAACTTCGATCTTCCGCAATTCCTGCGAATCTCTACGGCAATCTCCACCAAAAGTACGAGATTCCAGGAAATCCAAACACGAACTTCGATCTCTTCAAAGAGATCTCAATTACTTCCAAGCAAGCTAGGCAAAACGTGCTCGTCTAGATGGTGATGTCGCAAGTGTAAACCTAGAGCGGAAATGTAAGCGGTGATGACGGAATCTCCTTTCTTCCGTCTTTTTATAATGCAGGGCAAAGCGTCGGCCCGGCCCAATCTTTAGAAAATCATGGCTTCGAAACATGGCGAAAAGATTCGCCAAGATCACGGTCGTGGAAGATTCCACGACCGTAATTTTTGGGCGTGGAAACTACTACGGTTAGTTCCACGGCCGTAGAATTCCCTGGAATGAACATCAATTTTTGACTCAAAATCCACGGCCGTAATTTAGGGCAAGAACGTGGTTTGTGGTACGGCCGTGTTTTAGGGCGTAATCAAGAGCGTGATTCTTCCCTAACTCGTGCATTCTTCAATCTAAGACTCCAAAATGCTTCAAAAAGTGTCCTCGACTATGGACACATCAACTCAACTCTCCTTTGCTCGATCCCGTTCGGAAATAGCTCCAAATCACCTAAAATCAATCATAGAACTCGTGTAGACATCCATATTGACAATATAGGTAATACTAGCTCACATATGCACAAAGCTCAATCAAAGACTATCAATATGAATCGAATACGATTAGAAAACGTGCCTAAAATATCACAATATTTCATGCTAACAAATAACCCCATACTTAGCACTTGCTTGTCCCTAAGCAAGGTCTTTCAAAAAAAAGTTTTAAACAAGAGTTAGGATGAAATATGTGTACCTTCTTTTTGGATGAAAGTGACTTCTAAAGAATAGATCATTCTCAAATCTTGCTTCAATCGTTTTTCAAACTTTCACACACTTAATTAGAGAGTAAAAGGTAAAGAAAACTCATGAATCAATTTAACTTCCAAACAAGCATTATAACCTTCAAATATTATCAAAATCAATCATAAGAACTTCAATTTAGATCACCAAGCCATATAACATTCTTTTGATCTTAAGGACTTCCAAAGAAAAGGTCTAGAGTATGGAAGGGAAAGGAAACTTTGAGGGAGAGTGGTGCATAAATCCGGGAAAGTGGACAACTACCTTCTTCTTCTTTTGCGGTTTCCGCAACACTTCACTTAGAGCTTCGCTCTCTTCTTTTCATTTTTCGACTTTACTTTTGGAGTTATGGACAGAGGTGCACAAAAACCGAAGCCTAGGAGATTGGCGTTTCTCAAAATTGCAAGAGATGCCTCAAACCCTTAGCGCACATACCATAATCCGCTAGGAATATCGCTCAATCCGACTTTGGCAAGACACAAACACCCGGCTATGTGAATGGTGCCGAGTTACTCATCGTCATGATTGACTTCCCCAAACCTATAATTTCTTTCTATTCAATTGATTGCAAATATATGCTCTCATGGCCCTCCCACATCAAACATGCCTTTTTCTCATTCACTTTCCAAGTTCCCGGATGGGTAAGGGAGGCTAATATTTCAATGAGGAGTTAGATGATCAAAGAAAGAAGAAAGAAAGTATCGAATTGCCTTAATCATTTCAACAAGAAGTATAGGAACTTATAATGTGATTTCAACTTCAATTTCTTACATGATTTAGGTAACATTTTCACATTATACAACTTGCAAAAGAGGTAAAATTTATTCATTCAATTTCTTTTCGAATTACCATCCTTTCAAGCATGCAATTGTTATCAACTCAATTCGCAAGTAGTGATTATCATGGAAATCATATCGATTCGTTAGAAGCATCAAATTTTCAAAATTTTTCAATTTTTATGGGTTTTTAAAGTTCTTTTTCATGCAATGCAAGAATGAAACGTGTAACATATGATGAACATGCAATGATAGTCTCGGAATGAAAGCAACATGTAGAGTAGAGTTATTACAAACATTTAGTACATCCCACCCCATACTTAGGACGAACATTGTCCCTAATGTTCACAAGAAAGAACAAAAGAAAGAAAAGAAAAAGAAACTCACAAATGGTGGCGGGAATGTCTAAAAACGAGCGGTCCGGTCATCAATCACTGCGGCGCCGGTGGAGGTGGGAATGGAGAGAAACTCGGATCATAGGACCGCCCAAACTGCTGGCGGTAGACGTCCCTCATCATGTGGTCAAGGTCGTCTAAGCGTCCGTCTCTAGCATCCGCCCGGATCTCTAGTGCTCCGACTCGCTCAGAAAGTCCGGTAGCCCACTCCGGCATCCTCTCATACCATCACGGGGCGTGATCATACCATGTGGGGGCATCGGCTGGTGCTGGTGGCGGTGGTGCTGCTGACTGCGTCGTGGACCAAGGAGGAGGTGTGTCGTACCAGGTGGGAGGTGTAGTCATCCACGTGGGTCTCTCGCTCACACTAGCGCGGCGAGATGACGAGCCTGAAGCTCTAGCTGGGCGTGGAGAGCGCCTAGGTACATCCGGGGCCGCTTCCGGCTGATCCGGAAACGTGCCGAACTCCTGCTCTGCTCCTCCACCACTCTCGTACTGCTCTCCCATGTCCTCCTCATCCTCAGCTGGTGGTGGAACGTAGGGGGGAGCTACAAGCCTGTTCGCATGCATCGCAGCGAACGTCTCCTTCCAGTTGTGGCGTCCCGCCACAATGGAATACTCTGGCAGCCACTCAATACCCCTGCCTGTCCTACTCTCCCAGGGCATGCCCGCATAAGGCGGACCTGTATGTGTGGGGAAGATGAGTCCCCTAACCATGAATGCATGTAGTCCTAGAGGTACAGCGGGTATGCGGGTGCAAGCTGAAAAGTCTACACCAAGGCTCCTAGCTATGTGGGTAACTATCCCACCATATCCAATGTTCCCCTTCGCTTTATTCTTGAGCTTACTCATCGTCGCCGCCAAAAGAGTAGCACAATCTGCGCGGCATCCATAAAGCATAGCGTAGAGAAGGAATAGCTCATCCGTCTTAATCTTTTGGGGCGTCTCCATCCTAGGAAAGAGACACTCCGAAAGAACACGGTGAGCTATCTTCAAGGCTAGATGGTAAATCAATCTAGCCTTGGTATCAGCTGGTTGCCAACGGTCCTTGTCGGCATAAATCATGGCCACTTCCGCCCAAAAGTCCTTGGCGGAAACGCCTCTAGGAAGTCGACCGTTATAGGTCTCATGGAACCCAAAAATGGTCCCGAACTCAACAATGCTCAAATGGTAGTCTCTGTTCATGAGACGGAAGGAGACGGTCCTATCAACATGGCTGTGCTCGAAAGATGTCACAACCTCTCGGGTGATCTCCTCATAAGCGTCTTCACGAATGTTCGTGAAGACAAGCAATCCGGCTCTATCCAAGAGCCATGTAAGGTCATCTACTATGTTGAGAGGATGTAGATCCTCCAACAACAAATACCTAGGACCTATCACTGTCCTCTTCTCTATTTTCTCAAATGCAGCTATGTGGTTTTCGTGTATGGTCGGGATGCTAGGAGGAGGGGGTGAGGATGGAGGTGAAGGTGATGATGGTGGTGAGGGAGATGAGGGTGGTGGTGCCCTAGAGGTTGAGGGGTTGCCCTTTCTCTTCTTGTTTTGCTCCCCTTTCTTTTCCTTAATCCTTCCCGACATTCTCCTTACAAAATCCATTTCTGTTCAAAATTACGGGCTGTTCTTCAAAAACCACGGCCGTGGAACCTCCAGAGACCGTGATTCGACACAGAATTTTGTGAATCTCAGCAAATTCACCAAATTTCACCACAACAAGCAGCCCTAATCTAATTCCTTCCAATCTTTATCAGTTCTTCCTAAAAATCTATGGCAAAAACGAACCAAATCCACTAGAATCGAAGAGAAGAAAATAACCTCTTTTTCGGATTGAAAAATCCAAAATGCGGGTTTGTTGATCGTTTTCCACTCGATTTGTTGCTTGGATCTTGTTCTTGATTGGATTTGCTGCAGATTAGAGCGAAGAATCGTTGAAAACGATTAAAGGACGAAGATTTGGGAGAGGCTGCGGGTTTTCGGTATTTAGGGCGTGGAATTGGGGAGGAATTGTGGTGTTTTTGTGATGAAGTGTGGCTTTTATACTCGCAGGCAAATTTTCAAAAATCACGGTCTATCGGGGCATTCCACGGCCGTGGAAGTGTACGGACCCGTGGTTTTGGTGATTTTTCACAGGCCTTTGAGAATTACGGCCACTGTAGCTATGACGACCGTGGTTTAGACCGTGGAACCTTCTGTAAAGCTTCAAAGTCCAAATTTCGTCACTTCTTTTTGACATTATCCTCCCTTTCTCCCTTTCCATCGATCCTACAACCAAAAACACGAATATACCGGAAGAAATCGAGGCATAACAAAGCAAAAACTTCTATTCTAAGCTAAACTATGAATCGAAAACAAAAACGAAAATGCAATACCTTGGGTTGCCTCCCAAGAAGCGCTTTGTTTAAGGTCCGTAGCTAGACCATTCTTGCACTTATTCGAGTGTGGTAGGTGCAAACTCCTCAGCTTGGAGTTCCGGTGAGTACTTCTTGAGTCGTTGGCCGTTCACCTTAAAACTTCCGCTAGCTTCACCCCATACTTCAACTGCACCATGGGAGAAAATACGCTTAATTAGAAAAGGTCCAGTCCAACGAGATTTTAACTTACCTGGAAAGAGGCGAAGTCTCGAGTTGAAGAGGAGAACTTGATCTCCTTCTTGGAAGTCCTTTGGAATGATATGCTTATCATGCCAACGCTTTGCTCTTTCCTTGTAGATCTTAGCGTTTTCATAGGCGTTCAAACGGAGTTCATCCAGCTCGTTGATGTCTAGGAGACGCTTCTCTCCCGCTTCCTTCATGCCGAAATTCAGCCATTTGATAGCCCAAAACGCTTTGTGCTCTAGCTCTACCGGCAAATGACAAGACTTCCCATACACAAGGTTGTATGGTGTGGTTCCTATGGGAGTCTTGTATGCGGTCCGGTATGCCCATAATGCATCATCTAGTTTCAAGGACCAATCCTTCCTAGTCCTTGAAACTGTCTTCTCTAGAATTCCCTTGATCTCCCTATTTGAGATCTCAACTTGTCCACTCGTTTGTGGATGGTAAGGGGTGGCGATCTTGTGAGTAACCCCATACTTGGTTAGAAGAGCTTCAAAGCGACGGGCTATGAAGTGAGAACCTCCATCACTAATGATCGTCCTTGGCGTCCCGAATCGCGGAAAGATGGTCTTGTTGAAGAACTTAACCACCACCATGGCATCATTCGTGGGAGAGGCAATTGCTTCGACCCATCTAGAGACGTAGTCTACCGCCAATAGTATGTATTGGTTTCCACAAGAAGAAGGGAATGGTCCCATGAAATCGACTCCCCAAACGTCGAAAATCTCCACCTCTTGGATGTTGTTGAGGGGCATCTCGTTCCTTCTAGAGATATTGCCTGTTCTTTGACAAGCATCGCAACAAGAAACAAAGGATTGCACATCTTTAAATAAAGTAGGCCAATAGAATCCAGATTGCAATACCTTTGCGCTAGTTTTGTTTGAACTAGCGTGTCCTCCACAAGGTAGTGAATGACAATGTCGGATGACACTTTGCATCTCATCTTCCGGCACACATCGCCGGATGATGCCATCCGGACCTCTCTTAAAGAGGAGAGGCTCGTTCCAATGGTATTCCCGGACGTCCTTGAAGAACTTCTTCCTTTGTGCGTACGACAGTCCGGGTGGTATCTCCTGGCAAACTAAATAGTTAACGAAATCAGCAAACCATGGTTCGTTACCTTTGGAGACTACCTTGATGCACTCCTCTATGATATGTAGGTGTTCGTCCGGAAAGGAGTCATCAATGGGCAAATGGTCGTCCTCTAGATGTGTTAGACGACTCAAATGATCCGCAACAGAATTTTCCGAGCCTTTCTTGTCGCGGATCTCTAGATCGAATTCTTGTAGGAGAAGAATCCATCTAATCAGCCTTGGTTTCGCATCTTTCTTCGCAAGGAGGTACCGGATCGCAGCATGATCCGTGTAAACAATCACCTTTGCACCTACAAGATAAGAGCGGAACTTGTCAATAGCGTAGACAATGGCTAAAAATTCCTTTTCTGTAGTGGCGTAGTTGAGCTGAGCTTCGTCTAGCGTCTTGCTAGCGTAGTATATGGCGTGGGTTCGTCCTTCCTTTCGTTGCCCAAGAACAGCTCCAATGGCTACGTCACTAGCATCACACATAATCTCGAAAGGGAGAGTCCAATCCGGGGGTTGGATAATGGGTGCTGAAATCAGAGCTTGCCGAATGGTGTTGAATGCATCTAGACATTCCTGTGAAAACTCAAAAACTGCATCCTTCATCAATAGATTAGTGAGAGGTTTTGATATCTTAGAAAAGTCCTAAATGAAACGTCTATAAAATCCAGCATGTCCTAGGAAACTTCTTATTCCCTTCACCGAAATTGGGGGAGGAAGTTTCTCTATGGTCTCTATTTTAGCTTTGTCTACCTCTATCCCTCTACTAGAGACTAAGTGACCTAACACGATTCCTTCCTTAACCATGAATTGACACTTCTCCCAATTAAGAACTAGGTTAGTGTCTTCACATCTTTGCAAAACAAGAGAAAGGTTAGAAAGACAATCGTTAAAAGAGGAACCGTAAACGGAGAAGTTGTCCATGAAGACTTCCATGATTTCCTCTACGTATTCGGAGAAGATGGCCATCATGCACCGTTGAAAGGTGGCTGGGGCGTTGCAAAGCCCGAACGGCATTCTCCTGTAGGCGAACGTACCCCAAGGGCACGTGAATGTGGTCTTCTCTTGATCATCCGGATGTATCGGAATCTGAAAGAAGCCACTATAACCGTCAAGGTAGCAAAAGTATGAATGTTGTGCTAACCTTTCAAGCATTTGATCGATGAATGGCAATGGAAAGTGATCCTTCCGCGTTGCGTTGTTGAGCTTGCGGTAGTCTATACACATTCGCCATCCAGTCACGGTTCGGGTAGGAATGAGTTCGTTGTTCTTGTTGGTGATGACTGTCATTCCTCCCTTCTTCGGAACTACTTGAACCGGGCTCACCCATTTGCTATCGGAGATAGGATAGATGATACCTGCATCAAGAAGTTTAAGAATTTCCTTCTTGACAACCTCCTTCATGGTCGGATTCAACCGCCTTTGAGGTTGTCTTGAAGTTCTAAAGTCCTCCTCCATTAGTATCTTGTGCATGCATAGGGAGGGTTTAATTCCTACTAAGTCCTCTATAGTATAGCCTATGGATTTTCTATGTTTCCTAAGGACAATCATGAGCTGTTCATGTTCATCTATGCTTAATTCAGAACTAACGATAACCGGGAAGGTGGAATTAGATCCAAGAAAAGCGTACCTTAGATGAGTAGGAAGTGGTTTAAGTTCCATTGCTTTCGGAGCTTCCAATGATCCTTGAGGAGCTTCCGATGTTTCCTTAGAAGTTTCTAAGGATGTTGAATGGTCTGGAGAAGAATTAGAGGAAGTTGAAGAAGTATGCCGATCGCCCTTTTCCACGGTCAAAATTACGGTTTCCTCTGGTATTCCACGGCCGTAATATCCTCTGGAATGGAGATTGATTTTAGTCATGGAATCCACGGTCGTGGAATACAGAGTATGACCGTGGATTCGAGTATTCTCAGCCTCATCGTGGAGTTTCTCAAACTCCACTTCATGCATCTCTTCTTGTGCTTCTAAGGCTTCAATTTCCTCTTTGCACTCTTCTTCTTCTCCTACATCGGTTAGACTCATAGTAATAACCTTTTGTAAGGGATCGTTAAAGAGAATCGCACTTACCTCCTCCCTAGATAAACCTTCTTCGTCTTGGACATTGTAAATCTCCTCATCAAAGATTGGCTCCTTCACTAGAGTGGAAAGAACGAACTCTACTTTCTCTTCCCCAATATCAAAAGCGAGTCTCCCATTCTTGCAATCGACCATGCAGCCGGAAGTTGCAAGAAACGGCCTTCCGAGTATGATCGGGACCGGACTATCTGCAGGAATGACAAGTACGACAAAATCAATGGGGACAAAGAACTTGCCTAGCTTGACTGGGACGTCTTCTACAATGCCGACGGGACGAGTAATGGATCGATCCGCCATGTATAACGTCATCTTCACTGGTTTAGGGTCGCCTAAACCGATCTTCCTGCACAATGCAAGTGGTATGATGCTCACACTTGCTCCTAAGTCACATAAAGCGTCATATGTGACCTCTCCCACTCCAATGGGGATGCAAAATGACCCCGGATCCTTCAGCTTTGGGGACATTTTCTCCTTCATAGTCTTGATGAGATCTGAAGAATCCGAACTCATCTTGACCTCTCCAAAATCTTCTAGCTTCCTCTTGTTAGAGAGGAGCTCCTTCAAGAACTTGCCATAAGCCGGCATACCTACAATAGCATCAATGAAAGGTATATTAATATGCAGTTTGCTCATGAGTTCTATGAACTTACCGAATTGCTTGTCTAGGCGTGCTCGCGCTCTAGATTGAGGGAACGGTAGGGGAGGTTTGAAAGCTGGAGGGGGAACATAGACGTCCTCCTTCTCCTTCCCCTTTTCCTTGCCTTTCTCTACGGGGACTTCAACGAACGTAGGCTGCGGATCGGTGGTAGTCACTCCGCTCCTAGTTGTAATCGCCATTACCCTTCCCTTAGGGTTGTCCTCCGTCTTTCCCGGAAGTTTCCCTTGATTTCTAGGAACTTCCTCCGCATGGTTGAACATTTGATTTTCCAAAACCTTTTGAGCTTTGTCAACCTTAGAAATTTGATCATCAACCTTGATGATGCGGTTCTCTAACCCTTGAAGCTTTCCCAAGATTGTTTCCAACATGGGATCCGGCTTCTCCTTTCCCGTATTGTTTCCTCCATTTGATGATTGCCCCTGGCTTTTCAAAGGAGTAGAGGAAGAAGAGGGTGGAGTTAGTGAATTGGAATTGGAAGGATAGGAGTTACCGGAATTTTGTTGATTTGAGCGCCAATTGTTGTTGTTCGAACCCCGATTGTTGTTCCAATTGTTGTTATTCCGGTTGTTGTTGTTTCCATTCCAATTGCCATTCCGGTTATTGTTCCGGTTATTGTTGTTGCGGTTGGTGATATCACCGCCGTTGTTGTTGCCCAAATAGCCAACATCCTTCTCTTGTTGCTTTGGGAAGTTGGTCTTGATAGTCTCCTTCAACTCTTTAATCTCATTGTTGAGGGAGAAAATCTGATTTTGAGCTTCATGTGTGAGCTTTGCTCCTTGCTCCACACGATTTCCCTCCACTTTCCGGTGGGAATATTTCTCTATGACTCTTGCTTGCTTCTCGATGAAGTCCCAAGCGTCATCTTCTCTCATGTCCATGAACGTTCCGCATGAGAGGGATTGGAGGTTGAATTGCGTTCCCGCATCCAGCCCCTTGTAGTAAATTTCCAGCAAGGCAAGCTTGGATATGCCATGATGAGGGCAATCCAAGAGCAAATCCTGAAACCTTTCCCAAGATTGAAACAAACTTTCGTTAGGTCTCATAGAAAAAGCATTAATCTTACCTCTAAGTTCCGCCGTTTTGGAGGGCGGAAAGAACTTGGTGAGAAACTCTGCGGAGAGGTCTTCCCACGTTTCTAGTTTCCCACTAGGAAGAGCTTGGTACCAAGATAGCGCTTTCCCTTTCAAAGAGAAAAAGAAAGGTTTGAGCTTATAGCTGTTGGTAGTAGCGCTCTTTGGTCTCATCGTTTCCATCATACACTCAAAGTTTTGCAAGTGTTGGTGTGGAGATTCAGCGCTTGTACCGCCAAACTGGCTTTGGCGAACAAGAGTGATAACTTGAGGGTTGAAGCTAAACCCTTGTACATCTTCAGCATCAAAGTTCACACCTAAGCGGCGTGGTTGTTGTGTTGGATCCATCCGCTGGCCAAGAGTTCTCGGCTCATTATCCACACGTTCGACCCTCGCATTCCTAGGTGGGATGCGGCGGTTAGCAGCTCCTTGTGGATTGAAAGGATTTATGTTGACCGTGGGATCGATCTCTTCTAACGGAGGCATGGAAGAATCACTATCATCGGTGGATGAGTGGTTTCTTCTTCTAGACCTTGTTCTCCTTTTCGAGGACTTCTTGTCCACCTTATTTTCAAGATCGCTCATCTTTATCTTCATTTGGGCGATCACGTCTTGTAGACCGTTAACTTGAGATTGATGACGATCCATCTCATCCTGGAGGAGAGTCTCATTCCATCGGAGTTGAGCTTCCTTCTCCGCCAATTCAGTTTGAAGATCGCGTTCGTTCTCTTGAGCCATCCTCTTTTCCTTGCGTCTTTGTCTCAAGGTTTTCTCTAGCTCTTGATCAAGAGGTAAGAGATCTTCGGTGTTCCTAGACCTGCGCATGCACTCAAAGAAAAATCAAATAACGAGAGCAAGCTCCCAAGCTTGACAACCGGCTACCGGATTCGGACGAAGCCAAATCCCCGGCAACGGCGCCAAAAACTTGTTCGCCCCTAGAGGTGTGTGCAAATAAGCTTTAAATTTATAAAACTAGAATCAAGCAAGCGAACCCGCAGTGTACGGATCGACGTAGTTAAGCAAGAATTCCAGAGTATCGAACACAGGGATTTGGGTGGAACGAACTCAGTTGCAGGTTATCAAGCAAGTAAATATATGGAGCTTTGCAAATTATTGGGAAAACAACAATCCTAAAGATCCAGGTATCCAGCTGTGGCAATCGATTCAAGATATACTAAATGATATAAAGACAGAGTTGAGATATGCAAAGGTATACTAATGTAAGGTAATCGTACGGTTGAGGTTCCAAAAACCTTATGTAACTCACCTAAAAGACACTCCCTATACAGGTTGTTGAGGCTCAATATAGAAAGGTTCTAAAGACAAGGATTAGCATCAAATACCCAAACCTATAATCTAAAGATCAAGACTAACTTATCCGATTGAGGTTGTTGAGGCTCACAATCGAGGTAGAGGTTGTTGAGGCTTCACCACCACCTAGAAAAGACAAGTCTAAACTAAGCTAAAGCAAATCTTTAACTTTGGATTAAGGTAAAAGCAAGCTCGTAAACTTAAGGAAATTACGGTTGGATCTTGAGATTCCACGGTCGTGGAACTCAAGAACAGCCCGTAATTTAGGGTTGTCGGCGATAATTCTCTAACTCTCAAGGTCTAATCTGTTTGCGATCGATCTATCATCATCTAAGCCACAACTATCAACCCTTCACCATAGAATTGTTAAGGGTTTTTAGCCAATAACAGTCATATCGATTTCAATTCAAGAATTAAGAGATGGAAAGATGAAAACTTTCAAGAACTTTCAATAATCTTCAACTTAATCTCAAAATCACAAAGAGAACACACAATGTTAAGGGTTCACAATAGAACAATTAATCGTAATCCTAGGAAAGAAAGGAAAACGGGATGTCAATCCGTTTTCCAAATCAAACCTAATCAAGAAGAGAGATCTTCTTGCAAAATCTTCCAAGAACTTCGATCTTCCGCAGTTCCTGGGAATCTCTACGGCAATCTCCACCAAAAGTACGAGATTCTAGGAAATCCAAACACGAACTTCGATCTCTTCAAAGAGATCTCAATTACTTCCAAGCAAGCTAGGCAAAACGTGCTCGTCTAGATGGTGATGTCGCAAGTGTAAACCTAGAGCGGAAATGTAAGCGGTGATGACGGAATCTCCTTTCTTCCGTCTTTTTATAATGCAGGGCAAAGCGTCGGCCCGGCCCAATCTTTAGAAAATCATGGCTTCGAAACATGGCGAAAAGATTCGCCAAGATCACGGTCGTGGAAGATTCCACGACCGTAATTTTTGGGCGTGGAAACTACTACGGTTAGTTCCACGGCCGTAGAATTCCCTGGAATGAACATCAATTTTTGACTCAAAATCCACGGCCGTAATTTAGGGCAAGAACGTGGTTTGTGGTACGGCCGTGTTTTAGGGCGTAATCAAGAGCGTGATTCTTCCCTAACTCGTGCATTCTTCAATCTAAGACTCCAAAATGCTTCAAAAAGTGTCCTCGACTATGGACACATCAACTCAACTCTCCTTTGCTCGATCCCGTTCGGAAATAGCTCCAAATCACCTAAAATCAATCATAGAACTCGTGTAGACATCCATATTGACAATATAGGTAATACTAGCTCACATATGCACAAAGCTCAATCAAAGACTATCAATATGAATCGAATACGATTAGAAAACGTGCCTAAAATATCACAATATTTCATGCTAACAGTAGATTAGAAAGTATTCCAGAGTATCAAACTCAGGGATTTGGTGAAACAAAACCAGTTTCAAGTAATCGAGCTATCAAAAGTGTAGTAGCTTTGCAAATAATTGGGAAAACAGCAACCCTAAAGATCCAGGTATCAAATTGTGGAAATCGATTCAAGATATACTATAGATATAAGGACAGAGTTGAGAATTGCAAAGGTATATTGAAGCAAGGTAATGTACGGTGAAGTTCCAAAACCCTATATATCTAACCAAAAGACTCTCACTATAAAGGTTGTTGAGGTTGCAGTATAGAAAGGATCTAAGGGTAAGAATTAATCTCAAATACCCAAACCTAAATCCAAAGGATCAAGATAAACTCAAACGGTTAAGGTTGTGACACTCGAAACCGAAATAGAGGATGTTGAGTCTCACTACTACCTAGGAAAGGCAAGCCAAGGCTAGGTTAAAACTAATCTTTAACTTTGGATCAAAGCAAAAACAAAATTCGTAAATCAGGGAGAATCACGGCTAGATCTTGAGAACCACGGCCGTGGAACTCAAGAACAGACCGTGATTTAGGGTGTCGACGAGGTTTCTCACACTCTCAGGGTCCAATCAAGTTACGATCAATCTATCATTATCTAAGCCACAATTATCAACCCTCCACCTTAGAATTGCTAAAGGGTTTTAGCCAACAATCATTGTCATGATATCAATATTCAAATTAAGAAGAATAAAAGATGAAAACCCTCGAAAACTCGAATAAAACTCAAAATCAATCTCGAAATCCAAACACAAAGGTAATATGTTTATGAATCTAGAAGAATAGGAACAGAAACCTCACAAAGATCTGGAGAAGTCACAAAAAATGGGGTGTCAATCCGTTCTCAAATGAAAATCCTAGAATATCTCACAAAGTACACAATTTCCGAAGAGTACGTCCTTCACAAATCTTCAAGCGAATCTCCCAATGACGGTTAAACGTACGCGAAAGTCAGCGACGGTAAGCGAGTGTAAGCAGGTGTAAGCGAAAGGTTCCGAAAACTCTCTTCTCTAGCCTTTTTATAAGGCGAGGTAGGGTTACGAGAAAGCCCAATGACGTGGCTGACGTGGCAAAATATAACACGTCACATAATTGCCAAGATCACGGCCAAGTACAACTTTCCACGACGGTGGTTTAAGGCGTGGAAACAGATTACGGTGCCATAGGATTTCCACGACCGAAATTTAGGCCGTGTAACTCTCTGGAGTGCTCTAAACTCAAGTCCACGTTCATGATGTCAAGTCCACGGCCGTGGTTTAGAGCGTGGTTCCTCAAATCCTCTTTCACGACCGTAATTTAGGGCGTGGACTTGCTTTTCCTCTTTCTTTGCCTTTGTTTCGTGCAATCTTCCATCCATGCTCCCTCCTTAGCCTTCCTAATCCATCTCCTTGCGATCAAATGTAATCGAACACTCCTTTCCTTCCTCATTTTAATCCAATCCAAGCTTTATTCACCTAAAAACACAGATAAGCTAGTGTAGATCTCTATATCGACAAAGTGGGTGAACTAGCTCACAATTGCTTCAAACACATATCTAAGAATACTATATAGAGGGAAAAACAACTAAAACAAGTGCCTAAAATATCATCATATTTCATGCTAAAAAAATACCCCATACTTGCCACTTGCTTTTCCCCAAGCAAGGTTTTTAAAAGCTTAGAACATAAGGTAGAATGAAATATGAATGCAAAACACAACAAAACAATCTTTTTGGTTGGTGTGTTTCTAGTCAATAGATCATCCTCAAACCTTGCTTCATTCATCCTTGAAAACGCTTATATCCATAAACTAAAATATGCAAAACAAAGAAACTTCATAAATTGCAAATACTTCAAGACAAACATCATAACCTTCAAGTATTGTCAAAACCAAGCATGTGAAACTTCAATTTAGATCACCAAGTCAAATAACACTCTTATGATCTCAAGGACTTTCAAATAAGGCCAAGAATGCGGAAGAAGGTGGGAATGTTGTAAATGAATGTGGTGTATGAATCCGGGAAGAAGGACAACACAAACTCTTTTCTTTTTACCATTTGAACTTCCACCAACTTAGAGCTTTGCTCTAGACTTTTGCACATAATTTTTTGTAACACCCCAATTCCGCGGGACTCGGGGCACTACCGGCGGAGACCTCACAATGGGTCCCGACCCTTACCCTGACAACAATTTCACTGGATCTTACAACAAGACACAAATAAAGGCAAAACCAAAATTCATTTTAATGCAATGACATGAACGCCAAAAGAAAACAACGAAAGACTTCAGCCGAGATACAACGCTAAAGGCAACCGCCATACACGCGACATACATAATATCCTAAACAATACATAAAACAACCCCCAAAACCCATCCTAAAATGTACGGACCCCGGCTGCCCACTCTTCCGGATCTCTCAGCCGCGCCCCTAACCTAAAAGGCAACTACAACAATATCGGTATAAAACCGTTAGCTAGCATTCAAGGCATTAGAATCATGGTATTGGCACACACACACATAAGGTATCATAAACACACAACATGTTTCAAAACACACAATCCGGTTTATTATCTTTTTATTATTAGGTCATATCCCGTTCTAATTCAACTTCTTTTGTGACACGAGAATCTTAAAGATCTCGCCCTTGTCCCCTTTCACCATACGGGTTTGTACTTGATGCGGATCAGCATCACCCGATGGGCTGGTCGCAAGGCACCTCCCAGTCATCCCCATTTTGGACTGGACAAGCGGTCACCGCCCGTTATCATACACTTGGGCCAAATATAAACATATAAAGTCGGTGGTCCTATTACCGGTTTAGATGTTATAACATAAGCAATAAACACACACATAAACAATAACACACACCACCAAACACGCATTGAAACTAATACAGAGAATACGAGCTAAGTAAGTCCGGAGACTTACCTCGTCACCACACTCAACTCACAACACTCTCGCTTCCTTAGGGAGGAAGCCCATAACCTGCTCACAAGAAGATAACTATATCAACAACAACCCACTCACAATAGAAGTCTTAGACTTCTATACAAATGATCTACGCAAGACCATTTGACTCTAAATTCTAGGACCGCATCCTATGATCTCTCATGCTCACATCACACTCAACACCAGCTAGAAGTCTTTAGACTTCTAGACCCTATGATCTCGCAAGATCATAACCCATAACACATACTAGGATAAACATGCCTAGTCCAAACAAACTCAAAGGTAACAACACCATGCTAGGATAAGTCAATCCTAAGCTCCAAAATCTCACAAGATCATACAATCCCACCTCGAGCCTCAAAACGCTCACAACATCAACCATATAACTTAAAGCCTTATATCAACCTCACAGGATAACCAACACCTCAAGCTTAGAACCAACATCAATCCATCAAACAAGATCAAATCCTCGAAACTCACCTAAGGTTCAAAGCCACTACTTGGCATTAACTCTAAGTTATGCTAGATCCGTCCTAACATGATACTAAAACTTAACATAACTAGATCGAGGGGAAAGAATACTCACACTACGTCAAAAGACGGAAGCGTTCAACGGATGTCGACTTGGACTCGTTAGGCCTTTATCGGGGCGCTTCCGAACCTAGCACCAAACTAAATAAATTTAGCTTATAAGCTAAATTTGAACGGAATAATGAACATATATAATCTAAGGAAAACCCCACTTTATAACCCAAGTTAAAAATCGTTAAATATATATTCCGGACAAATTCTATAACATCATAAACTCAAGATAAAACTCGTTTTCAAAGTCGGGGACGAAACAAGACCGCTCAACCATTTTCCGGGGCAAAATATACAATTTTATAAATGTGGCCATAAACCGTAACTAATAATCTTGGCCATTTTCCGAAAATAATTACTGTAGGGGTATAAATGCAGGAACCCCAAATTATGGGTCAATTAGCACAAATATATAAAGCATGGGTACAGTTTGTATTTAAGCACAAATTAGGGGGGCCGATTATAATTAAACCAAGGGTTTTAAAATCCCAAATCATATCATTACTGGGGAAGGGGAAGTAGTGGCGTAGGCGGCAGCAAGGGGCACTCCTAAGGTGGCGGGCAGCAAGGCTCTCCAGCGTCGAAGGCTGTCCCGTTGGCTTCGGTGGTGAGTCAGGCACACATTGGCGGTCCTGACGTCAGGGTCCTGGTGACGGATGCGACAGACAGAGAGGGAGGTCGACGGGTGGCCCTCCGATGGAGAGGCGACGGCAGAGCATCTCGAGCATTCATCCGGCTTCCGACGACGGTGAGGTGTCAGCCCAAGGCCACCGATCCTGAATCGAGATGTCCCTCTGAGCATGTTTCCATTATTGTGGGTTTTCCTGGTTTTCTGTAAATACCCATCCAGTTTTCATATCGGGGACATTAGAGGGCCGGATTGAGGGTTTGAGGAGGTAGAGATGAGAAGAATCGAGATGGCCATGGGCGAAGCTTGTTGCAGGTGAAGAAAGGAATTGCAGAGGGAGGGTTGAAGAGAGCAAGGCAGAGTAGGAGATGGTTGAGGACTTGAGGGCGATGTACAGGTGGTTCCCTGTGAGGGTTGTTGCTTGACATGTTTCAGCTAGGGCTAAAGTGCCCATCTCCCTTGGCTAACTCGAGACCATCGTTTATTGCAGTTGTTTGGACAAAGTGATCCTTGTGAGGACGAGTTGAAGAAGGGAAGAATAGAGCAGGGCTGCTGCGTGAGGGTATTCTCCGAAAGGGTGATGAAAACAGAGGAGAGAATGAGTGTGGCTTGTTGTGGGGATACAGGGGTCAAGACTTGAAGGGTTGGGTACTAGAGTCCAGGAGTCGGGTGCAGGATTATCATCCAAGAAGGCTTGCACTAGCCTGAGCGGGAAAGGCGGGACAAAAGCTGCTTTACAAGGAGTTGGCGTGAGGAAGAGGGAAAAAAAATGATGAAAAGGTGAGGAGGAAAGAAAAAATAATAATAACATTAAAATAGGAAATCGGGAATCAATAAACTCGATCAAACACATTCGGAATGGGGATTTCCGTATCAAACAACTTCCCGACTATTTTCCGGAAAAAAAAATACCAAAATATAATTATACCAAACAAAACATTTTACCCCTTAAAAATACATTTACATAAAATACTTGAGCTAATAAAATATCACTAAAAGAAGGGAAAAAAATATCAAAACGACCCCAATAAACGGGGCGTTACATTTTTCGACTTTACTTTTGGAGTTATGGACAGAGGTGCACAATAACCGAAGCCTAGGAGATCGGCGTTTCTCAATTTCGAGACGCCTCAAACCCTTGATGCACATACCATAATCCGTTAGGAATGTCGCTTAATCCGACTTTGGCAAGACACAAACACCCGGCTATGTGAATGGTGCCGAGTTACTCATCATCATGATTGACTTCCCCAAACCTAGAATTTTCCTACACTTTGAAAACAATTTCTTTCATGGCCCTCCCACGTCAAACATGCCAAATTTAACTTCTTCCTAAATCCCGGATAGGTAAAGGAGGCAATTATCTCATTGAGGGGCTAAATGATCAAAGAAAGAAGTAAGAAATTCGATGTGCCTTAATCATTTCATAAAGAAGTATAAAAACTAATATTGTGATTTCAACCTTTGTTTCTCAATATGAGTTAGATAAAACTTTCACATTATGAAATTTGCAAGAAAGGATAAACAACATACTCAATTTCCTCATAATTCATAATTCAACTTAAGCATACAATTTGTCATCAAAAACTCATTCCACAAGTGGTTTTCATCATAGAAATCATCTCTAATCTTAGAAGCACAAATATTTTCAAAAATTTTCAAATTTTTATGGGTTTTTCAAAGTCTTTTTCATGCAATGCAATAATGAAACGTGTGACAATGAAAGGGAAATGCAAGTGTTCATAGAATCATCCAAGCAAAGTAAGTAGAGTTATTACAAACCATAGTCACACCCCACCCCATACTTGAAACATACATTGTCCTCAATTTTCGAAAGAAATAAAGAAAACAAAGGAAAACAAAGAAACTCACTAGAGGGTGGTGGAGTGGCTCAAACCAACGGTCGATCAACGCCATCACTGTGGAAGAGGCGGCGGTGGAAATTGACGGAATTTGGAGCTGAAATTCCGCCTAAACTGTTGGCGGTATATGTCTCTCATCATCAAGTCATGCTCCTCAGCCCGTACATCACGAGTGTCCTGGCGGATCTCCAAGTCTCCCACTCTCCTGGATAGATCGGTGGCCCATGCCGGTAGTTGATCATACCAAGCCGGTGGCTGGCCATACCATGCAGGTGCGTCTTGAGGAGCCGGTGTTGCCGGTGCCTGTGCATACCATGGTAGTGGAGCTCCCATCCACTCCGGCTGTGCTCCGTACCAAGCGGGAGGAGCGTCCATCCAAGTCGGCCTCTCACTCACACTAGCTCGGCGAGAGGAAGAAGAACCGGAAGGTCGGGAAGAACGTCTAGGAGGGTCGGGAAACTGTGCCGGCTGATCCGGAAACGTACCAAAGTCCTTCTCATCACCTCCTCCCTCATAATCATCACCTCCTCTCATCTCATCATCCACACCCACAGCTGGGACCTCATCCGGGACATAAGGAGGGGCTACTAGTCTATTTGCATGCATAGCTGCGAATGTCGCCTTCCAGTTATGGCGTCCGGCCATAATGGAGTACTCGGGTAGCCATGAGATACCTCTACCACCTCTATCCTCCCATGGCATAGCTGCGGTAGGTGGAGCCTGGTGGAGGGGGAAGATGATACCTCTACCACCTCTATCCTCCCATGGCATA
Organism: Fagopyrum esculentum; assembly: GCA_033239045.1. Lineage (NCBI taxonomy): Eukaryota > Viridiplantae > Streptophyta > Magnoliopsida > Caryophyllales > Polygonaceae > Fagopyrum > Fagopyrum esculentum. The sequence continues at coordinate 59,783,228 of BSUD01000007.1, forward strand.
GCCGCTATCCTAGTGCAAGCGGAATAGTCTATCCCTAGCTACGTGGCTATGTGAGTAACTATGCCTCCATATCCTATGTTCCTGGCCCTCTTATTTTTCAGTTTGCTCATGGTGGAGGCAAGGAGGTAGCACAATCAGCGGGTCGGCCATAGAGCATGCAATAGAGGAGAAAAAGCTCATCGGTCTTAATCTTTTGGGGGCTCTCGGTCCTAGGGAAGAGACACTCGGAAAGGACCCTATGAGCTACCTTCAAGGCTAAGTGGTAGATGAGCTTAGCCTTGGTGTCGGCCAGTTGCCAACGATCCTCACTAGCATAAATCATAGCGATATCCTCCTAAAAATCCTTAGCGTATACACCACTGGGAAATCTACCATTAAAACTCTCATGGAACCCAAAGAAGGCTCCAAACTGAACAATGGAGAACTTGTAGTCTTGCTCCATTAGCCTAAATGATACGGTTCGGTTCATGTGGCTATGCTCGAAGGAGGTGACAAACTCCCTAGTGATCTCCTCATAAGCGTCCTCTCTAATGGCGGAGAAGACAATCAGTCTGGCTCTATCCAAGATCCAAGTCAAATCATTCACTATGTTAAGAGGCTCAAGCTCCTCAAGGACTAAGTAGCGAGGTCCTATGACCGCCCTCTTCTCAATTCGTTCTAAGGCTTCTAAGTAATCCTCATGAATGGTTGGGATTTTTGGAGAGGGTGGTGATGGTGGTAGGTTAGGAGGGAGTTGGGAAGAGGAAGAACCACCTCCCTTTTGTTTCTTATTCCTACTGGACTTTCTCCTGAACATTTTATCCATTACAGAAAAAATCACGGCTTGTTCTTCCTATTCCACGGCCGTGGTTTTCCCAGAGACCGTGGTTTCCTTCTATTTTACTCAAATCTCAACAAATATACACCAAACTTTAGCAATCACAGTCCTAGGCTAATTCCAATTCCAATCCTATGCAGTTCTTCTAAATTCTTGCGAAAAATAGAGCCGAATTAACAAAGTAGAGAAAGTAGAGAAAAACCTAGGTTTTGGATCTTTAAAATCCAAATTCCCTTTGCTGAGTGGATTGTTCACTTGATTCGTTGTTTGGATATTGTAGAGGATTGAAAATGCTTCACTTTAGGCCAAAGAATCGCTTGAATCAGACTTCAAACGAAGAATTGCGAGTTGAGGAAGGGAATCAGCAATTAGGGCGTGGAAATGGTGTTTTGTGGCGTTTTTGTGAAGGAAGATGGTTTATATAGTGGCCCGTAATTTTTTTGAAAATTACGGTCACTCAGGGGTTTCCACGGCCGTGGAAATGTACGGAGGCCGTGGTTTTGGTGAATTTTTGCCTATTTTGGAGAATTACGGTCACTATTACTTCCACGACCGTGGTTTAGGGCGTGGAAGTCTCTGTTGTGTGCCAACATCCAAGTTTTGTCAATTCCTTCCAACTTTTGCATCTCCCCCTTTGCCCAATCCTTATTCCTACATCCAAAAACATAACATACCGGAGGTATCGAGGGAAAAACAAAGCAAAAACAACTAAACTAAACTATTCTAAGAAAGAAAAACAAAAACGTAAGTGCAATACCTTGGGTTGCCTTCCAAAAACGCTTGTTTTGGGTCCGTAGCTAGACCATTCCTCTGTTTATTTGAGGGTAATCGGTGTGATTTCCTCAACCGGCAGCTCCGGTGAATACTTCTTAAGGCGTTGGCCATTAACCTTGAAACTTCCGCTCTTTTCACCCCATACTTCAACTGCACCATGGGGAAAAACACGTTTAATTAGATAAGGTCCAATCCAACGAGATTTAAGCTTACCTGGAAAGAGACGAAGTCTTGAATTGAAGAAGAGAACTTGATCTCCTTCTTTGAGATCCTTTGGAATGATATGCTTATCATGCCAACGCTTCACCCTTTCTTTGTAGATCTTGGCGTTTTCATAGGCGTTCAAGCGGAGTTCTTCAAGCTCATTGAGGTCTAAGAGGCGCTTCTCGCCTGCTTTCTTCATGCCGAAGTTCAACCACTTCACAACCCAGTACGCCTTGTGTTCTAGCTCAACCGGGAGATGACAAGACTTTCCATACACAAGGTTGTATGGTATTGTACCTATGGGAGTCTTGTATGCAGTCCTATATGCCCATAATGCATCATCCAACTTCAAGGACCAATCCTTCCTCGTCTTTGAGACCGTTTTCTCAAGGATGCCTCTGATCTCTCTATTCGAAATCTCCACTTGTCCACTCGTTTGTGGATGGTAGGGGGTGGCGATCTTGTGAGTCACCCCATACTTAGCTAGTAGAATTTCAAATCGTCGGGCAATAAAGTGAGAACCTCCGTCACTAATGATGGTCCGTGGTGTCCCAAACCTTGGGAAAATAGTTCTATTAAAGAACTTAACTACAACCAGGCATCATTAGTTGGAGAGGCAATAGCTTCAACCCATCTCGAAACATAATCTACAGCTATAAGTATGTATTGGTTTCCACAAGATAATGGGAAAGGTCCCATAAAGTCTACCCCCTACACGTCAAAGATTTCCACCTCCTGAATGTTATTTAGAGGCATCTCGTTTCTCCTAGAGATGTTTCCTGTTCTTTGACAAGCATCACAACAAGAAACAAAGGTTTGCACATCCTTAAACAAAGTAGGCCAAAAGAATCCAGATTGCAATACCTTAGCGCTAGTTTTGTTGGAACTAGCGTGTCCTCCACAAGGTAGTGAATGACAATGACGAATGACACTTTGCATTTCGTCTTCAGGCACACATCTCCTAATGATGCCGTCGGGACCTCTCTTGAAGAGTAGAGGTTCATTCCAAAAGTATTGCCGCACATCCCTAAAGAACTTCTTCTTTTGTGCATAGGATAATCCGGGAGGTATTTCCTAACAAACCAAACAGTTAACAAAATCAGCAAACCATGGTTCATTACCTCTTCATATCTTGTCGATGCACTCCTCAATAATGTGTAAATGTTCGTCCGGAAAGGAGTCATCTATAGGTAGCTCGTCGTCTTCAATGTGTGGTAAATGACTCAAGTGATCCGCAACAGAATTTTCTGACCCTTTCTTGTCACGGATCTCTAGGTCGAATTCTTGTAGGAGAAGAATCCATCTAATTAGCCTTGGTTTCGCATCCTTCTTGGCAAGTAAATACCGGATCGCAGCATGATCCGTGTATACAATCACCTTTGCACCTACAAGATAAGAACGAAACTTTTCAAAGGCATATACAATAGCTAAAAATTCCTTTTCAGTTGTGGTGTAGTTGAGCTGCGCTTCGTCTAGCGTCTTGCTAGCATAGTAGATAGCATGGGTTCGTCCTTCCTTCTTTTGCCCAAGCACAGCTCCTACAGCTACGTCACTCGCATCACACATAACCTCGAATGGAAGATTCCAGTCCGGTGGTTGGATAATCGGGGCTGAGATGAGAGCTTCCGGAATCTTATAGAATGCATCTAAATAATCCTGCGAAAAGTCAAAAACTGCATCCTTCATCAATAGATTAGTGAGCGGTTTTGTTATCTTAGAAAAGTCTTTGATAAAACGTCTATAGAATCCAGCATGTCCTAGAAAACTTCTTATCCCCTTCACCGAAGATGGAGGAGGAAGTTTCTCTATGATCTCTATCTTAGCCTTGTCTACCTCAATCCCTCTACTAGAGATTAAGTGTCCTAGTACAATGCCTTATTTCACCATGAATTGACACTTCTCCCAATTAAGAACTAGGTTAGTGTCTTCACACCTTTGCAACACAAGAGAGAGGTTAGATAGACAATTATCAAATAAAGAACCATAAACAGAAAAATCGTCCATAAAAACCTCCATTATCTCCTCAATGTACTCCGAGAAGATGGCCATCATGCACCTTTGAAAGGTGGCTGGGGCGTTGCAAAGCCCGAATGGCATCCGTCTATAGGCGAACGTACCCCATGGGCACGTGAATATGGTCTTATCTTGATCGTCTGGATGGATCGGAATCTGGAAGAAACCACTATAACCGTCAAAATAGCAAAAATAGGAATGTTGTGCTAACCTCTCAAGCATTTGGTCAATGAATGGTAGCGGGAAGTGATCCTTCCTAGTTGCATTGTTCAGCTTGCGGTAATCAATGCACATCCTCCATCCCGTGACAATCCTTGTAGGAATGAGTTCATTGTTCTTGTTTGTTATAACCGCCATTCCTCCTTTCTTTGGAACAACTTGAACGGGGCTCACCCACTTGCTATCCGAGATAGCATAGATGATACCTGCGTCAAGCAACTTAAGAATCTCCTTCTTGAAAACCTCCTTCATGATCAGATTTAACCGTCTTTGAGGTTGTCTCGAAGGCTTGAAATCTTCCTCCATTAGGATCTTATGCATGCATAATGATGGTTTAATTCCTACAAGATCCTCTATAGTATAACCTAAGGCTTTCCTATGTTTCCTTAGAACAACCATTAATCTTTCATGTTCATCTTCACTTAATTCGGAACTAACAATTACGGGAAAAGTAGAATTAGTTCCAAGAAATGCATACCGAAGATGTGTGGGAAGTGGCTTCAATTCCTTTGATATTGATGCCTTTGATGAGTCTTGAGGAGTGTCCAATGCTTCCTTAGAAGTCTCTAAGGGTGTAGGAGTGGTGGAAGAAGACTCAAGAGCACTCGTGGAAAGGGCGTAATCATCCTCAGAAATCCCCAAAATTACGGCATCACTGTTACTTCCACAGCCGTGGTTTAGGGCGTGGAAGTCAATTACGGCACCACTAGTGGTTCCACGGCCGTGGTTTTGGCCGTGTAACTTACTGGAGTCCTTTGAATAGCTGATTACGGTCATGTTGGGGGAAACCACGGCCGTGGAATAGCACGATTGGCTGTGATTCCTCACGTTTTTTGACCCATCATAGAGTTTTTCAAACTCTTCCTCATGCACTTCATTTAGCTCCTCCAAGGCTTCAATCTCCTCATTGCAATCCTCTTCTTCTCCTTTCTCCATGATGCTCATGGTGATAACCTTTTGCAATGGATCCTTGAATAGAATCGAGCTTACTTCTTCTCTAGATGCTTCCTCATCATAGACATTGAACATGTCTTCTCCAAGAGTTGGGTCTTTCACCAAGGTTGAGAGAACAAACTCAAATTTCTCTTAACCTATATCAAATGCCAACCTAGCATTCTTGCAATCCACTATACAACCGGATGTTGCAAGAAACGGTCTTCCGAGTATGATCGGAACCGGAATTTGCATGAATGTCAAGCACTACAAAATCAATTGGAATGTAAAACTTACCGAGCTTGACTAGGACGTCCTCAAAGACACCGACGGGACGAGTTATGGATCGATCCGCCATGTATAACGTCATCTTCACCGGTTTAGATTAACCTAAACCGATCTTCCTACACAAAGCAAGTGGAATAATGCTCACACTTGCTACCAAGTCACAAAGAGCATCACATGTGACTTCTCCTACTCTAATTGGAATGCAAAATGACCCCGGATCTCTCAACTGTGGGGGCATCTTTTCAGTCATCGTTTTGATGAGATCCGAAGATTCCGAACTCATCTTGACTTCTCCAAAGTCCTCTAGCTTCCTCTTGTTGGAGAGGAGCTCTTTTAAAAACTTCCCATAAGCGGGCATACCTACAATTGCATCAATGAAAGATATATTAATATGCAGTTTGCTCACGAGTTCAATAAACTTACCGAATTGCTTGTCTAGGCGCACTCTTGCTCTAGACTGCGGGAATGGTAGGGGAGGTTTATAAGTTGGAGGAGGAATGTAGACATCTTCCTTCTCCTTCCCCTTATCTTTCTCTTTCTCAGTTGGGACTTCCACAAACTTGGGCTGCGGGTCGGTGGTTGTAACGCCACTCCTAGTGGTGATAGCCATCACCCTTCCTTTTGGGTTGTCCTCCGTCTTCCCGGGAAGCTTTCCTTGATCCCTAGGAATTTCTCCACCCTTGCTGAATACTTGGTTTTCTAAAGCTTTGTGAGCTTTATCAACCTTAGTTATTGTTCGCTCCAAACGGTGTGTGCAAGCTTTAAATTTATAACCCTAGACGTAAGCTTAAAACAAGGATGCGAACCCGCAGTGTACGGGTCAATCGTAGTAAAAAGCAAGGAATTCAGGGGTCGATCACAGGGACTTAGTGAAACAAAGTCCAATTACGGTAAGCTTTAGCAATCACTAACCACGAGTAATTAAAACAATCAAAGATGATAAAAGTCAATAAAGGAAATATGCAATTCTAGGGATTAAAGCATCTAGTTGTGGTTCCAACTCAAGATCTAAAGATAAGCGGACAAAGCTGAGGTTTTTGCGAGGGGAAGGTGTTTCTAAAGTGGATTAGATCACCGGGTAAGTCTCACTAATCACTAATCCAAAACCGTAACTCCTATCACCGGGTAAGTCTCAAGGAATTAAGATAAAGAACTATAACCTCAAACTAACACACCATCTAAGGGAATAGAATCAACCTTTACCGGGTAAGTCTCAGGCTAACTCACAAAGATGGGATGAAAGCACACTCAAACCCCAATAAAGGATAAAACTTTATTACCTACACTTATGATCTTAGGTAAACAAACTAAGGAATTACCGGGTAAGTCTCATCCTAGGCTTGCATTGAACCAGGAAAGGTGAAATAAGAATAGGATTTGGCAAACTCTAACACTTAACTCTCAGTTTCGGATAAGATAAGTCACATCGGTCAGAAGAATTCCACCCCGGCCGAGATGTTCATCGACTGAGCGAGATGCTTAGGGTTAAGGTTAAAGACTCGAACTTTCAGGGTCCTACTGTGATTAAGAGTATTCTATCATTGTTTTTCCCACAACCTTCAGCCAATCACCCTAGAATCACACAAAGAGATTAGCCACTCATCATCGTGAAAGTATTAATCAAGTATATGGGAAGAAAGTGAATATTTGAACAAGAAGAATTCAATGAAAAGACTTCAATAATTGAATCAAATATCACAACAAAGCGTTTGTTGGATAGAAATCCAACAAGACAAGACAACAAGGAAGGGAATCTAAGATGATCTTACAAAAACCCTTCAAAAGCTATAAAAGCTATAATCTTCCTTCTTCAACCTTCAAAAGGTTCTTCAAATCTCCCAACTGAAGTATGGCTGCTGCGGTGTATAAACCCTGATCGGTGGTATAGCATCATGTGGATTTGTGGGAAATCCGACCCTTTTTATAGGAAAATTACTCTCCAAAGATAAGATATCTTAGAAAGATCTCTTCCCATAAAAATAGGTAAAATATATGATCTAGCATATCTTCTTCCTTCCAGAAGCCAAGCCCAAAAATATAAGATCTCTTTCCAAAGATAAAAGATCGCAGCCAAGAATAAAATATTCTCGCCGCGTCCCAGGTGTTCGCCTCGGTCGAGTCGACTTCTCTGGATCACCTCGGTCGAGGTGAATCTGTGGTCAACCGAGGTGAGTCACAACTGAATGTGAAATCTCTCAAATCTGGTCCCAAGTGAATCTCTAATCCATGGCTATGCTTCCTGGATGGTTCCTTATGTTCCTGAATGTAGCTCCAATGACTCCATAGCTCCTTTTGCTCCTTTTTGATGCAAAACGTGCCATTTTACCTACGATTACAACAAAACCAGGTGTAGACCTAGATTCCCGCAAAGGTAGATGAAATGGTAATATAATCACATATTATACATACAAACATGCAGATTATTGAAGATAAAACGTCCAAACAAACCCCGAAATATAGACTATAATTCATGCTATCAGTTATGTAACACTCTAGCCCTTGAAACTTTCCTAGAATTGTCTCCAACATAGGATCGGGCTTCTCCTTCTCCTTATTATTTGAACCGTTTGATGTTTGCCCCTGACTTTTCAAAGGGGTAGAAGAAGAGGGAGATGTTAGTGAATTTCCAGAATTTGCATAAGGATTACCGGAATTTTGTTGTTGTTGGTTGGAACGCCAATTGTTGTTGGAATTTCGGTTGTTGTTGTTGCTATTCCAATTATTGTTGTTCCAATTGTTGTTTCGGTTGTTGTTCCGGTTCCCTTGATGATTATTGTTGTTGCCTAAGTAGCCAACATCTTGCTCCTTTGATTGTTTAAAGTCAGCTCTAATGACCTCCTTCAACTCCTTGATTTCGGTGTTGAGGGAAAAGTTATGAGTTTGTGCAGCTTGTGTTAGCTTCACTCCCGGCTCAATCTTCTGGTGGGAATACTTCCCAATCACTTAGGCTTGCTTCTCAATGAAGTCCCAAGCATCATCTTCTCTCATGTCCATGAATGTACCACAAGAGAGAGAGTGGAGGTTGAATTGTGTGTCCGCATCCAACCCCTTGTAGTAAATCTCTAGCAACTCAAGCTTTAAAATGCCATGGTGTGGGAAATCCAACAAGAGGTCCTGAAATCTTTCTCATGATTGAAACAAACTTTCATTAGTTTTCATAGAAAATGCATTAATCTTACCTCTCAACTCCGCCGTTTTGGATGGTGGAAAGAACTTGGTGAGGAAGTCCGAAGATAGATCCTCCCATGTGGCCAGCTTTGCAGCTGGAAGAGCTTGATACCAAGTCAATGCTTTATCCTTCGCAGAAAAGAAAAACGGCTTGATTTTATAGTTATTGATAGTAGCCTTTTTCGGCTTCAATGTTTCCATTAAAATCTCAAAATTCTGAAAATGTTGGTGTGGAGATTCAGAACTAGTTCTACCAAATTGACTTTGGTGAACCATGGTAATGACTTGCGGGCTAAAGCTGAATTCTTGGATATCCTCAACTCCAAATTCACACCAAGACGGCGTGGTTGCTGAATTGGATCCATCCTTTGCCCCAGAGTTCGGGGTTCATCCACTCCATTAGCAACTCTCACATCTCCAACTGGAATGCGAGGAACAACCGGTGGTCTTGGGTTGTTACGAACGGGATGAATCACCAGATCGATTTCTTCAAGTTCCGGCATGTCCGGATCGATTTCTTCATCATCGGATGAATCATCTCTAGTGGACTTAGTTGGTTTCTTGACCTTCTTCTTCTTCCTTGCATCATTCAACTCCAACTTCATGTCCAACATCATAGCCCTGAGTTCATCAATTTGGAATTGATGACTCGTTTCCGCGTCCACACGAGCTTTCTCACTCAACTTAAGTTGACGTTGAGCTTCATCCAACTCAGCTTGGATGTTTCTTTCATTATTTTCAGCCATCTTTTTCTCTTTCAACTTTCTTCTTAAAGTTCTCTCAAATTCTGGATCGAAAGAAACTAGATCTTTGGTAGATCTAGTCTTTCGTATATACCTAAAGAGCCTGCAAAAAGCACTCACAAAAAGATATCAAATAACAAGAGCAAAAGCTCCCAAGCTCGACAACCGAAAACCGGAAATGGTCTTGACCAATTCCCCGGCAACGGCGCCAAAAACTTGTTCGCCCTACAACGTGCGTGCAAATAAGCTTTATATTTATAAAACTGAAATAAAAGCAAGTGAACCCGCAGTGTACGGATCGGCGTAGATTAGCAAGTATTCCAGAGTATCGAACTCAGGGAATTAGTAAAACAAAACTAGTTTCAAGCAATCGAGCAATGTAATTATAGAAGCTTTGCAAATAATTGGGAAAACAGCAATCCTAAAGATCTAGGTATCAAATTGTGGCAATCGATTCAAGATATACTATAGATATAAGGACAGAGTTGAGAATTGCAAAGGTATACTAAAGCAAGGTAATGTACGGTGAAGTTCCAAAACCCTAAATGTCTAACCAAAAGACTCTCACTATAAAGGTTGTTGAGGCTACAATATAGAAAGGATCTAAGGGTAAGAATTAATCTCAAATACCCAAACCCAAATCCAAAGGATCAAGATAAACTCAAACGGTTAAGGTTGTGACACTCGAAACCGAAATAGAGGATGTTGAGTCTCACTACTACCTAGGAAAGGCAAACCAAGGCTAGGTTAAAGCTAATCTTTAACTTTGGATCAAAGCAAAAGCAAAGTTCGTAAACCATGAAGAATCACGGCTAGATCTTGAGAACCACGGCCGTGGAACTCAAGAACAGACCGTGATTTAGGGTGTCGACGAGGTTTCTCACACTCTCAGGGTCCAATCTAGTTACGATAAATCTATCATTATCTAAGCCACTACTATCAACCCTTCACCTTAGAATTGCTAAAGGGTTTTAGCCAACAATCATTGTCATAATATCAATATTCAAATTAAGAAGAATAAAAGATGAAAACCCTCGAAAACTTGAATAAAACTCAAAATCAATCTCGAAATCCAAACACAAAGGTAATAAATTTATGAATCTAGAAGAATAGGAACAGAATCCTCACAAAGATCTAGAGAAGTCACAAAGAACGGGGTGTCAATCCGTTCTCGAATGAAAATCCTAGAATATCTCACAAAGTACACAATTTCCGAAGAGTACGTCCTTCACGAATCTTCAAGCGAATCTCCCAATGATGGCTAAACGTACGCCAAAGTCAGCGACGGTAAGCGAGTGTAAGCAGGTGTAAGCGAGAGGTCCTGAAAACTCTCTTCTCTAGCCTTTTTATAAGGCGATGTAAGGTTACGAGAAAGCCCAATGACGTGGCTGACGTGGCAAAATATGACACGTCGCAGAATTGCCAAGATCACGGCCAAGTACAACTTTCCACGACCGTGGCTTAGGGCGTGGAAACAGATTACGATGCCATAGGATTTCCAAGACATAATTTAGGCCGTGTAACTCTCTAGAATGCTCTAAACTCAAGTCCACGTTCATGATGCCAAGTCCACGGCCGTGGTTTAGAGCGTGGTTCCTCAAATCCTCTTCCACGACCGTAATTTAGGGTGTGGGCTTGCTTTTCCTCTTTCTTTGCCTTTCTTTCATGCAATCTTCCATCTATGCTCCTTCTTTAGCCTTCCTAATGCATCTCCTTGCCATCAAATGTAATCGAACACTCCTTTCCTTCCTCATTTTGCTCCATTCTAAGCTTTATTCACCTAAAAACACAAAGAAGCTAGTGTAGATCTCTATATCGACAAAGTGGGTGAAATAGCTCACAATTGCTTCAAACACATATCTAAGAACACTATAAAGAGGGAAAAACAACTAAAACAAGTGCCTAAAATATGCTAACATGCAACTCCTTACACAATTTTGAAAACTCAAACAATGCTTCAGATTTTTTTCGTAGGAAAGAAATTCATGTGAAACGAGAGAAATCATCCACAATAACAAGGATGTACTGCTTGCCTTTGGGAGATTTGACACGCATAGGTCTACAGAGATCCATATGTAAGAGTTCAATGGGTCGAGAAGAACTTACAACTTTCTTAGGTTTGAACGAACCTCTTGTTTGTTTACCTTGTGTACAAGTTTTACATAATTCATCTACCTTGAAATTAAGGTTTGGCAAGCCACGTACCAAATCTTTTGAAAGTAGCTTCTGCATTTATGCTCCTTTATCACACTTTCCTTTATCACCAAGCGTAATGGTTCCAAATGATTGCTTCTTTAATTATGAGAATAGTGAACTTTTTCCACTCATGTGTCTTAATCAACCACTATCTAATCTCCATTTATGCTCCTTTACCTTGGTGATATCCTGCAAAACAGCAAACATCAACCTTTTTGGGTCGACCAAATGGCATATTTTGGTCCATATTCAGGTTCGATCATGTTTGGTGGTGTAGTACCTTTAGGAACCCAGATTTGTTTGACCTGTTTCCTTAAAATAGAGGATAGGTGTTTCTAATAATATAAGAGTCATTTCGCCTATATGGACATGTGGATTTTACATTACCCTTTTTACAACAGTAGAAACAAGTGAGCATATGAATACTTCCTTTAGCCTTGACAAAAGTGGTAGTTAATTTTCTAGGAAAGCTCCTATGATAACTTATACCATTTTTGTTAAGTGAAGACTGTTGTTCACCCATCATTCGTTCAAGATTAGTTTTTGAACGAGTAAATTTAACAAGTGCAGCTTTCTAGTCTTGACACGTCAAAGTTAGATCAACTTTCTCTTTCTCTAGATCGATATAGTTTCGATGAAGAGATGAGAGGTTGTCCTTGAGAATTGCATTTTCCGATTCCAAGGCCATGATATTGTCATCAAGGTCTACCTTCTCTGTGTTAAGATTTTCAATCTCCAGAGACATCTCACTTAGTTGTTTTTCTTGTTCAAGAAGCTTTTCTTTTAGAGAATTTATCCTTATTCTATGTTTCTTGTAACATATAATAATGTCTTTAAGAAATTGTTTTAGGTTAGATTCTGTAATAGCTAGGATTTCTGAATTCTAATTAATGTTGATTAACTTAATCAGTGATAGTAATTGACATCTAACTTGCGAAGATTGTGTAAGTGTTGAGTACAAGTCCCACCGTTATGTTCCTAGCGTAATTTTGGGTTTATGGTGAAATTTTCACTTTTTTCCTCGGGTAATTATTTTTACCTTCCGGTATTATTTGGAGCATTTGGGAGCTCCAATTAATAAAAATGCGGTTGAAAGAAATGATCAGGACATCGAACATGTCCTAGATATGAAATAACATGGAAAGGCAAAACGGACAAAAGAGTCGCTATTTCGTTTCTTAACGGCTAAGAAAGACGGCTTAGGAATACACGTTTTCCGAGGCAATTGTGGAATAATTATCCCTACAAAATTCAAGATCTATTATTCCAATTTCGAGAAGTTTGGAGAAGGGGGTTCAACCCGCCATTGGATCGATAAAAAGATAATTATCGACTTCGCTAAAGGATAATTATCGACTTCACTATAAATAGCGGAAAATCATTTATTAATTCATTTCCTTTCACGTTTCCTCGTAAAAAGTTTTGATTTCTCTCAAACTTCAAACTCAGATCTACTCTCCGTTTCTAATCCAATTTCAATTCCATTTGAGTTTCTGGATTCCCCTCTTCATTCTCTTCATATCGGTACCAAGTTTCTGCATTTCCGAGGAGATAAGGACCTGGTCGAGCATATATGTCACCAGGACAGTTCCGTCACTCAGATTCCGGTGAATTTGATGTTGTACATGCGTAGCCTGCGTCGTTGTGATTCCGAATCTTCTTTCAGATCGTCAATCGGGTTAGTAACGAATAAGTTATGAATTTATTCGTTTTCCGTACTACGATTTGGCCTAAAATGACCTTAGGCTTTTCAAAATGGATAATTAGAAACTCCATTATGATCATTATATTATTTGGTGTTTATGGGTTGTTTGTTTGATGAAATCTGATGACAGGTGGGTTTAGAAATGGCATGCGGGCAAAACGTTATTCTGGTAAAATTTAATTAATTAATTAAAGGTTAATTAATTAAATTAGGATTAAATTTGAGATTGAGGAATACTGATTAGATGCATGCTAGGTGTCAGAATGAGTTGAGGATCATGATGTTATGGATCTCGGTTATGGCTTTAAGGTTTAGTATGTGTACGAGTATGATGAGATGTTATGTTGAGGATATGCCTTAGGCATTTATGAATGTGTTGAGGATCTGAGGTTTAGATTTGAGATATAGGTTGGTTGCGGTTAGTGAGACGAGTCTCCTAACCTTTGCAGTATGTGATTGTGTGTGTCTTGCTATTGAAGGCGTTGATTACTTCCTCAAGATGAAGTTGTGACGTGGTACAGGTTACGAGGACTTACTTAGCGTGCAGTTGTGGATTGTATGATTGTGATGGTTGTGTGTGTTCATATGATTGTGCATTTATAACCTAAACCGGACTAGGATGACCATTCATTATATTTTTTTGGCTCAAGTGTATTATAACGGGCGGTAACCGCCGGTCTCCGTCTGCTGGTTAGGAGGAGGTGCCCTGAAGATGATCTCACAGGAGGGGACGAGTGACGGTCACCCCCATGCAAAACTCCTATGTTACGTTGGATGGGACGGGGTTCTTGAGGCTCCTCGTGTTACAAAAGAAGTTGAATTAGTAATGAAATAACGTAATTAAAGATAACAAATGAATGTGTGTGGCATTGCATGTATGAGTTGTTGTGGTGTGTTTGTGCTATTACTATCATGCTTATCTTTTGCTGTAGCTAACGGTCTATACCGTGTTGTAGTTGATCTGCAGGTTAGGAAGACTGCAGAGTGAGCCAGATGGTGTGACCAGCCGAGGATTTCTGTACATTAGGATGCGTGGGTTGGGGATCTTTTGTACCAGTTGATGTTGTTGTTATGGTTTTGTCATTGGCTTTGAGTTTGTAAACTCTTTGGTTGTATCATACAACTTTTATGTATTTGTTTTTACTCTACTTGTGCCTTGTTGTAAGATCCAGTGAACTTGTTGTCAGGCTAGGGTCAGGATCCATTGTGAGATCCTAGCCTAATGTAGCATTCCGAGTCCCGCAGATTCGGGGTGTTACAGAGTTGGTATCAGAGCCTTAGGTTGACAACAATGGCACTTGCTATCTGCAATAAAGGTAGAGTGGATAAATAAACAGAACCCACATGGGGTCTGACTTTTTAAAGGTTTTTGGTTTTAAAGCGAGTACAGATGTTTTGGGATATTATGTACAGAAGTCGTCACCCATCTGAGGATCTCGACAGTGTATATATATATATATATATATATATATATATATATATATATATATATATATATATATATATATATATATCGATACATATGGCATATATATATAGCCTTATAAGTTAGGAGCATATATTCTACAGATGGCTCAGACTAGAGCAATATCTGTAGGTGGACGAGATAGGGGTACACCCCCTCTTCCTCCAGTAGCGTCAAGTCAGGGACCAGTATCCGCTATTGTGTTGCCTATGGCATAGAACGAGTTTGAAGAGGCTGATCGTGTCTCCATGAGTAGATTCGAGTTTCAAGAGTATATGTAGCAAGTATATGAGGTGGTGATAGCGGATAGATCTACACCAGATTAACCAACATCTGTGAGATCGACTGAAGCTTCTGGATTAGAGAAGAAACAACGGGTTGAATCAGTGAAAAACGAGGTTGGATATCCGGGTTGCAAACTGAGCCCGACTTGTGGACGTTTGAGTACTTCTCGTTCACACGGACTTCTGGTGAAACGAGGACTTGTTATAATTTTGGAAGCCTGGACATGTACGACCACAGTGTCCAAGATCGCCAGTGACTTGCTTTACCTGTGGTAGACAGAGTCATAGAGCTGTTTTCTGTAAGCAAACTGGAGTGGCATCACGACAGGGTTTTATTTCTACTAGTGTGACGGGAGGTGGTTATAAGACACCTCAACAGCAGATGCGGGGGTAGCAGAGAATCCCAGATTATTCGCCTACTCAGGAATCCGTTCCCAGGCTGAGTAGAGGTAAGGGTTGTGGTAGAAGTACCACGGATACTAGAAGAGCTCAAGGTAGAGCCTTTGAGCTGGGCAGTGTAGAGGAGCCACCCGTACTAGTGGCAGGGATGAGAAGTATAGGTCTCAACTGTGGTTATCCAAATCATGTGCGCTCTGAGTGCCCCATGGCACCGATAGCTTGCTTCACCTGTGGTGAACTAGGCCATCTGGCCCTTTTGGTCAGCAAGGTAGTGTTTCTTCTCATCAAGACCTTCCTCTTTCCGATGCAGAAAGAGTGGAAGTGGAGGCTATGACGATGACCTCAGTGATAACTAAGGAGCATAGGTCTGAGATTGAGTAATGATATGCAGTAGAGCTTCGGGCGTTAGCTGTTACAGGTACCATTCTTGTTAATGGTTTACCTAGTGGAGTTTTGTTGTTGTGAGTGCTATGCACCTCTTGTCTTTCGATGCATTTGTTAATAGTTAACTATGGATATAATAGAAGATACATCTTCCTTTATAGGATTACGAGTTACGGGTCTTAGGTACCCGCGAGATATGTGGTTGTTCCCTTTGTTCAGGGACTTGTGTATGGCTTGAAGACTTCTTTGTCATGCCTTAGGTGCATGAGAAGGTCTTTATGTGTGTGGTGGACGAATAGATATCATGTTGGTTTAGATAGCAGTAGGATGACTATTATAGTCTCTACGGAGATCGACTAAGTAGAGGTTTTCCGAGGTTATGACCTTTGAGGAGGTGAGTTGTCTTTAGTGTCGTATGAGCAGCGAGGTTGATAACACCAGCGGGTGATGTTTTTTTTAATGTTGTGCGATGAAGGAAAGAGATAGTTCCACGCTGAAGAGTATTCTAGTGGTATATGATCTTATAGACGTGTTACTGAACCGTCTAATTTATCGCCTCAGCGGAATGAGGACTTTGATATTGTGTAAAAGTATAGTACAAGACTGGTTGGGAGAAGGCCTATGAGGTATATGGCTTGTTGAGTTGTTAGAAATTGAAGAAGCAATTTGAAGAGTGGTTTGAGACGGGCTCCGTTCGCCCTAGCACGTTCATTGCTACGTATGGACGACTTGTTGGATCAACTTTGAGAAGCAATTGTGTTTTTAAGATTTCCGTATGCTTAGGATATCATCAGCTAAGGATGAGAGAGCAGCGTGGGCATATGACAACATTCCATACCCGTTATGGACACTACGAGTTGTAGTGATGTCATATGAGTTGAGGAACGTCCTAGTAGTCGTTATAGGAGTTGATGAACAGTGTCTTCATCTACTTCCTTGATCAGTTGGGGTAGACCAAATTGATGACGTTTGGTGTACTTTCACAACGGAGAGGAACGTACCGGTTATTTGAGGACGGTGTTGCAGAACCCGAGAGATAGAAGCATGTATGTTATGCTCCCTATATGTGAGTTGAAATGCCAAAGTTAGCCTTTTTGGTCATGTTGCCCCTGCCAGCGGGATCATAGTTGATGTGACGAGGAGTGAGTATGATGCCTTGTGGATGATGCTGCTGAACATTAAGGGAATGCGTAGTTCTCGGCCCAGCCGATTGCTACCAACGCTTTGAGGAAGGATTTTATATGATTGTGCATCCAATTACGAGTCTTCTGAGGAAGACCACCATAAGTGTGTGGTTGAAGTAGTATGTCGGAGTTCTGAAGAGTAGAGGAAGAATTTGAACTCTGCTTCTATTCGGTGATAATCAGAAGATTTTGGGAATCACGTGACTACGGTGCTGAGAACGTATGAGGAGAACTGCCCGACTCATGATTTTGAGTTAGTAGTGGTAATTCAAGTGTCCAAATTTGAAGGCAATACCGGTATAATATTTCATGTTAAATTCCCACCGATCATAAGAGTTTAAAGCATATTTTTATGCAACATAAGCTGAATAACCGCGAGCGTCGTTGACTGGAGTTGATCAAGGAGTTTGATCGTGAAGTTTGGTACCATTCTGGCAAGTGGCAAGGAGAATGTGGTAACTGATACCTTGAACAAGAAGACGCCTCAAGAGAAGGCGGTTGTTGGAATTGTTGTACAACCTCGGTAGCAGAATGATCTAGCTTGGTTAGAGTTGGACCTACAACTACTCATAAGGACGTTAGTTTCATGTTTAGGGATTTTACCTGGTTTGTTGGATGAGGTCCAACAAAAACAGGGGACTTGCCTGACCCTGAGGGAACTTGATGGAAGGATGCCTCATGGCGAGGCACCACAGTTCTTTAATGGAACAGAAGGAGTATGAGGCGCCGCAACTACGTCAGTATAACCACTTATGCGGAGTCGAGTGGAGAAGATTACAGTACACTCATAGTACACCTTCTTTAGTACATCCATGTACGAATAAGAGGTACCCTGAAGTAATAGATCAAGTTAAAGTGTTACTAACCTGGAGATGAGCTCATCCCCTACCAGTGCTGTAGTGGAAGTGAGAGGACTTTTATGTGGACTTGTGATGGGATTGAGACCTAGTAAGAGTTTTGATGTTATCCAGATTATTGGTAACAGATTTATGAAGTCGACACGTTTCATCTCTACTGAGAGACGTGGCCAGTGAATGAAGTAATAAAGGAGTACACTAGACAGATGGTGGGACTCCATAAGTGTACCGAGGACGATCGACTATGATTGTAGTAGACGGTTTACTTTGAGGTTTTGATAGCAGATTCAGACTGCTGGGGGAACGTGTCCACATATCATGATTGAGTTTTACCTCAGACACACGGTCAGTCTGAGAGAACCCTCCAGACCGTAGAGGACATGTTGTGAGCTCGTGGGATGGATTGGGAACATGGACGATCTGTTTATCTCCCACTCGTTGAGTTCTTAAACCACGACCGTTGGTATGCATCTATAGAGGATAGATTGGCTTTGCCACCAAAGTTAGAGGGTGTTCACCCTATGTTTCATGTGTCTCAGCTGAGGGAGTACATACCAGATCTGAGGCACATTGTGAGTTATGATGATCTAGTGGTTGATCTGGAACACACTTTTGCAGAACAACCTTTTGCGGTTCTAGGAAGAGAGGTGTAAGACGCCTGCATTCGAAGGATATTCCTATGATGAGGCTACGCAGGAGACTGAGGATAGTATCCAGGGGAACTATCCAGATTTTTACGCCGGGATAGATGCACCTGTAGGATCCATGATTAGATTTTGGTGCTATCTTAGTGAGTGTATGTTATGCTATGTGCTTATGTGATATGCTGTGTTTTCGTGCCAGTTGTGAGTTGTGCATATGATCTGTTAGATCTTGTTTGCTAGTACAAGATAGGTATAGCTGGAGATTATCATTTCCTCCATGCTACGGTGTATGTGTTAGGATTAGCAAGAGATGGTTCTTTCCTCCATGCTATCTTTGATGGACATAGTGTGAGTGGAGACGGTTTTCCTCCACATAGTTGTGTTACGAGTACGATTGGCTGGAGACGGCTTTCCTCCATACCTTGTGACGTGGTTAGTAGTTAGTTAGAGATGATTTTTCCTCTATGCCTTTGGATAGCGTTATGATCTTGTTGCTGGAGTTGGTGATTCCTCCATCCTGTGGTTTGACGTTATAGAGTGTTATAGGTTGATACGTTTGAACGGAGATGTGATACCTCCGATAGAGAGAGTGTCTATACCTCGGCGTATGGGTCCGAGAGGATTTGGGAATTGTTCAAGTTTCGGGACGAAACTTTTTCTTAAGGGGTGTGTGATGTAATAGCTAGGATTTCTGAATTCTAATTAATGTTGATTAACTTAATCAGTGATAGTAATTGACATATAACTTGCGAAGATTGCATAAGTGTTGAGTATAAGTCCCACCGTTATGTTCCTGGCGTAATTTTGGGCTTATGGTGAAATTTTCACTTTTTCCACCGGGTAATTATTTTTACCCCCGGTATTATTTGGAGCATTTGGGAGCTCCAATTAATAAAAATGCAGTTGAAAGAAATGATCAGGACATCGGACATGTCATAGATATGAAATAACATGGAAAGGCAAAACGGACAAAAGAGTCGCTAATTCGTTTCTTAATGGCTAAGAAAGACGGCTTAGGAATACACGTTTTTCGAGGCAATTGTGGAATAATTATCCCTACAATATTCAAGATCTATTATTCCAATTTCGAGTAGTTTGGAGAAGGGGGTTCAACCCGCCATTGGATCGATAAAAGGATAATTATCGACTTCGCTAAAGGATAATTATCGACTTCACTATAAATAGAGGATAATCGTTTATTAATTCATTTCCTTTCACGTTTTCGCGTAAAAGCTTTGATTTCTCTCAAACTTCAAACTCATATCTACTCCGATTTCAATTCCGTTTGAGTTTGTGGATTCCTCTCTTCATTCTCTTCATATCGGTACCAAGTTTCTGCATTTCCGAGCAGATAAGGACATGGTCGAGCATATATGTCACCAGGACAGTTCCGTCGCTCATATTCCGGTGAATTTGATGTTGTACATGCGTAGCCTGCGTCGTTGTGATTCCGTACTGCGATTTTGCCTAAATTGACCTTAGGCTTTTCAAAATGGATAATTAGAAATTCCATTATGATCATTATATTATTCTGGTGTTTATGGGTTGTTTGTATGATGAAATCTGATGACAGGTGGGTTTAGAAATGGTCTGCGGGCAAAACGTTATTCTGGTGAAATTTAATTAAATAATTAAAGGTTAATTAATTAAATTAGGATTAAATTTGAGATTGAGGAATACTGATTAGATGCATGCTAGGTGTCAGAATGAGTTGAGGATCATGATGATGTTATGGATCTCGGTTATGGCTTTAAGGTTTAGTATGTGTACGAGTATGATGAGATGTTATGTTGAGGATATGCCTTAGGCATTTATGAATGTGTTGAGGATATGAGGTTTAAATTTGAGATATAGGTTGGTTGCGGTTAGTGAGACGAGTCTCCTAACCTTTGCAGTATGTGATTGTGTGTGCCTTGCTATTGCAGGCGTTGATTACTTCCCCAAGGGGAAGCTGTGACGTGGTACAGGTTATGAGTATATCAGGTAAGTCCATAGGACTTACTTAGCGTGCAGTTGTGGATTGTATGATTGTGATGGTTGTGTGTGTTCATATGATTGTGCATTTATAACCTAAACCGGACTAGGATGACCATTCATTATATTTATTTGGCCCAAGTGTATTATAACGGGCGGTAACCGCCGGTCTCCGCCTGCTGGTTAGGAGGAGGTGCCCTGAAGATGATCTCACAAGAGGGGACGAGTGACAGTCACCCCCATGCAAAACTCCTGTGTTACGTTGGATGAGACGGGGTTCTTGAGGCTCCTCGTGTTACAAAAGAAGTTGAATTGGTAATGGAATAACGTAATTAAAGATAATAAATGAATGTGTGTGACATTGCATGTATGAGTTGTTGTGGTGTGTTTGTGCTATTACTATCATGTTTATCTTTTGATGTAGCTAACGGTGTATACCGTGTTGTAGTTGATTTGTAGGTTAGGAAGACTGTAGAGTGAGCCAGATGGTGTGGCCAGCCGAGGAC
Organism: Fagopyrum esculentum; assembly: GCA_033239045.1. Classification (NCBI taxonomy): domain Eukaryota; kingdom Viridiplantae; phylum Streptophyta; class Magnoliopsida; order Caryophyllales; family Polygonaceae; genus Fagopyrum; species Fagopyrum esculentum. Next base: position 59,803,985 of record BSUD01000007.1, read on the forward strand.
TTATGTACATTAGGATGCGTAGGTTGGGGATATTTTGTACCAGTTGATGTTGTTGTTATGGTTTTGTACTCGGCTTTGAGTTTGTAAACTCTTTTGTTGTATCATACAGCTTTTATGTATTTGTTTTTACTCTACTTGTGCCTTGTTGTAAGGTCTAGTGAACCTGTTGCCAGGCTAGGGTCAGGATTCATTGTGAGATCCTAGCCCAATGTAGCATTCCAAGTCCCGCGGATTCGGGGTGTTACAGATTCAGGTCGAGACATGATAGTACTTACCACATTATCAACGTAGAGATTTGAATCTTCTTCATGATCGGCCATAAGACACAGGTTTGCTTGTTCTTTTTCGTCTTCTGATTCATTTGAGGATTCTAAATCACTCCATGAAGCTACCATAGCTTTCTTCTTTCGATCATTTTCTTGAAGTTGGTCCTCTTCTTTTGTGGACAGTCATTAACGAGATGATTTGTTTCACCACATTCAAAACAAGTCAGCACTCTAGTTTTCTTGTTAGAGTTAGAAAACCTACCTCGGGGTTTTGATGTTCGTGGATATTCTCTATTGTTTGCAGATTGCTTCTTTATCTTGAGAATTCTCGCGAGACCCTTAGAGATCATGGCTATTGCATCATCATCATCATCATCACTGTCTTCCTCTTCTGATGGTAATTCATCCTTCCTTGATTTTAATGCCAGGTTATTAGTGTTGGATGGGGGCTCTCCATCTTCTTCACCAAGAACCATTTCATGTGTGATGAGTTTTCCAAGGAGGTCATCAAGAGGAAGAGTTGAGAGATTCTGACCTTCTTCAATGGATGTCATCTTTGGTCACCACTCTGGTTTAGGTAAGCTCCTTAGAACCTTCCTTACATTTTTTTATCATTTGTGAAGACTTTTCCTAGTGAGGCCGGGTTGTTTACGATCTCAGTGAATCTTGTGAACATTTCTTTGACTGGTTCATTTGGATTCATGTTGAATAGCTCATATTGTCTGAGGAAGATGCTAATCTTCGTTTCCTTGACTTGACTTGTTCCTCGTATGTGACAACAAGTTTGTCCCATATTTCCTTTGCACTCTTGCATGATGTGATGCATTTGAATTCGTTTGCATCTAATCCGCAATAGAGTAAGTTCATAGCTTTGTAGTTCTTTGACACACTGTCCAAGTCAACTTGTGTCAAGTCAGCTTCCTTCTTTGGGACTTGGACACCTTTCACTGTCGTAGTTGGGACATTGAGGCCATTCAGAATGATGCTTCATAGTTCCATGTCCTGATCAATAATGAACATACGCATGAGTGCTCTCCAATGGGCAAAGTTGTTGCCACAGAAGAGTGGTGATCGAGATGAGGATCTTCCTTGAGCAATTCCTCCATCACCTACAGGATTCATGATTAGTCTCACTGATGGTTAAATCAATATACGTGAGTCTAGCTCTGATACCAATTTAAGAACCGTGAGGTGAATATAAAGGATAAAAGATACTCTAGAAGGGGGGTTGAATAGAGTATGAGAACTTTTCGTAAAAACTTATCTCAAGGCTTTGAAACCAATTTCAAAGGCCTTGATGTCGATTTGAGCTCTTTGTGACACACTTTGATTTCAAGGGGTTTGAAACTACTTTCAAGGGCCTTGACTTTGTAAACCTGCAAGACAAAGTTAGTAACAATAAAGCAAGATAAAGTGCGGAATGTAAAAGATCAACACGAGGATATATTTACGAAGTTCGGCTCTAATTAGCCTACTCTCCATCCCAGGGTATGGCCTTAGGATCTAACTATCTATTATCAGCTTCAAAAGAGTTCCAGATACAAACTAGAAGAAATCCCCTTCTTCTCTCACTGTAGCCAACGCTACGATCTAGCTTAAACTCTTCACCTTGCTATAATAGCCTAGTTACTTCACAAAGTAACACACACTCTAGTATAACACTTTTTAAATGTACCAATGGAGCTCTCAAGTTTTATCTCTCTCTAAGGGATAACGCTTTTAAGTAAAAGAGAGAATGAAAAATTGCTTGATCGAATGAAGATGTTTTGGATTGCTTGAAGACTTTAGATGTTTCCGTGTAAGCTTGTTGTTTTGTTCTTCAATCGTCATCTTCATTTATAGGCTTCTATGGAGAGGTCTTCTAGCCGTTGGGAAGATGACCGTTTGACGATGATTCTTCTTCTCCAAGAAAGTCGCTTCCTTGCTTCCGATTTCAAGGCCTTCTAAGCTCCTTTGGAATGCGTTTCAAAATCTGCACACATTCAATACAAACCACCAAACCAAACCAAGCAACTCGATATATAATCAATAAATTGTTAGTGTATAAAATCACTCCATTTGTGTTTAAGTCTTCCATCATTATCACCTATACAAATATATGATCAAGGTGGAGTTTCAATCCTCTTTATATATTTCCGTCTACGTACCACAACCATGGAAATCTCACCTTCCTCTTGATCCACTGGTTCCCTTTACCATGATCAAACCTTAAAAGTTCTAATATGTGCCGTTCCTCCATATCCCAATGCAATGACCTAGGAAGTTCGCATAAGGTAGGTACAATCCCTCCCTGGGAGGTCGGTTATAGTTATGCTTTAACACCTTCAACGCTATTTGATCAAGACAATTATGCTTTTGTTGATATACCTTCTTACCAATGACATTGAACCACTGCGAATACTTCAAGCTCTTGTTACTGATCCTTTATGGTCCCACATTCTGGGTTACTCTTCCCATCTACACTCATCAATAGACAACCCGCACCAATGCATTCTCAGTTGTCACCGATGAATTTGTAGCCGACTTCTCTCAAGTTAATGACTTACCATTCTTAGATACTTCCATTTCACCATTCTCCTGAAGGCTACCCTCTTGGGGTATTTTACCGTAAATTCCGCTAGCACATTCTACACTTCACACTTTGTTCTCTTATGAAATAACTATATTCTCACGACCTTATTGTGTCATACGACCCTCTTTAGGCTTAACCGCTCCTCTTGTGTAACGGTTATAAAAAGCTACAAAACTAACCCGTAATGTAATGATAATTGTATTGGTAGGCTCTAAAATATTTGGCGCAAAAATAAATAAACATACCGCGTTCCATTGGGTGCAAAAATGAAATTTGGCTTATCAGGTACACCACATCAAAATTAAAGTTACCCATCTCTTCTAACCAGAAAAAAAGTGGCCCATCTCTCTCTATCTGAACCATCATCCCGTCGATCAGATGAAGCTCACTCAAATACCGCAATCATCGCCCCATCAAAGAGGCTTCGACGAAGCAGGAATCTGGCCAGGAAGTCGCGCCCTTCCCACGCGAAGCCAGGACAAGCTTCGATGAAGCCAGGAAGTCACCCTCTTCCCGCGTGAAACTTTTCAGGTGTCTATCTCAACCCTAATTTTTATTTCATCTTTCTTCAATTGCTCAATCTTTAGAGTATTGATTTGCTTGATAGAATTGATTCAATTTTTAGGGATGTAAGTATTCTAGATTGTCCGATTGGTAGGGTTTTGATTCAAAATTTATTATTTTCTTTTTCTTATAACTAATTGTATAATCTTATCTTTTCATCATTCCCATTATATTTTATAGGGTTTTTCTTAAATTTTTATAATAACCGAAAATTTTATTCCGATAAATTTCAAGCTAAACCGGAACTTGACCGGTTCAAACCTTTTTTCCGTCTTTCAATTTATTTATTTATTTTATCCTAAGCAGGTAAGACAGGTCAGCCGGGCCATCAAGACAGGCCAGCTGGGCCCGTCAAGACAGGCCCAACTGGGCATATCAAGATGGAGACCATTGGACCGTCAGGCAAAACCTCCCTCCCTGTTTCTTCTTTGTTGAAACCTAACTCCCTCACATAGCTCCCTCACGCACCCTCCCTCACGCAGATCCACTTCCTCCACTGAAACCGGCGCCCTCTAGGTTTTAAACCGGCGCCTTGTGGAGCTCGAAATTGACGGCCACCAACGCCGGAACTACTCCTCCCTTTCCTCTCTTCTTCTGTGGCTGCCGAAACCAAAATCTCTTCCCCTACTCCCCTCTGCGGCCGTCGACAAGGAAGCCACAGACAACAGTCTTCCCATCTTTCCCCGCACCACTAAGCCGCCGGATCTTAGGAGTCGCCAGCCACCACGCAAGGACAACGGCGTCCCTGGTAGCGTTGTCGTTTGTTCCACACCACGACATCCTCGACAGCGGACTCGGAAGAGGGCTCGACAGTACCCGTCGATCGTTGAATTTGTGGCTGTTGCGTGAGGCGGTCTCACTGCCATTGCCGCCGGATCTCTTTATCGGCTACTCTACCACCAGGACCGATGCCCACGAAAGCCCCGCACCACCATCAGCCTAGCCACTGTCCCTCTTGAGCATATCCGAATGTGAAAGTGTTTGGATGAGATTTTGTGCTGATGTACCCTAATTTATGAATTGGGGATTTTGTATGGTGAGGCTTGCTTAATTTGAATGTATACGTAGTTATATGTAATTATGTTTATAGTGATTGCTGAATTTTGCGGATATAATCTTGGTTTGATATATGTGGAATTTGGGGTTTGTCGAATTAGTTGTTATTAGGGTTAATTGCATTATATTTTAATTGGGTGATTTCTCCTTTGATACAAATTTGAACACTGAAGATTCAATGATTTAAGATGCAGATAAGAAGTAAAAGGTGAACAAGTTCGTTGTAACTCAGTCAGTCATTCCTACACACAAGAAGCGGCATCAAGAGTCTCCAAACTTCCAAGTTCAAGTCCTCAAGTAGTTGATTGATCTCACAAAACTTTCTAGGTATGTTTTTTCGCTTATTTTCACTAGGTTCATGGTTGCTAACTTGTGGGTAAGGTTTCTTTTGTTTAGTGACTTGTGTTAGCATGAAATATTGTGATATTTTAGGCACGTTTTCTAAGTGTATTTCATCCATATTGGTGTTCATTGATAAAGCATTGAAGCAATTGTGAGCTAGTTTGTCTATATTGTCGATATAGAGGTCTACATAAGCTTTGTGTTGATTGTAGGCGAATAAGAGCTAAAACCGAACGGATTAAGAGAGAATGGAGATGGATTGAGCATATCCAAGGATTGAGGACACCTCAAAGGAAATAAGGAAGATGCTAGGATGAAGAATGGCATAAAACAAAGTGAATTACGAGCTACTTATGTTTCCACGCTCTAAAATACGGCCGTAATGAAGACCACGCTCTAAACCACGGCCGTGGAACTTTGGCAACATGAGCGTGGAGCATTCCAGTAAGTTACACGGCCGTGGAAGTTGTGAAGCACCGTAATCAAATTCCACGCTCTAAACCACGGGCGTGGAACCCTCTATGACCGTGATTTAGGCGATCTTTTAACGTACAAATTAAAGCCACGATCTTTTACACAATCGGCTGGACACTTATTCTATCTTTCCCTATAAAAGGACGGAAGGAAGGAGATTCCGTCACCTCCGCTTAGACCGCACTTAGCCCTATTGAGAATTCCGAATCGACGGAAAGGCTTACAGAAAGAGTGAAGATTTGGAAGATTGTTCGTACGGAGATTACGTCTTTTGTCCTTAGGTTTGATTAGAAGACGGATTGACATCCCGTTCTTCGTTCTTATCGAGGATTGTGATTGTTTGTGTTATTCTAAATCTGATATACATCATTGCCTTTGTTTGTGGATTTGAGATTGATTTGAGATTTATTGAAGGTTTTCGAAGGTTTTCATCTTTCATCCTTTTAAATCTTGAATTTGATATCATAATACTGGTGTTGGCTAAAACCCTTTAGCAATTGTAAGGTGAAGGGTTGATAGTTGTGGCTTAGATGATGATAGATCGATCGTAAACAGATTGGACCCTGAGAGTTAGAGAGAATCGCCGACGAACCAAAATCACGGTGTATTCTTGAGTTCCACGGCCGTGGAATCTCAAGATCCACCCGTAATTTTCCCTTAGTTTACAAACTTTGCTTTTACTTTAATCCAAAGTTAAAGATTTGCTTTAACTTAGTCTTGGCTTGCCTTTTCTAGGTGGTAGTGAAGCCTCAACAACCTCTACTTCGATTTCGAGTGTCACAACCTTAATCGGTTTAGTTAGTCTTGATCCTTGGATTACAAGTTTGGGTATTTGATATTAATTCTTGTCTTTAGATCCTTTCTATACTGAAGCATCAACAACCTTTATAGAGAGTATCTTTAGATAAGTCATATAAAGCCTTGGAACTTCACCGTACATTGCTTTACCTTAGCATACCTTTGCAGCTCTTAACTATGTCCTTATATCTTTAGTATATCTTGAATCGATTGCCACAGCTGGATTCCTGGATCTTTAAGATTGTTGTTTTCCCAATATTTACAAAGCTCATACATTTACTTGCTTGACAATTCTATAATTGGATTTAACCCCCCAAATCCCTGTGTTCGATACTCTGGAATTCTTGCTTAACTATATCGATCCGTACACTGCGGGTTCGTTTGCTTGATTTCTAGTTTTATAAATTTAAGACTTATTTGCACGCACGCTAAGTGGCGAACAAGTTTTTGGCGCCGTTGTCGGGGATTTGGTTTAGGCCGAATTCGGTTATCGGTTGTCAAGCTTGGGAGCTTCTCCCTTGTTATTTGATATCTTTTCGAGTGTATGATTGGTCTAGGAACAACGAAGACCTCTTACCTCTTGATCAAGAGCTTGAGAGGACTTTGAGGAGAAATCTCAAGGAAAGAAAGATGGCTGAAGAAAGAGAACGTGATTACCAGATGGAGTTGGCGGATAAAGAAGCTCAACTCCAATGGAGTGAGAAGACTCTCAGGGAGGAAATGGATCGTCATCAAACGAAGGTTGATGATCTAACGGACATGATGTTTCAAATGAGGCTGGAAATAAACAACCTCAAGAAGACAAAGAGAAGAAGGAGGCCATCAAGATCGGTTAGAACCAACTCATCCAATGAGGATAGCGACTCTTCCATGCCACCACTAGAGGAAATTGATCCAACGATCAATGTGAACCCGTTCGTTCCACGGGCAGCTGCCAATCGCCGTACCCCAGCTAGAGGTGCGAGAGTCGATCGTGTGGATGAGGAGCCAAGAACTCTTGGCCAAAGGATGGATCCAACGCAGCAACCACGCCGTTTGGGTGTGAACTTTGAAGCTGATGATGCACAAGGGTTTAGCTTCAACCCGCAAGTTATTACCATTGTCCGCCAAAATCAATTTGGGGGAACAAGCGTTGAATCTCCACATCAACATCTACAAAATTTTGAGAACATGATGGAGACAATGAAGCCAAAGAATGCAACTACCAACAACTATAAACTCAAGCCTTTCTTTTTCTCCTTGAAGGGGAAAAAGCATTGTCTTGGTATCAAGCTCTTCCAAGTGGGAAACTAGACACATGGGAGGATCTTTCTTCGAAATTCCTCACTAAGTTCTTTCCGCCATCCAAGACGGTGGAGTTGAGAGGTAAGATTAATGCATTTTCTATGAGATCTAACGAAAGTTTGTTTCAATCTTGGGAAAGATTTCAGGATTTGCTATTGGATTGCCCACATCATGGCATATCCAAATTGGCGCTATTGGAGATATACTATAAGGGGCTGGATGTGGAGACACAATTCAAGCTCCAATCCCTTTCATGTGGTACATTCATGGACATGAGGGAAGATGACGTTTGGGACTTCATTGAGAAGCAAGCGCGAGTCATTGAGAAGTATTCTCATCGGAAAGTGGAGGCGAATCATGTGGAGCAAGGAGCAAATCTATCACAAGTGGCTCAAACTCAAATCTTTTCTCTCAATACGGAGATTAAAGAGTTGAAGGAAGCCATCAAAACCAACTTTCCAAAGCAAAAGGAACAAGATATAGGTTATTTGGGTAACAACAATAACCACAACGGGAATGAGAATACAAACCGCAACAACCGGAACAACAACCGGAACAACAATTGGAACAACAATAGGGGTTCAAACAACAACAATTGGCGTCCCAACCAACAAAATTCCGGTAATTCTTATTCCAATTCAGGAAATTCACTAACTCCACCTTCCTCTTCTTCCACTCCTTTGAAAAGCCAGGGCAAACATCTAATGGTGGAAGTACTTCGGAGAAAGAGAAGCCCGATCCCATGTTGGAGACAATTTTGGGCAAGCTTCAAGGATTGGAGACTCGCATTATCAAGGTTGATGATCACATAACTAAGGTTGATAAAGCCCAAAAGGTTTTCGAAAACCAAATGTTTAGCAATGCGAAGGAAGTTCCTAGGAATCAAGGAAAACTTCCAGGAAAGACGGAGGACAACCCAAAAGGAAGGGTGATGGCAATCACAACTAGGAGTAGAGTAACAACTACCGACCCGCAGCCTAAGTTTGTAGAAGTCCCCGCTGAGAAGGAGAAAGAAAAGGGGAAGGAGAAGGAAGATGTCTACGTTCCTCCTCCAGCTTACAAACCTCCCCTACCGTTCCCGCAATCTAGAGCAAGAGCGCGTCTAGACAAACAATTCGGTAAGTTTATTGAACTCATGAGCAAACTGCATATTAATATACCTTTCATTGATGCAATTGTAGGTATGCCAGCTTATGGAAAGTTCCTAAAGGAGACCCTCTCAAACAAAAGGAAACTAGAGGATTTTGGAGAGGTTAAGATGAGTTTGGACTCATCGGATCTCATCAAAACCATGAAAGAGAAGATGCCCCCAAAGCTGAAGGATCCGGGGTCATTTTGTATTCCCATAGGAGTGGGAGATGTCACATATGATGCATTATGTGATCTAGGAGCGAGCGTGAGCATCATCCCGCTTGCCTTGTGCAGGAAGATCGGTTTAGGCGATCCTAAACCGGTAAAGATGACGTTGTACATGGCGGATCGATCCATAACTCGTCCCGTCGGTATAGTTGTAGACGTCCCGGTCAAGCTTGGTAAGTTCTATGTTCCTATAGACTTTGTTGTGCTTGATATTCCTGCAGATAGCCCGGTCCCTATCATTCTCGGAAGACCGTTTCTTGCTACATCCGGCTGTATAGTCGATTGCAAGAATGCTAGACTCGCCTTTGACATAGGAGGAGAGAAGGTAGAGTTCGTCCTTTCCACTTTAGTGAAGGAACCAGCCTTCGATGAGGATATATTCAATATCCATGACGAAGAGCTATCTAGAGAGGAGGTAAGTTCTATTCTCTTCAAAGATCCCTTGCAAAAAGTTCTTTCTATGAGCATAATGGATATAGGAGAAGAAGAGGAGTGCAATGAGGAAATTGAAGCCTTAGAAAAACAAAAAGAAGTATGTGAAGAAGAGTTCGAGAAACTCCACGATGAGGCAGAAAACGTACGGATCCACGACCAGACAGCCTACTCCACGGCCGTGGAATTCACCAACACAAGCGTGGAGCATTCCAGTAAGTTACACGACCATGGAGGAAACAGAGACACCGTAATTACTTTCCACGCCCAAAATCACGGCCGTGGAGAAGGCAGGAGTGCCGTAATTTTAGGTGAATCCGAAGGAAATTGTGTTTCCTCCACAACTTCTCTTGATTCTTCTCCAACACCTTACCATCGGATATTCCTCAAGAGCCATTGGAGACTCCTATAGTGATGGAATTGAAACCACTTCCTACACATCTAAGGTACGCATTTCTAGGATCTAATTCTACCTTTCTGGTAATTGTTAGTTCAGATTTAAGTATAGATGAACATAGTAAGCTTATGGTTGTCCTTAAGAAACATAGGAAAGCCTTAGGATATACTATAGAGGATTTAGTAGGAATCAAACCTTCCCTATGCATGCATAAGATCTTAATGGAAGAGGACTTTAGAACTTCGCGACAACCTCAAAGGCGGTTAAATCCGACCATGAAGGAGGTTGTCAAGAAGGAAATTCTTAAACTACTTGATGCAGGTATCATCTACCCTATCTCCGACAGAAAGTGGGTGAGTCCCGTACAAGTGGTTCGAAAGAAGGGAGGAATGACGGTCATCACCAAGAAAAACAATGAACTCATTCCTACACGAACCGTAATAGGATGGCGGATGTGTACAGACTACCGCAAGCTAAACAACGCGACGAGGAAGGATCACTTCCCACTACCCTTCATCGATCAAATGCTTGAAAGGTTAGCACAACATTCACACTTTTGCTATCTTGACGGTTATAGTGGTTTCTTTCTAGTCCCGATACACTCGGATGATCAAGAGAAGACCACGTTCACGTGCCCGTGGGGTACGTTTGCCTATAGGAGGATGCCGTTCGGGCTTTGCAACGCCCCAGCCACCTTTCAAAGGTGCATGATGGCCATCTTCTCGGAATATATAGAGGAAATCATGGAGGTTTTTATGGATGACTTCTCCGTTTATGGTTCCTCTTTTGACAATTGTCTTTCAAACCTTGCTCTTGTGTTACAAAGGTGTGAAGACACTAACCTAGTTCTTAATTGGGAGAAGTGTCAATTTATGGTGAAAGAGGGCATTGTATTAGGACACCTAATCTCTAGTAGAGGGATTGAGGTGGATAAAGCTAAGATAGAGACAATAGAAAATCTTCCTCCCCCAATTTTGGTGAAAGGGATAAGAAGTTTTCTAGGACATGCTGGATTTTATAGGCGTTTCATAAAGGATTTCTCTAAGATATCAAAGCCGCTTACTAATCTATTGATGAAGGATGCAGTTTTTGATTTTTCGCAGGAATGCTTAGATGCGTTTAATATGATTCGGGAAGCTCTAATCTCAGCCCCGATTATCCAACCTCCGGATTGGAATCTTCCCTTTGAGGTTATGTGTGATGCAAGTGACGTAGCTATAGGGACTGTTCTTGGGCAAAAGAAGGAAGGACGAACCCACGCTATCTACTACGCTAGCAAGACGCTGGATGAAGTGCAGCTCAACTACGCCACTACCGAAAAGGAATTCTTAGCAATTGTATATGCAATTGACAAATTTCGCTCTTATCTTGTAGGTGCAAAGGTGATTGTATACACGGATCATGCTGCGATCCGGTATCTACTTGCAAAGAAGGATGCGAAGCCAAGGCTAATTAGATGGATTCTTCTCCTACAAGAATTTGATCTAGAGATCCGCGACAAGAAGGGTTCGGAAAATTCTGTTGCGGATCATTTGAGTCGTCTAACACATCTAGAGGACGACCATCTACCTATAGATGACTCCTTTCCGGACGAGCATTTGCATATCATAGAGGAGTGCATCGACGTGATCACCAAAGGTAACGAACCATGGTTTGCTGATTTTGTTAACTATTTGGTTTGTCAGGAATTACCGCCCGGATTATCCTACGCACAAAGAAAGAAGTTCTTTAAGGATGTTCGGGAATACTTTTGGAATGAACCTCTCCTCTTTAAGAGAGGTCCGGACGGCATTATTCGGCGATGTGTGCCGGAAGATGAGATGCAAAGTGTCATCCGTCATTGTCATTCACTACCTTGTGGAGGACACGCTAGTTCGAATAAGACTAGCGCTAAGGTATTGCAATCTGGATTCTTTTGGCCTACTTTGTTTAAAGATGTGCAAACCTTTGTTTCCTGCTGCGATGCTTGTCAAAGAACAGGAAATATATCTAGGAGGAACGAGATGCCTCTTAACAACATCCAAGAGGTGGAGATCTTTGACGTTTGGGGAGTAGACTTCATGGGACCGTTCCCATCATCTTGTGGAAACCAATACATACTTTTAGCGGTGGATTATGTTTCGAGATGGGTTGAAGCAATTGCCTCTCCCACCAATGATGCCATGGTAGTGGTTAAGTTCTTTAACAAGACCATCTTCCCACGATTTGGGACACCACGGACTATCATTAGTGATGGAGGTTCTCACTTCATTGCCCGACGCTTTGAAGCTCTTTTAGCTAAGTATGGGGTGACTCACAAGATCGCCACCCCTTATCATCCACAAACTAGTGGACAAGTGGAGATCTCAAACCGGGAAATCAAAGGAATCCTAGAGAAGACGGTTTCAAGGACAAGGAAGGATTGGTCTTTGAAGCTAGATGATGCATTGTGGGCGTACCGGACTGCATATAAGACTCCCATCGGAACAACACCATACAATCTTGTGTATGAGAAGTCTTGTCACTTACCGGTAGAGTTGGAGCACAAGGCGTATTGGGCAATAAAGTGGTTGAACTTTAGCATGAAGGAAGCGGGAGAGAAGCATCTCTTAGACCTTAATGAGCTTGAAGAACTTCGCTTGAACGCCTACGAAAACGCCAAGATCTATAAAGAAAGAGCGAAGCGTTGGCATGATAAGCATATCATTCCAAAGGACCTCAAAGAAGGAGATCAAGTTCTCCTCTTCAATTCAAGGCTTCGTCTCTTTCCAGGTAAGCTTAAATCTCGTTGGACTGGACCTTTTCTAATCAAACGTGTTTTTCCCCATGGTGCAGTTGAAGTATGGGGTGAAGAGGGCGGAAGCTTTAACGTGAACGGTCAACGACTCAAGAAGTATACACCGGAACTCCAAGCTGAAGAGTTCGCACCCACCGCACTCGAATAAGTGCTAATATGGTCTAGCTACGGACCTTAAATAAAGCGCTTCTTGGGAGGCAACCCAAGGTATTGCATTTACGTTTTTGTTTTTGATTCATAGATTAGAATAGTATAAACGTTTTGTTTTGTTTTGCCTTCGATGTCTTCCGGTATGTTCGTGTTTTTGGATGCAGGATCAGTGGAAAAGAAAAGGGGAAGGAAAAGGTTGAAGAAAATTGACGAAACTTGGACTTTGACACATTACAGAGAGTTCCACGGCCAAAACCACGGCCGTGACAGCTACAGTGACCGTAATTTTCAAAAGCCTGAGAAAAATCACCAAAACCACGGTTCCGTACAAAACCACGGCCGTGGAAACCCCCGATAGACCGTGATTTTTCAAAAAATTTTACGGCACTATAAAGCCACATTTCTTCACAAAACACACAAAAAAATTCCCAATTTCACGCCCAAATCGCCGATTGCCTTCCCCCTCTCCCAAATTCTCGTTCGTTAATCGTTTTTAACGATTATTTGACCAAAGTTGAAGCAATTTCCGTCACCTACAAGATCCAAGCAAGGATTCGAGCGACAATTCACCGGAGAAGACAGAATTCAGATTCCAAAATCCGAAAACCTAGGTTTTTCACCTCTTCTTTCTCTTTGTCGATTCGGCTTCGTTTTTGCTAAAATTTTTAGGAGAACTGATTGGAATTGGACTGAAATTAGTCTAGGGCTGCTTGCTGTTGAGTTTGGTGTGATTCTGCTGAGTTTTGAGAATTTGCGTAACGAACCACGGTCTTTGGGCATTCCACGGCCGTGGAATTTGAAGAACAGACCGTGGTTTCTGACATAAATGGATCTCGTTAGGAGAATGTCCCAAAGAAATAAAAAGAGGAAAGGCAATACTTCTTCCTCTTCTAGAGCACCACCTGCTGAGCCCCCATCACCCCCATCATCACCATCACCACCTCCCCCTAGGATCCCTACTATACATGAGGATCATCTCGATGCTTTAGAGAGGATCCATAAGCGAGCTGTCATAGGGCCTAGGTATCTACTACTTGAGGAGTTAGAGCCTTTGCATGTGGTAGGGGATCTCACTTGGCTATTAGATAGAGTCGGATTGGTCGTCTTCTCCGCTATTCGGGAAGACGCATATGAGGAGATTACTAGGGAGTTCGTGGTCTCGTTTGAGCATAGCCACGTTGACAGGACCGTTTCTTTCCGGCTGATGGAGAGAAACTATGAGTTTTCTATTAGAGAGTTTGGAGCCTTCTTTGGGTTCCATGAGACCTTTAATGGTCGATTCCCTAGTGGCGTGTACGCCAAGGATTTCTAGGAGGAGATAGCTATGATATACGCCAGCGAGGACTGCTGGCAACCTGTTGATACCAAGGCTAGGTTGATCTATCACCTAGCCTTGAAGATTGCCCATAGAGTGCTTTCTGAGTGTCTCTTCCCTAGGACGGAGACACCTCAGAAGATTAAGACGGACGAGTTGTTTTTGCTCTACTGTATGTTATACGATAGGCCAGCTGATTGTGTCACCCTCTTAGCTGCTACTATGAGCAAGATAAATAATAAGAGGGCCGGCAACATTGGATACGGTGGAATGGTCACCCACCTTGCTAGGTAGCTAGGGATAGACTTCTCCACATGCACCCGCATTGCAGCTAGACCTCTAGGACTTCAAAGCCTCATGACTAGAGGCATCATCTTCCCTACACATAGAGGTCCACCTACAGCTGCCATGCCTTGGGAGAGTAGGACAGGTAGAGGGATTGAGTGGCTTCCTGAGTATTCCATTATGGCTGGACGCCATAACTGGAAGGAGATGTTCGCTGCCATGCATGCGAACAGACTAGTAGCCCCTCCTTACGTTCCACCACCACCAGTTGTAGAGGAGGAGATGAGAGGAGGTGATGAGTATGAGGGAGGAGGGGGAGAGCATGACTTTGATACCTTTCCGGATCAGCCGGATGCAGTTCCCGACATTCCTAGGCACTCTTCCCGTCCCGCTAGAGCTTCTGGCTCTTCCTCTCGCCGTGCTAGTGTGAGCGAGAGACCGACTTGGATGGCGGACCCTCCTACATGGTATAGCACTCAGCCGGATTGGATGGGAGCTCCACCACCTTGGCATGCACAGCCACCATCTGCACCAGCACCGTCAGACGCACCGGCATGGTATAGCCAGCCACCCGGATGGTATGAGCAGCTGCCGGAGTGGGCCACCGATCTTTCTAGTAGGGTCGGAGCCTTGGAGATCCGTGTAGATGCTAGGGATGCACGAGCCGCCGATCATGACCGCATGATGAGAGACATATACCGCCAACAGTTTGGGCGGAACTATGATCCCGACTTCTTCCCGTTTCCACCACGGCCTCCACCTCAGTGATGACCCTGGACGATCCACCGTTTTAGCCGCTCCACCACCTTTTTGTGAGTTCTTTTTCTTTCTTCCTTTTCTTTATTTTTCTTTTTGAACATTAGGGACAATGTTTGTTCCAAGTATGGGGTGGGGTGTGACTAATCGTTTGTAATAACTCTTACTCACTTTGTATGCTTTTATCGAGAACACCTTGCATGTTTCATTCTATTGTTACACGTTTCATTATCGCATTGCATGAAAAAGCTTTTGAAAAACCCATAAAAATTGAAAAATTTTGAAAATTTTGTGCTTCTAAGGATAGAGATGACTTCTATGATAATCACTACTTGTGAATTGAGTTTTGATGACAATCGCATGCTTAAACAAATAGTAAATTGAAGAGAAATTGATTGAGTTGATTATTCCTCTTTTGCAAGTTTCATAATGTGAAGAATGTTACTTAAATCATATTGAGAAATCAAGGTTGAAATCACATGATAAGTTCTTATACTTCTTGTTGAAATGATTAAGGCAATTCGATTTTCTTTCTTCTTTCTTTGATCACTTAGCCCCTCAATGAAATAATGGCCTCCTTTACCTATCCGGGAATTTGGAGGAGTTGATATTTGGCATATTTGATGTGGGAGGGCCATGAAAGCAATTATTTGCATTCAAAAGAATAGAAAGAAATTATAGGTTTGGGGAAGTCAGTCATGACGATGAGTAACTCGGCACCATTCACATAGCCGGGTGTTTGTGTCTTGCCAAAGTCGGATTGAGCGATATTCCTAGCGGATTATGGTATGTGAATCAAGGGTTTGAGGCATCTCGTAAAAATGAGAACCGCCAATCTCCTAGGCTTCGGTTTTTGTGCACCTCTGTCCATAACTCCAAAAGTAAAGTCGAAAAATGAATTGAAAAGAAGAGAGCGAAGCTCTAAGTTGAAAGTGTTGCGGAAACCGCAAGAGAAAAAGAAAAGAGTTAGTTAACCACTTTCCCGGATTCATGCACCACATTCCTTATAGTTTTCCCTCCCTTTCCGCATTCTAGACCTTGTTTGAAAGTCCTTAAGATCAAGAGAATGATATATGACTTGGTGATCTAAATTGAAGTTTCTTATGATTGATTTTGATAATGCTTGAAGGTTATGATGTTTACATGGAAGTTTGATCAATTCATGAGTTTTCTTTACTCTTTACTCTTTGATTATGTATATGAGAGTCCTATGAACGAATGAAGCAAGATTTGAGAATGATCTATTGACTAGGAAGCACATTCATCTAAAAGAAGTTTTGTTTTTGAGAGTGTATCCATATTTCATCCTAACTTGAGTTTTAAAGCTTTTGAAAGACCTTGCTTGGGGACAAGCAAGTGGCAAGTATGGGGTTATTTGTTAGCATGAAATATTGTAATATTTTAGGCACGTTTTCTAAGTGTATTTCATCCATATTGGTGTTCATTGATAAAGTATTGAAGCAATTGTGAGCTAGTTTTTCTATATTGTCGATATAGAGGTCTACATAATCTTTGTGTTGATTGTAGGCAAATAAGAGCTAAAACCGAACGGATTAAGAGAGAATGGAGATGGATTGAGCATATCCAAGGATTAAGGACACCACAAAGGAGCTAAGGAAGATGCTAGGATGAAGAATGGCACAAAACAAAGTGAATTACGAGCTACTTATGTTTCCACGCTCTAAAATACGGCCGTAATGAAGACCACGCTCTAAACCACGGCCGTGGAACTTTGGCAACATGAGCGTGGAGCATTCCAGTAAGTTACACGGCCGTGGAAGTTGTGAAGCACCGTAATCAAATTCCACGCTCTAAACCACGGGCGTGGAACCCTCTATGACCGTGATTTAGGCGATCTTTTAACGTACAAATTAAAGCCACGATCTTTTACACAATCGGCTGGACACTTATTCTATCTTTCCCTATAAAAGGACGGAAGGAAGGAGATTCCGTCACCTCCGCTTAGACCGCACTTAGCCCTATTGAGAATTCCGAATCGACGGAAAGGCTTACAGAAAGAGTGAAGATTTGGAAGATTGTTCGTACGGAGATTACGTCTTTTGTCCTTAGGTTTGATTAGAAGACGGATTGACATCCCGTTCTTCGTTCTTATCGAGGATTGTGATTGTTTGTGTTATTCTAAATCTGATATACATCATTGCCTTTATTTGTGGATTTGAGATTGATTTGAGATTTATTGAAGGTTTTCGAAGGTTTTCATCTTTCATCCTTTTAAATCTTGAATTTGATATCATAATACTGTTGTTGGCTAAAACCCTTTAGCAATTCTAAGGTGAAGGGTTGATAGTTGTGGCTTAGATGATGATAGATCGATCATAAACAGATTGGACCCTGAGAGTTAGAGAGAATCGCCGACGAACCAAAATCACGGTGTGTTCTTGAGTTCCACGGCCGTGGAATCTCAAGATCCACCCGTAATTTTCCCTTAGTTTACGAACCTTGCTTTTACTTTAATCCAATGTTAAAGATTTGCTTTAACTTAGTCTTGGCTTGCCTTTTCTAGGTGGTAGTGAAGCCTCAACAACCTCTACTTCGATTTCGAGTGTCACAACCTTAATCGGTTTAGTTAGTCTTGATCCTTGGATTACAAGTTTGGGTATTTGATATTAATTCTTGTCTTTAGATCCTTTCTATACTGAAACCTCAACAACCTTTATAGAGAGTGTCTTTAGATTAGTCATATAAAGCCTTGGAACTTCACCGTACATTGCTTTACCTTAGCATACCTTTGCAGCTCTTAACTCTGTCCTTATATCTTTAGTATATCTTGAATCGATTGCCACAGCTGGATTCCTGGATCTTTAGGATTGTTGTTTTCCCAATATTTACAAAGCTCATACATTTACTTGCTTGACAATTCTATAATTGGATTTAACCCCCCAAATCCCTGTGTTCGATACTCTGGAATTCTTGCTTAACTATATCGATCCGTACACTGCGGGTTCGCTTGCTTGATTTCTAGTTTTATAAATTTAAGACTTATTTGCACGCACGCTAAGTGGCGAACATCTTGTTTTCAGATTAATCGAAGTTGTGAGTAATTTAGACGAGTTGTGTTTAATTGAATGTGTTAGATGAATGTGGGATAATCATGGCAAGATTGAGATATGTTTAATACGGTTTTTGTGTCAGGCTTAGGATTGTTGTAATAACGGTGGGAAAGGTGGTTTTTGGGAATTTTTTATCGGAAGCTGGTCTAGGGTTATACGTTACGTATGTAATTATATGTAAATTTCACATATTGTACGTTAACCTTGTGAGTGAGGAAGAGTTGATGAGTTTGTTTTTGTTGAAGGAATTTTGTAATATGAGTTAGACGTTTGTATAATTGAAATGACGAGATGGAAATGTTTCGTAACCACTACTTGGATGTAAAGTTGTAGATGGTGATGATAGTCTTTGTAATGTGGTTGATATTCTAATATTCATGTAGGAACTTTTACCAAGGGTTTACATTATTTGATGTCATATATTTTTAGGGTGCAACAAGTGCTCATCAAAATGCCTCTATTGAAGATGAAGGTCAACGAGAGATCTCTGCTAGAGAAATTGTCCAAGCAGAAAACACAAGTAAAGACTCTTAAAGTTAATTTAGTTTGTTTTGTTTACGATGATTTACACAATATTACTTTTTAATAGTAGACTATATACGGTTTCAATTAATTGATACATTTTTTTTATCATACTATATAATTGATTGTTTAGGTTGTGATTAGTTTTGTTGTGCTTTATTGGACCATTCGTTATATTTGGTGAAAATATTACACGTAACGCGATCACAACATAAAATATTAGCCACAAAGAAAAAAAATATAGCGACGGCTTCTGCCATCACAAATATAAATATTTAAAATAGTAAAAATTCACCACGGAAAATCAAAAGTTAAGCGCGACTGCAAAAAATGTGTATCGCGACGGTGGTATGCCGTCATTTAAGTTAAACTGCCGTTGCAAAATTTAGAGGTACGTGACGCCTAGAACGATCATTGACGACGGTATAAATTGTCGTTATAATAAGTTATTTGCGACGGCCTTTCACTTTCGTAAATAAAAAAATCCGTGACGCCGTGGAGGATTATTGGTGACGGCTATTGGCCGTCACATAAGTTGTTTGTGACGGCTTTTTGTCGTCACAAATAAGAAACTGACGTCGGCAAGGAAAATTGTTGGCATCAGCTGTCTGCCGTCCCAAAAATCTATGCGACGGTAGATTGCCGTCGTAGATACCTTTTGTGACGGACGATCACGTGACGGTACTCATGCCGTCGCAAAAGACCTCTTGCAACGGTAATGTCCTTATTTGTGACGGTGTTATGCCGTGGCAAAACGATTTTTTTTTGTAGTGTTGGTATCTTATGTCTTTTGATAAAAGCGCCTTATTGTGTCGTTCAACTTCTTGGAACCATCATCTACATATACTTTCTTCTTCTTGGCGTTGCTTAGTCTTACCGCCATAACGGAAACCGGCTGACTCCACTAAAGAAATTATGTTACGCAAACTTCTACCGTGTGATTCTTCTTGTAATCTATAATAAATAAATAAAATCGACACTTCACCTCCTTGTTCCTTTGTAAGCTTACTTACGTATCTTCGTAATAGTTTGTCCACACCTCTCATCTCGACTCCCGTGCTTAGGAATGCCTAGGAAAACTTTACGTCTTGATGAAATACCACTTTTACCCATGCTAGAATGTACTCCTTTCCTCCACAATTCACGTCTCTAGTTGTCCAAGCATTCGCTTGAAGAATCCTTAAGTTCATTATCTCTAGTGGGTTTCATTATTGTTCAATCGTTGTTTCTTTGGAATCACTCTTATATCAATGTCGCTTCCTTACTTGTATGTCTTCCATCTCGATTTTGTTTTTTTTCTTAAATTGACTTGGGGTTCTCTTCTATATTCTTATCCTTCGGTTACGTAATCTCTAGTCTTCTACTTTGACGTCCTCTGAAGGAGTCCGAAAAACCACCGGGTGCTCGCTAAAACGTGATGATGAACTTGATATCTTGAGCATACTCATCATGTACATTATCCTAAGCCCTACGGCGTTTGTCCAAGGGGAGATGATAGCTTCCTATCATCTAACTATGAAGTCTACAACTCTAATATGATACTAGTGTACCATACGAAGTCTACAACTCCAATATGATACTAGTGTACCAGCAACAACTTACAATCCAACATACAACTATAGTCCAACCACTAAGTCGCCGAGGTCCGCGGAAGAAGTGGTGATCCCGTACATTCTATTCCCAACCCGACTATGCTCGTGATTTGAAAACGGATTTCATTTTGAAAGCTCAGAACCCTTATGGGTTTTGTTTGGTTGTCTATTCGGCCTTTAGAAGATTGCGAGTGCCATTGTTGTCAACCTAGGGCTCTGATACCATATTGTAGCACCCCAAATTCGCGGGAATCGGGGCTCTACGGGCGAAGACCTCACAATGGGTCCTGACCCTTATCCTGAAAACAATTTCACTAGATCTTTCCAACAAGGTACAAATAAAAAGGCAAAACCAAATAGTTTGAATGCAATGCGACATGAACCAAAATACGAAACAAGGTGGAAACTCAACCGAGTCCTCAAAACAACATATTAACAACGACTGAGGTACAAACAACAACGGAACGTAATATAAAACCCTCATCCCCGTCCTATAATGTACGGAATCCCGGTTGTCCACTCCTTTGAGTCACTCGGCGGCGTCCCTAACCTACAAGGCATATACAAAGGCGGTATAAAACCGTTAGCTAACATTCTAATCATTAGAAAGATTGTAACGGCACATGTACATATCAAAACGGAAACACACAACATGATATCATTTAAACCAATTATTATCTTTTCGTTTTCGTCATTCCATTACTAATTCAACTTAGGTTTGTGGCACGAGAATCCCCAAAACTCGCGTCTGTCCCTACTTACCAGCAAGGAATGGTATTGATGTAGCCAACCGTATACCTGCGTGGGCTACTCGCAAAGAACCTCCTAGCTCTCGCAAGAGCTAGGCAATGATGTCACCGCCCGTTATCATACACTTGGGCCAATATAAGGGTATAATATAAAGTCGTCCTAGTCCGGTTTTGTTTTTATAAACATAACTAAACACACACACAACCATCACACTCGATACTAATACAAGGAAGCTAGCTAAGTAAGTCCGGGAATTTACCTCGTTTCAAACCTAAATCGACAAACACCGCTCTCAACTTCCCGTAGTAAGGTACTCAATGCCTGATCAAAACAAGGCACCTAATCAATATCGCTCTCATAAGCTAGAAGTCCTTAGACTTCTAGACCTGATGATCTCGCAAGATCATAAACCATAACAACATAAGCTAGGGTAAAACATGCCTAGTCTCGATGATCTCAACGATAGCAACTCTATTGTAATATCCTTAGGTTTTTAGGAACTCCACCCCTGCGCCACGACTTGGCCGCAGGTGCGGCGCCGCCCCCGCGGCACTGAAGACCCGCCCCTGCATTTTTGCAAGGTGGGCGCCGTGTTTTTAAAAGGTCATGCTTTTCCCTTGCTTCCTCTTTAAGCTTCTTTCCTTTACCCTTCAGGTAAGGGTTTCCTTTTCTTTCTTCACCTTCATTATCTCCTCACATTCTTCTTCCTTCTTCTTCTCTTCTTAGTTTCTTCTTTGATCATCTTCAAGGGTTGATCTTTGGAAGTGTTTTGGATGTTGATGATGGTTTGATGGTGATATGATGTTGTTGTAGCTAGTTGTTGAGAGTGTGAGAGTGTTCTCTTTCTCCTGAGCTGTTGTGGTAAGATCTTCCTCTTCTTTCCTTCTTTCCTTCTCTTCTTCTTTTCCTTTCTTTCTCTTCTTTAGTTTAGAATTCCCACAAGTGATCTTGTGTTGGCTCTTCCGGGACATTGATGATGGTTATATGTGTATGTATGTTGATGATTGCCTTTGGCAATGGAAGAAGAGAAGAGATCGAGCGAGAGGAGCGAAGAGAAGCAGAGAATCGCCCTCTACTGTGTTAGCCCCCCCCCCCCCCCCCCCCCCCCCCCCCCCCCCCCCCCCCCCCCCCCCCCCCCCCCCCCCCCGCGCGCCTTGACACAGCCGCCCCTGCGGCTGAATGCCACCGCCCGTGCGGCGTGTCGCCGCTCCTGCGCCTTCTTGTTTTCGCAGGTGCGTTGTCAAGGACATACTAAGATTGATATGTGTCTTTCCTTTTCCTTATGGCTTAGGTTGAGAGCGAGGCTAAGCTAGTGTTGTGTATGATGAGTTTGTTGATGTATATGTTGAGATAATGCCTTAGGCATTTGTGAGTGATGTTTAATATCGAGGTTTAGATACGAGTTATGGTTTAGGTATGGTTATGGGGTGTAGGAGGTGGAATCTCCTAACCTTGGATAGTGTTCGATATTGTGTGAG
This sequence comes from Fagopyrum esculentum, assembly GCA_033239045.1. Classification (NCBI taxonomy): domain Eukaryota; kingdom Viridiplantae; phylum Streptophyta; class Magnoliopsida; order Caryophyllales; family Polygonaceae; genus Fagopyrum; species Fagopyrum esculentum. Next base: position 59,826,224 of record BSUD01000007.1, read on the forward strand.
CCTTGTTGATGCAGACACTGGTCGTTTACTCGAGGGGAAACTGTGACCACTTGATACAGATATACGGTTGTGATAGGTAAGTCCATTGGACTTACTTAGTTAGCGGTTATGGATTTGAATGATTGTGATAGTGATTCTTGTGCATATGAATGTTGCATTTATAACCTAAACCGGACTAGGACGACCATATATGTATATTTAAATGGCTCAAGCGTATTATAATGGGTCGTGACCACTTGCTTGTAGCTCGCCGAGAGTATGGAGGTGCTCTACGACCAGTCCACCAGGGGGGAAGTAGATCCCCTATACCAAACTTGGGGGTCAAAGGGGACAGAGGCGAGGTTCGGGAGATCTTTGTGTCACAAAATAAGTTGAATTAGTAGTGGTATAACGTAATGAAGGTAATAAACGGTTTTGATGTGAGCATTGCATATTGTGATGTGTTGGTATGTGCTACTACTTTTATTTTTATTCATGAACTGTTAGCTAATGGTTTTATACAGTGTCATAGATATTTTGCAGGATAGGAAGACTGCAGAGTGAGCCAGATGGGTGATCAGCCGAGGGCTTCCGTGCACTAGGTCGTGTGTGGGTTTTGGGGATGTTTTGTACACCTCTGTATATGTTTTGACGTTATGTACTCGGTTGTGTTTTGTATACCTTTTGTATGTATATAAGTTTTATGTATTTGGTTTTATATCTATATGCGTCTTGTTGTAAGATCCAGTGAACTTGTTTTCAGGCTAGGGTCAAGATCCACTGTGAGATCCTAGCCTAGTAGCGCCCCGAGTTCTACGAATTTGGGGTGTTACAACTATGCTAGGATACTCACATCCTAGTCCACAACCTCAACAGACATATAATCACAACCTCAAGCCTCACAAGAACAACCATACACTCACAACATTATAGAATTTATAGTCAACTCAAGATCAAACACACATCAAGTCTTAGAACATTCCAAAATCCTCAAACACTCACTTAATGTTCAAAGCCACTACTTGGCATTCCACAAGGTTATGCTAGATCCAACCTACCATGATACTATCATAAACAACAATCTAATATATATGACTCATCCATACCCAATTAGCATTTAACAATCCAAATTCCAAGCACTTTTTTTATTGGGCTTATTTACAAAGACCTTTTTGTAAATAAATTATTTTGGAGAAAAATTTAAAACATAAATGGAAGAATATTTTGATTTTTGTCATAATTAATCAAGTATTTATAAAATATTTTTTCTGATAAAGTACGATTATAAAACATATATTAGTAAGATTAGATTATGAGAACTGAAAAACATGAAATCTTCATACCTCAAATAAATTTTATAAACTGGTCATATAAATAAGAAATTGCATCAATCTTCACATATACGGTTTAATTAATCATTACGTACAAAACTTTAAAAATTATAACTACACAAACGTGGGAACATTTCATACATAAATAAATATAAATATAGTTATATACCCGTATGTAATACGGGCCTATTCTTCTAGTTAAAATAATTAATAAATAATTATAAGGAGTTAATTAAGGTTATTGTGAAACAATGTGTAAAATTTAAAATGAATTATTAAATGTTTAGAATGTGAAAACTATAAATTTTAATATAAAGTAGGAGAAAATTGCCTAAACAATATCACATCTTTTAGGCCGACTAAACTTTAGTACCTCGTTGTTTAAACTATCAGAACGGTACCTCACCTATTGAGTCCGACCAAATATTAGTACCTAGATTAATGTTCATCTATTAAGTTAATATATCGGTGTTAAGGTAGGTGGACAATTTTGCACCGTCGCTTAAGGTAGGTGGACAATGTTCCCCTTGATAATTATCACCTATATGTTAACTTAACGTCCGAATAGTAATTTAGGCACTAATTTTTGGTCAAACTTAATAGATGAGATACCGTTCTAATAATTTAAACGACGAAATACTAAAATTTAGTCGGTATAAAAGATGAGTCATGTTTAGGCAATTTTTTTTCATTAAATTAATGAACACCGTTGAGACAGTAAAATATTTTGAAGTTACTAGCGGAAGGCGCGTGCTCCGCACACGCGTGGTTCGGTTTATCGTGTATTTTACGTGGTTAGTAAGATTAGTGGTTAGTAAGATCAGAATGTGTAGGAGTATTTTTGTATTATTTCATGTGGGCGATGTTTTTTTTAAAGGTATTAGGTGGGCAAGTTTTTTTAAAATTTGTAGTCATTGATTATAATAAAAACCGGGACGGATTATTGCATCCAAGTATTGTACGATTGTAGCAGTGCAAGATTTTATTGGGCCGAAGAACAGTTGTGTAGTTGAACACTGGGACTTTTTTTGTATCCATCCGTCATCTTTGAAGGATTGCCTCGTTTCATCCGCAAGCTCCTTCATGGCACCCTCGGCTCCCAACTCCCTTGCAAACTCCACCACAACGAATACAATACAGCAGCCGCACTCTCCCTGTTATGAATCGACCCAGTTCTCACCACCTCCACAAGAACAGGGATTGTTCTTGTCCAAGGCTGATAAGCTGAAGAGCGTAGCAGCTGAGTTTTTTGTTGCTTCCATGCTCCCGTTTTACAAGACTTGAATGATCTCGAGTATGGCTCCTGCACTCACTATAAGCCCATTGTTCGACTTGTTTATGGAAAGATTTAAATCGCTGTGACAGTATAGCTCCGGCTTCAGCTATACAGATATTGTTATCGCCCATCAAATTTTACCAACTTCAACACTTTATTGGTTAATGAATTTTTCATATAAGTGTAGTTGTAGGCAAATACATCAGACCATAACTTCATTTCATATATTTCACAAATGATATAGAAACTGATACATAATGCAGACTTGTGCTATAGTCTAAACAAAACCATCAAATACCTAAAGCAAGTTGTAACTAAAGTTGCTTCAATCAAAGACATGGCAACAACAAGTCCCTCAACTATAGTCTCTGGATCAAGATCTTCCTTCATGTAAACAATACTACTTGGCAAAGATGTAAGGTACAGTGTAAGGATACCTAGAAATCCCACTGGTTCCAAATAATTAATGAAATTAAAATCAAAATTGATTAATAGAACAAAAGAAAGTTACCAGCAGTGCAAGCATTATCCCATCCTTGAAGAAAGTTCTCAATGGTGGCACCAAGAGCCACAAACACAACGCCTTTCATCTTGAATCATTGTCAAAGAGTAACAACCAAATCAATCCAAAAAATAGAAAAGGCTATATGAATCTTCTCCTCTCCACAAAATACCAACAAAACCTAAACCAGTAGCTTCCCAATCTCCCAACCACAGTGTACAAAAATGACCAATCATGAGGAAGACATAGAAAAAACAGCAAGGCTAAGTAAGCCACCAACTACTTCATACATGCAGTGTATAGAGTGATAAAGCCCATATTCAACACTATGCACAAATAAAGAAAAAAAGATTAGAAGATTTTATCCGGTCAAGGAGTTGAAGATGATGCTTCTTGTCTTAGCTCTCTCAATTATCCAAGTGTTTTGGCCTGTCAAAATTTAAGAAAAATTAAAGGAAGCATTGAGAGACTAATTTTTCACTTTGATAGATAGACTTGTTATTGAATGCCTAATTCATTAATTTCTTCACCCTATGGATGCAAAGGTCATGCTCGGGTGTGATCGTACCTAATCTAAATCTACTATGCATATAAATACTTGTGATTTGTTATCTAGTTTGGAATATGAATTAGCATGTTATATCGACTCAAAGGGGTGCACTACCTGATTCACACACACAAATAAAAGTTACATTTCTAATGATGACAAGGAATCATTCTACAGTTTAGTCATCAAAACAAAATTAACATTAAAAGAGTTGACATACATCAACATTAAGTCGCACAAGAATGAAAATGTAAACCAATAGTCCATCGGAAAGATTAATAGAAATGGAAAGGGAATATATTATACAACAGTAGAGCTTGCAATGAAATCACTCCATCTTCTTTCTTCTTTTCTAGAGCCTCAAAAGTAACACAAATGCTTATTTCATACATCAAACTGAATCATTCTCTTCCTACGAGCTCAATCGACTTATAGGCCATCAAAGATGTACTCTCTTGGATTGAACTCATACCGGAAGAATTATATCAACAGAAACAGTAAAATTGAAGACAACACTACCTATATTACATACAATTATACAAACAACAAATGGTAGTTTAGTACTTAATCATTGAACTAAACAAAAAACACACAATAAGCTAAGAAAAAGCATGCAAAATGCTTAACCTGACAGCAATAGAAAGCAAGCATGCACCTCAAATTCTCAAACTGACAACATGAAAGGTTTCAGGGGAGGTTACCGTCAACAACATGAACAAAATCAGTGATCCATAACCTGTAGGAGAAGAAGAAGAAGAAGAAGAAGCAAAATCAGAACCAAACAATTGTTGTTCCAATAGATTGTGAAACTCACAACGGAGACTACAAAAGAGTCTTTGTAACCAATAGTCTACCATGATCACGTCAGTGGGAAGCCAAAATGAATGAAATGTTGAAATTCACTATTGGTTAAGAAATCGTAATAAATTTTATAATGAGACAAGTTATAGGATGCAATAGATATTGCATAGGTAGTAAACATATAAATGGATACGAGCTGATCCTCAAGTGACCAAATTAGAGACAATACAAGTTAAAGAGAACTGCATAAGCATGATACAATTTATACCTCTTCAATCTGGCATGATTCAAATCCGGAAGGATCTATCGGTGAAGCTGCCGATCGAATAGTGACAGACACATTTTCTTGAAATTGACCTCTGAATGGCCAAAGAAGGAAGAAAATATTCAGGGTGAAGAAAGTGAAGAAGATAGATCAGCAATTCAATTAGAGTTAAATATTAAAGGCAAACAAAACCAAATTCAGCAAAAGTGGCAATAAATCGGACTAAAAAATAAGCAATCAACTAAGCACAAATTTAGAGCAAACAAGAGCATTACCAACCTGAGGTTTAACCTTCTTATCTTTATCCTCGACAGATAGTTCCCAAATCTTGCAGGTTCATCAAAAAACCTTGATAATTCTTAATTGCCAAAAAAACATGGATGAGATTGTGACTTTACCATCTTAATCGATTATTTCGACCTTGATGAGATTGATGCCGTTCTGTGCAATTTTAGCGAGAAGTGAGCAGATAAACTTGTTGATTAGGCCGTCGGATTCGGCGTCACAGTAATACGAGTCGCAAATTTTGAGAGATAGGAGAATCTCGCTCAATGACCAGTAGAAGATGCCCTCGACAAACTCCTCGGTTTTTTATACAAGGCAAGGGATGGAAAGGAAGGAGGCAGAGCAATGGAGGACAAAAACATTAGAGACAGTGATTGAGAGTTCCCGTCGTTGTACATGAATCTCGTGACCAACTCGAATGCGTATGCTCCGCCAGGCAAATCCTCGATTTGGAGATCCATATTCGTAATCCTGTCAAAGAAAAACAATATCAAACATCAGAAACTGGATAAGCAAATAAAATCTAGGGCTTGAATCTCTGTGTACCATTCCCATTTAAAGATATGGAAGATGAAGGAGAATCGACACATACGACATACTGCATTCGGTGGGAAGAAGAGAAGACGCCACGACACCTTGAAGTATGATGAAGCGGTGGAAGACGAAACGTGGACGCAAAAGCGTGCCGGAGAAGACGCGGTAATTGGGCTTTGTTCAACAGCGTAGCGTCAATACCAAAGCAGCTGCAAAGCCCATTGGGCTGTCGGTGGGGTTTAAATGTCCAGTACTGTAGCAAATCCTAACTTGAACTTATAAATGTATATAGGATACATAGGATATATTACATTAATCGACCACAGTGTCACGCCTTCTCCGCCATCCCAACTCCGACGCCGTCATCGTTAATAGAGAATATTTTTTCAAGTTTATACCCTTTTGTTTCTTCTTCCGTTCCTTGTTGTGGTTTTAGGGTTTTAGGCTTCTCACAGTTGCAGACTAAATCAATTAACCCCGCCACTAAATTCCCAATCAAGTAAGATGATCGTACCGTCGGATTCGTCTGAAGCCCTCACCCACAACCGCCTTATCCACGAAGGCGACCTCGTCATAGTCTATGAGCGCCAAGACCGCATGAAACCCGTCAAGATTACTCCAGGATCCGTTTTCCAGAATCGCTTCGGCTCATTCAATCACTCCGATTGGATAGGAAAGTCGTTCGGATCCAAAGTCTTCAGCAACAAAAACGGCTTCGTTTACTTGCTAGCCCCCACCCCTGAGCTCTGGACTTTGGTTCTTAGCCACCGGACTCAAATTCTTTACCTTGCTGATATTAGCTTCGTTGTTATGTACTTGGAGGCTGTACCCGGTTGCGTTGTCTTGGAATCAGGTACAGGTAGCGGCTCTTTGAGTACTTCGCTCGCTAGAGCTGTCGCTCCAAACGGCCATGTTTATACCTTTGATTTTCATGAGGAAAGGGCAGTATCTGCTCGGTGAGTTTCTTGTATTTGCAAACTGTATCACTTCACTGGTTTCTTTTTACCTGTTTTCAAGTTCCTTTTTTTTTTAGTTTCTTACACATGTTCTTCCTTACTGATGATATCTCGATTTGAAATTTGAAAGACGTTGTCTTGTCACATTATGTTAATGTAACTTCTGTTAAGAAAGCTAAGCAATATAGTCGTGTATCCATGCTTGAAATTGGAGCTGAACCCTGAAATTCTTCTTTGCAAAGACAGTGTATTAATATGCTTAAACTGGGTTGTTTATGCTGTTTGATGATTTATAAATTTAATGCTAAAACATTTATGCTGTTTCTTATGTAGTTGTGACGATTTATGTTTTTCATGTTGTTTATGTATTTGAATTAGCTAGAAGAGGAATTAATAAACAAAATTTATCTTTTGATGGAAGTTTAGAAGTTAGACAATTTGGTTATCCTACGCAGAATGATTGGAAAATTTGACCTCCATGATACAGTTCATTGAGATTTTGGAACGATTGATCAATTAATCTAACCACCCATAAACACAAAGAACAGACAGAATAAATAACTTGAGCAATTGATTACTAGACCACTAGTTAATTAGGGTTTGAGGATTTGGTAACCTTTATTAGAATTCCATGTGCATGGTATTCTCCTGAAGCATTTGGCAAAGTCCTAACCAAAAAATCAGGAATAAGCTTACCAGATGTAAAAGAGAAGTGGGAGACCTTCTCTGAATTTCAAGTTTTCAACTGTGCTTACGGGAATTAAAGAGAATGCCTAGTTCGACTATGCTAATGTTTACTTATTTAGATAAAAGAGGTTTGATTATTAGCAGCAAAGTCACTTTGAAAATGCTCAGAATAATCAATTTATCTCCCTTCTATGATTTTATCAGAGATAGCATAATTTGAGTCATGGACACTATTTCTTGAACATCCATCAATAGAAAGTAGAAACTAATGAAAGAAACATTATTTGGTAGTGATTGATACTAAAACACATAAAACTAGTTAAGTTACAGAAAATTTAGTGCTATAATTCCTATAAATCCATATGCTTAATTAGCTCTGTAAAACATGAGACGCATGATAACAAAATGTTTAAGAAATTAGTAGCTATTTAATCCATAAAAGGATTTGTATACCAGCATTAATTGGACCAACATAATCCACAAATAGATGCGGTTGATTCCAAATCCCGGATCCTCGGAAATCAAAATAAAAAGAAACTGGAAGTATTTGAACTGGGACAGGGCCAGAGGCTTGATAGTTCTGACAATTTAGGACAAGGTATTGATGGCCTGCTGTAGTTAGACTTGTAGCATCCATTATTTCTCTCCGTAATTAGTGTTCCATTTTCTCTAATTTCATTACTAATTTAGATTTATTAAATTTACTGTTTAGATGTCATGTGAAGAAATTTATTTACTTATATTCTTTATTTTCTGCGGCAACAGGAAGGATTTTGAGATGACAGGATTAAGTAACTTAATTACAGTAGGAGTTAGAGACATTCAAGGTGAGGGGTTTCCTGATGAGTTTGAAGGCCGAGCAGATGCAGTATTTCTCGACTTGCCCCAACCATGGCTAGCAATCCCTTCTGCTGCAAAAATGTTGAAGCCTGATGCCGTCATATGCTCCTTCTCACCGTGCATTGAACAAGTACAACGTTCCTGTGAGACCCTTAGGTTAAGTTTCACAGGTAATACTTTCGTCTTTCAGGTTCAGATTAACAGGATGATAAGTACTAAAAGCAGGTATTATTCTGTAGATATAAGGACATTTGAGGTGCTCCTACGTACATATGAAGTGGAAGAAATAAGAACGGAATCCGTAAGTGAAAGTGGTATGCTGTTCGCTCGCCCATGCAAGAAGAGACAACGATCTCGGGACAAAAACAATCCTTCAGATGCTTGTGTTTCTACCACAATCATGGCAAAGCCAGCTGAAGAAGCAAGGGGTCACACAGGCTATCTGACATTTGCAAGATTGAACTGCCAACAATAAGCTCCCTTGTATCCTAATCTTTGGTAGGAAAATATATTGAGCCAAATATGCTAAGAGCCTTTGAAATGTTGGGCGAATTCACATTTGTCTTCTTGATTTGTTGACATTGTAGTTTCTATTGTAAGGGCAGCCTGATTGTCTCTCGTTGCATACTTAAGGTTCCATTTTTGACTCATTTGTTCTTATGCTGGTGCTGTGCAAAGAGGAACAGTTTTGCCTTGGATCTTTGCAGATTTCTTACCAGTCATCATCTTGTGGATACAATAATCTCCAGAATTGTACATTTACTGAATCATTATATTCAGACTTACCGATATTTTAAATCATCTTGTTAATGGTTACCGATAATAACACCTAGTATATTCAGACTTTCATGTATTTTATATTCTCTTGTTCCCTATGAATTTCAAGTAGACATATTCTCTTGTGAATCCACCTTCATATTTATGACCCATAGCCGAATATTAAGGATAAGCATAGCATAACTAACAGATAGCACTGTGTAACTGTTCAGACACAAGTATCCCATGTAATTAGGAATTTCTTATACTCGATAATTTATGTACAAGTATTAGTCTTCAATATTGCTTATTTAAATAGTATAGGGATGGAATTCCTGAAGAAAAAAATTGAGCAAGTTAGGAACGGGAATTTTAGACGTACCGGCAAAAAACACTATTTGTAGCCATAACTACGCACTTCGCGCGCGTAGTTTTGTTTTTCAGTTCCGGAGTCCAACTACGCTTGTGGCGTGCGTGATTGGAGCCGATGCGAAGCCGGTAGGAGCCGAAAGAACTACGCTTATGGTAAGCGTAATTAAAGTTATATTTAAAAATAAAAACAAAAAAACTCCAACTCCGCGTCCCATTTCCGAAGTAGCTGGAGTTGAATTTAAAAAAAAAAAACTCTAACTTTGGATCCCATTACCAAAGTTGAATTAAAAAAACAAAACACTCAAATTACGCTTATGACAAGCTTAGTTGGAGTTTGTCTTTAAAAAAAAAGCTCCAACTACGCACTCCATTTCCGAAGTTCAAAATGCTAAAAAAAAAAAATTAGCGGCTCCAACCGGCTTAGACGGCTCTCCAACTACGCACGTCATTTCCGTAGTTCGAACTCATATGCGAAAAGCGAAACTACGCACTTCGCGTGCGTAGTTATGACTACAAATAGTGTTTTTCGCCGGTACATCTAACATCCCTCGTTAGGAAAAGAGAAAGGCGAGAGCGCATGCCAATAGGATTCAACGTTATTTTCCCTTCGCCGACGTTGTATTTTTTTCTCCTCCCCTGACGTTGTACTTTATTCTCTTAGGGGTTGTATATGGAATTAAGACTGAAATTATTTGACATTTTGTTAAATAATAAATTGAAATTAATTAGATTGTGTTTTCTACTAAGCGCTTCAAGGCCCTTCCAAGTTCTTGATCTTTTTCCATATCAAAATTACCATTACGAGCGAAAGAAGGAATAGTAGATTAAGGACACTAAACGTGTAGCATGAGAGGTTTATGGATGAGTCTGAGACGATTGATGTGAGCGGTCGAATCGAGCAAGGCTAAGATAGGGGAAAGTTTTAATGAAAAGAGGGGAGGAAAGAAATCTAAACTATAAAACATGAATGCAAAAACTAAGACTATGAGTACAAAAAGGAGAGCACTAAAAACCCTTAGGGCTTCTAGGGCGATTATAGGGCTACGTTCTCTAGCGTTTTTTTCCTGATCTCCCTCCTTCTCTCCGGTCTAGGACTGTGCGAGCAAGGGTTTTCTCGCCGGAGAAGTGCGAGAATCACCGATTGTGGGTGGTGCTTTAGGATTGGCTTTGTATTTGTGACGGTTATCAACGGTTAAAGACGGTTATGGCGAGTTCTTCACGTGGGAAACAGAATATCGAACTGACAGAAGAGGGGTTCATTCCTGTGGTGGTGAATTCGAATGGAGATGGGGATGACAAGGTTGATGCGGCTTGATCATGCTAATAGGAACTTTATTACTGCACGACCTTTTAATTCTTTTGCTTTGAAGAATACAATGAAAGGGGCATGGAGACTAAAGAACGGATTCCTCTTTCGCGAACTTAAGCAAAATTTGTTCGTGTTTCAATTCATGGACAAAGCCGATAGAGAGCAAGTGATGGCGGGCGGACCATAAGGCTTTGTTGGTTCTCAAAGACCTAGGGATTGAGCAACCCTTCCGTTCACTTGTATGAACAAAGCGACTGTAGAGGCTATTGGAGAATCTTTCGGGGCTCTATTACAGGTGGAAGAAGAGGATGTCTTCGTCTGTGCTCAGTTTATGCGCACTCGGGTTATGGTAGATGTTCACAAACCGCTCAGGCGGGGTGTAGTTCTAGCTATAAGGAAGAAGCGGGTATGGGTGGAGCTTAAATATGAGAGGCTTCCTAACTTTTGCTATGGGTGTGGTAGACTTGGACATGTCGAAATGGGGTGCGATGAGAAAGTTCAGATTATGGATAAACAAAGTTATGGGGATGCTCTTCGTGCTTCACCTTATAGAAAAGTGATGGAGTGAAGTAATGTTGAACGGGAAAAGGAAAGGCAGCTGATCCAAGGGGTTCAACAGAGAGTGCAGGGTGGTGGGGATGTGTATGGATTAGGGATAAAATCGCCAGGACCGAACCCGAGTAGAGGTTTGTTTGATGTGTTGGGGTCTGACTCTGAGACTATCCACGATGAGACGGTGAATACATAAATTTGGGGGAGATTGAGGGCCGTATTAAAACACTTGACGTAACTGAAGGCATGTCAGAAGACAGGGTTGGGTATGAGGGGAAAAAAGGAGAGGTTACTTTGGAGGGGGGGGAAAGGAGAGATAGAGGGAGAGGGAGATAAAGGAGGGTTACGTATGAAGGGGACTGCAAGAGGTAATGGGTATAAGATGAAAATGGGTGAGGTGGCACATGAGGAATTGGGGAAGGATAAGAGAAATAATATTGTTACTTTATAGGGGGAGGGAAAGCTTACTAAGGTGCTCAATGAAGGTGAGGTAGATAAGGAGGCGGGGGTGAAGACCAGAAGCGGAAGTGGAAGGGACCATGGAGGAAAGGAGATGGTTGAGGCAATGTCACTAGGAAAACGACATAAGCGAGAGGTGGGTGATGATGGTTGTGACAGTGACAAAACACTTGCAGCAAATATCAAGAGGAGAACAATGATTGTCTCCGAATCGGCGAGAGAGGGTATTGCCCTCTCTTGCCGGGACCAACGAGTTGTGTAAATTACAATTGGCGGGGATTGGGGAAGACCCGGTCAATTGTTCGTCTCCCTAATCGAGTGAGAAGGGATGACCCTAAATTGGTGTTTTTGATGGAGACAAAATGCGAGAAGAAGATGGAAGAAATCAGGTTGAAATTGGGAATGGCTGGTTGTTTTACAGTGGATTGTAGGGGTAAATCTGGGGGATTAAGCTTGATGTGGAGTACGGATATAAAGGTTTCGGTTGTCTCATACACATTCCATCATATTGACGTGTTGGTTGAGGATGGCATCACTGATAGGCCTTGGAGACTCACGTGTTTGTATGGATGGCCGAAGCTGACGGAGAAACACTGTACGTGGAGCTTGCTTACCCGAATCCATGAAGAAGTTCACGAACCGTGGGCGTGTATTGGATATTTCAATCAAATTTTCTTGTTGGAGGACAAACGGGGAGGCCTTGCTCCGGATTATCATTATATGACAGCATTCCGAGTTTCTATGGACGATTGTGAGTTGCAAGATATTCCTTTTGAGGGTCCAAGGTTCACTTGGGACAACGGTCGGGAGGAAGATGAATTTATCCAAGAGAGATTAGACTATGCTTTTGCGAACGAACCGTGGATGAAAATAATTACGGGAGCAACTGTAACCTACTTGCCGAGAGAGAGTTTTGACCATGTACCAATTATACTGTCACCATGCCGGGTTGAGGATACGGAGGAAACCAACAAAAGGGGTCCGAGACCGAGTCGCGTTGAGGTGTTTTGGGCGGAGGATGAACGGTGTCAGGAGGTTGTTCGTAATGCATGACAAAATCCGCACGTTTGAGGATTGCCTGAAAGTGTTCTAGGATAAATTGCCCATTGTATGCAAGAGTTGAGAGATTGGAATAAAACACGCTTTGGGAACATTTAGGAAAACCTACATAAAGTTAGGAAGGAGTTGCGTGAGATGGCTAAGCAAGGAGTACATGGGGGTTTGGTACATCGACGTAAGTTTTTGGAAAGACGGGAGGGTGAACTTATGGATCAAGAGGAGAAGCATTGGTTCCAAAGATTGAGGGTAAATGAACTGAAATAGGGAGATAGAAATTCAAGTTTCTTCCATCAAAAAGCTAATGGTCGCCGAAAGCAAAATGAGTTGAAGAGGCTTATTGATGATGACTGTATGGAGTGGAGGAGCGGGGAAGGGAAAACGAAAGTCTTGGTTGATTACTTTTGGGATTTATTTAAATCCAATCCTTTAGCACCACCTTCAACGGCTTCTCAAGGATTCTCGCACATCTTATCGGAGGTGGATAATACCGAGTTTTTACGTCCATTTACCGAAGAGGAGGTACTTTAAGCTCTCTTTTCAATGCACTCCACGAAAGCCCCGGGTCCTGATAGTATGTCAGCGTTGTTTTTCCAACAACACTGGAGTATTGTCGGGTCCGATGTGATGAAATTCACGTTTCTTCCATTGGAAAGCTAATGGTTGCCAAAAGCAAAATGAGTTGAAGAGGCTTATTGATGATGATGGTATGGAGTGGAGGAGCGGGGAAGGGAAAGCGAAAGTCTCGGTTGATTACTTTCGGGATTTAATTAAGTCCAATCCTTTAGCACCGCCTTCAATGGCTTCTCAAGGATTCTCGCACATCTTATTGGAGGTGGATAATACCGAGCTTTTATGTCCATTTACCGAAGAGGAGGTACTTTCAGCTCTCTTTTCAATGCACCCCACGAAAGCCCCGGGTCCCGATGGTATGTCAGCGTTATTTTTCCAACGACACTGGTGTATTGTCGGGTCCAATGTGATGAAATTATTCATCCTAGAAGGGGCACCTTTTCCATCTGATTTTAATCATACTTTTATCTCCTTAATTCCGAAGATTTCTAACCCGTCAAGAATGAAGGACCTTCATGCTATCAATTTATGCAATGTATTGTATAAGGTTGTCTCGAAGGTTTTGGATAATAGGATGAAGACGTGCATGGGGAAAGTGATCTCGGATACCCAAAGTGCTTTTGTTCCAAGGAGGTTGATAACAGACAATGTGATGTCGGCGTTTGAGATCTTCCATTATATGAAGAAGCGGTGTTCTGGAAAGTCGGGTTACTTAGCGTTAAAGTTGGACATGGCAAAGGCATATGATAGAGTAGAATGGAGTTTTTTTAGAGCACTGCATGTTAGAGATGAGATTTGATCGACGGTGGGTGGATATGATAATGCGGAGCGTTCGGAGTGTGTCTTTTTCGGTACTAATTGATGGGGTCCCTACTCAGAATTTTATACCGGTGAGAGGACTTTGTCAAGGGGATCCATTGTCTACATATATGTTCTTGCTATGTGTAGAGGCTTTCTTGGGTCTTATTTGTGATAGTGAGACTACCATGGAAAGGGGTCCGCATAGCCCGCGGTGCTCCAGTTGTGTCTCATCTCTTTTTTGCAGATGATAGTATTCTTTTTGCCAAAGCGTCTTGTGAACAAAGTCGAGAAATTGTGAACGTACTCCATGCCTATGGAGCAGCGTCGGGACAACAAGTTAACTTTGGTAAGTCAGAGCTATCATTCAGTAAAAATATTGATGAAGAATTGAAGGAGGACATCTAGGGAATACTAGAGGTTACGGAAGTTGATAAACATGAGCGATATTTAGGGATTCCAACTATGATTGGGAGATTGAAAAAAGCGATCTTTGCACATGTCAAGGAACGAGTATGGAATAAGCTCAAAGGATGGGAAGGAAAGTACTTGTCAAAAGCGGGTAAAGAGGTCTTGATAAAATCGGTTCTTCAAGCTATTCCGATGTATATCATGTCGTGTTTCATCAAACAGCCGGATTATGTAAAGAGATAGAACAATTGATGAGTTGATTCTGGTGGGGTTCAAGTGACTCGGCATCAATACATTGGTGGAAATGGAGTAGATTGACTAAACCAAAAGAAAGAGGGGGATTAGGGTTTAGGGATATGGAAGCTTTTAATCTAGCTCTTCTTGCACAACAAGGCTGGAGGATTCTCCAAGACCCAAATTCACTACTGGCTCGGCTACTTAAGGCATGTTACTTCCCGTCGACATCTTTTCTAAAAGCACTGGTGGGATATAATCCGTCATACACGTGGAGAAGTATCTTAGGGGGAGGGAGTTTTTGAAGCATGGGGTGTATAGGACAGTTGGAAATGGTGCTTCTATTAATCTTCAAGAAGACCCTTGGATCCCACGACCTTTGAGTTTCCGGCTTGTACTATTTTCTCCGTTGTTGACCAGTACTTCTCGTGTTATATATTTAATTATTTGACTAGAACTCGGGTTCATGGCGGCAAGACATTATCTATGACCTCTTCCTTCCTTGTGATGTTGAGTACATATTGAAAATTCATCTCGTTGAACATATGGTGCAAGACGAGCTGGTTTGGTTTTATGATAAGTACAAAATGTTCACTGTAAAATCATGTTATTGGATGATCTACGAGGCGAGGGAGAGTGTACAGGGATCTTCATCTGGGCAGGTTACAAGTCAAGAGGATGAGGCTATTTGGAAGAAGATTTGGAAGTTACAAGTTCTGCCTCGGGTTCGATCGTTCATTTGGAGATATGTCAATAACATTATCCCATGCAAATGTAATCTTGATATACGCCACTGGCCCATTGAGCTTTTCTACATGGACTGTTTTCATGGGGAGAATTTAGAGCATGCACTCTTCTATTGTGTTCGAGTTCAAAAGATATGGTTATGCTACCCGGGGAAGAAGCACACTCGCACGAGAAAAACTACATTTCAGAGGGTGTTGGAAAGCATGATATCTGATCATGTGGACGAAGACGTGGAGCAATGGAGTATGATCTTATATGGCATTTGGTTTGTTCGGAATATGAGAATTTTTCAGGGAAGGTCGAAGGACGGGTAAGAGTTTATTTAAGAGCAGCTTCAGAACCTGGCTGATTATAAGAGTGCTCTCCGACGGCGACATGTGGCTTGATTGGTGACTGATACAGTGGGGGATAATTGGACAACTCCGACGGGAAACTCAATTAAAATCAATTGTGATGGAGCAAGCTCGATTGTTGGGGCAGGTATAGGCATCATTGCTAGGGATCAGTTGGGCAATGCCTGTTTTGTAGGTTCTCGATCGATCCAGGATGGAACAACCGCTTTGTGGCGGAGGCCGAAGCCATATTTTAGGCGGTGCAAGTGATTGTGGAGATGGAACTAAATCAAGTGATCAATGAATCGGACTGCTTAATACTCATTAACCATATACAACGACAACAAAGACCAAGGGGGAGTGGTTGGGGTGATAATTCAGCGCATCTTATCACTCGCAAGCTCAATCCAAGACATCGGATGGACCTTTGTTTGGCGAACAGGAAATGAGGCCGCACACATTCTGGCTCAACAACGTCCGTAAACTGCTTTCTTCGATTTATGTCTAGATGTTATTCCTTTCAGTTTAGCTATTATATTATGTAAGGATGTTTCGTAGTTTCTCAATCTAGATGGATTATCAAAAAAAATAAAAAATAAAAATTGCATAGCTTATCGGCTTGTTTCCTTCCTCGTTGTGTTTCGAAGATCTAGCGGTTAGTTTATATCATTACAAACATTCCACACATTTGCGGAGTGTAAATGAAACTTTTAGTGACAAAATGACCTCTTACACGCTCTGGGTCTTCCTAGAGCCAAACAAGTCAAGGTTAAGACAAAAATAATTGAAATCCGAGAGTGAAGACGAAGAATCCATTGGAAGTGTGTCGGCTGATCGATGGCATAATGAAACGGCTTTAGAAAGCCTAGAGACAATCAAGCAAGCCTATCGATCCTCAATCACATATGATGTTTATTTATGATGCTTGAATTCAGGGAAGATCGAGCTCTCATACTAGTTTGGTGAATGGATCGGAAATGCCTCAAAGTAGGTCTTGAACGCCTGAAATGTGAAGTAGTTGAAAGTAGATACCGAAAACATAATATAAATGCATTATATATCTTGTCAAAAGATGTGTAAAACTGCATGAATATGAGGGCACATGAAATGCTTGTTTCGATGTTATCAAAATACCCCACACATAGTTCTTACTTGTCCTCGAGTGAGTAATATGAATATCAAGCGCTGCGTTTTGTAACAAGAGCATGCCTGTAACACCCCAAATCCGCAAGAGTCGGGATGCCACATTGGGCTAGGATGTCACAGTGGATCCTGACCCTAGCTTGACAACAAGTTCACTGGACCTTACAACATGACATTGACACATATAAAACAAATACACAAAACTGTACCTCAAAAGGTATAGAAGATCATAGCCGAGAATAAAACATCGCCCTCACACAAGAGGTATACAAAACATCATCCTCACGCAGGAGGTATATAAATATCCCAAAACCATAACCACCTAATGTACAAGAGTCCTCGGCTTGTCACCCTGCCAGATCACTCAGCAGCTTGCCTATCCTGCAAGGCATTTACAACGTGGTATGAAACCATTAGCTAACCATACGTATATAAGGTAATGCATAAGCACAAACACACGTCATGGAAGGTAAACACATAATCATGTTATCACACATTTACCCATTTTATCATCTTTATATAATAGTCATTCACTCAAATTGTATATATATAGATATATGAAACTATGTGACACGAGGAACGTATCATCCTCGCCTCTAGGTCTGCTAGCCATCTGGAAGTAGTGTCGGTCATACAACCCGTGTACCCTATGGGAGTGGATTGCGCCCTTCCTGTATACCAGGTGGCCTGACGTCAGAGAACCTCATAGACTCATCGGCGGGATGAAAGGGAAATGTTATCACAACCACGCATACGGGGCAGTAAATGAACATAGGTCGGCAATAAATAAAACATAGGTCGGCAATAAATAAAACATAGGTCGGTAATAGTCTACCTCAATATCTCAACATAATTCACAATTCCTCAAATCTCAAGGTAGTATCTAATCAACATTCCTCAATCTCAATTCTAATCCTAATTTAATTAATTAACCATTAATTAATTAATTAAATTTCGCCAGAATAACGTTTTGCCCGCAGGCAATTTCTAAACCCACCTGTCATCAGATTTCATCAAACAAACTACCCATAATCACCAGAATAATACAACGACCATAATAGAATTTATAGTTATCCATTTGACAAGCCTAAAGTCAATTTAGGCCAAATCGTAGTACGGAAAACGAATAAATTCATAACTTATTCGCTACTAACCCGATTGACAATCTGAAAGAATATTCGGAATCACAACAACGCAGGCTACACATGGACAACATCAAATTCACCGGAATCTGAGCGACGGAACCTTCCTGGTGACATATATGCTCGACCAGCTCTTCATCTGCTCGGAAATGCAAAAACTCGGTACCGATATGAAGAGAATAGAGAGAGGAATCCAGAAACTCAAACGGAATTGAAATTGGATTAGAAATGGAGAGTAGATATGAGCTTGAAGGTTGAGAGAAATTAGAGTTTTTACGAGGCAACGTGAATGGAAATGAATTAATAAAGGATTTTTCGCTATTTATAGTGAAGACGATAATTATCCTTTAGCGAAGTCGATAATTGTCCTTTAATCGATCCAAAGGCGGGTCAAACCTCCTTCTCCAAACTTCTCGAGATTGGAATAATAAATCTAGAATATTGTAGGGATAATTATTCCACAACTGCCTCGAAAACGTGTATTCCTAAGCCGTCTTTCTTGGTCGTTAAGAAAAGAAATAGCGACTCTTTTGGCCGTTTTGCCTCTCCATATTATTTCATATCTAGGACATATCCGATGTCCTGATCATTTCTCTCAGCTGCATTTTTATTAATTGGAGCTCCCAAATGCTCCAAATAACACTGGAGGGTAAAAATAATTACCCGGGGGAAAAAGTGAAAATTTTCCCAAACGTCCAAAATTACACAAGGAACATAACAGTGGGACTCATACTCATCACTTGCGAAATCTTCGCGAGTTATATGTCAATTACTATCAACGATTAAGTTAATCAACATGTATTAGAATTCGGAAATCCTAGCTATTACATCACACCCCTTAAAAAAAAAAGATTCGTCCCGAAACTTGAACAAATCCCAAATCCTCTTGGACCCATACCCCGATGTATAAACACTGTCTCTATCGGAGGTATCACATCTCCGTTCAAAGGTATCAAACTATAACAATCTATAACCTCAAAACATAAGCATGGATGAATAATCAACTTCAGATACACAATCATAATGCTATCCCAAAGGCATGGAGGTAAAACATCAACAGTAGTCTAATCCTATCCCAAAAGGTACAGAGGTAAAACATCTCTGGCAACTATATCCTTAATCACACCGCGGAGGAAAACATCTCCAAGAACTATAATCACTATAGTATTCTGGAGGAAATACACCTCCAACTGGCTCACATCACGAGGGCATGGAGGAAAAACATCTCCAGCTACCAACTCATCATCAAGGAGGAAACACATCTCCAAAACACAAATGATCGTATGGAAGAAGAACATCTCCAGAAATCTCTATACCTAAATCCCAAACATGGAGGTAATATCATCTCCAACTAACCTAATCTCATTCTACATCATGAAGGTAGAACCATCTCAATCTGACCTATACACGATGGTATGGAGGTAGAACTTCTCCAATGGTAAAATCATCGCTCGAGGGCTTAGAGGTAAAACTTCTCCAGCCATAACATAACTCGCCCTAACATAACAAGATCAACTAGGATCACCAATAATCTAGCACGGAAGAGAACATCACATATCACATAATCATATAATCACATAATCACATAATCACATCATCATATATCTCAGAATATACAACCATGGCTTGCTCAGCAAGTCTACGGTACAACCTTCTCTGAATAAAATCGGATTAGTTCCTATAGATACTATCCTGAGTCACTTAGGTGGCCTCGTCTTGGTCACTATACTCTCATCATCAGAATGTTCTTCAAGCATAAACGTCTTATACCTCATTCTAAGACTGCAACAGGATATTCAGCAAACATGTGGTCTGCCTCGACCACTAAATCATCATGACTTACAGTGCGTCTCGGATCTGGTATATACTCCCTTTGATGAGACACGTGAACAACAGGGTGAATACCCTCTAACCTCGGAGGCAAAGCTACTACGTATGTTGCCCTCCCAACTCTATCCAGTATCTAGAAAGGACCGACATATCGGGGACTCAACTTCCGCGTTATGCCAAAATGTTTGACGCCTCTCATAAGAGATACTTTCATCCAGGCATGAGCTGCTATTCTGAACCCTAGAGGTCGGCGCCTCTTGTCTACATACGACTTCTAGCGACTATGTGCCACCAGCATCCTCTTCCTAAACAACGCTACTCGAGTCATAGCATCCTGAATCTTCTCTAGTGCAATCCCATTGGTATTGGTAGGCTCATCCCAGCATAAAGGTGTACTGCATCTACGCCCATACAGTGTCTCATAAGAGGCCACCCCAATAGATGTATGCTAGTTGTTGTATGAGAGCTCAACCAATGTGAGGTAATCTGATCATCCTTGTCCCCAATCCAACACACCAACTCGCAACATATCCTCAAGGGTCTGGATGGTCCTCTCTGATTGACCATCGGTCTGGGGGTGAAACGCAGTCGTGAAGTGTAGACTTGTCCCCAAAGCAGTCTAAATCTGTTGCCAAAATCTCGAGGTCAAAATCCTAGGTTAGCTCAAACCATCTATGCTGGCGGTTATTCAATTCCCGCTGCGTAAAACTATACTTTAGACTCTTATGGTCTGTGATGATCTGTCATATAGCACCATACAGGTAATGTCTCCAGATCTTCAAAGCCTGAACTACTGTTGCTAACTCCAAATCATGAGTTGGGTAGTTCTCCTCATACGTCTTCAACTATCGAGACGCATATGTAATAACTCCGCCCTTCTGCATCAACACACACTTAACCAAGATTGAAACATCATCATACTACACAAAACCACTAGTGCCCTATGGCCGTGCTAACATAGGAGTAGAAGTCCATCTTCCTTCCGCTCCTCAATCGATAAGAACACGGCTCGAACTATACAAATCAAATAGTCTTCTCAACAGACTGATACACGATTGGGCTATCATATAAACTCCTCCACAGACAGTGATAATATCTGATTACTCCGAAAAGGCTACTTCAGAAAGTTACGAACTTCATCGACATTCGTCGGTATTGTTCCGACTACAAAAATTATAATCCTTCTCGAATCAATCAACATTCCTTCAACAAGTCACACGATCAAAAGGTCAGGTCACATATTCAAACTCGTACTTAACATACAACTCTTAATCTTACAAGACTCATAAAATATTCTCCAATGTTCTGCGTGTCCCTCTCAACTCTGAGAGTACACTAGGATATCATCTACAAAAACTCACTACTGAGGATCCATTAAGTCAATAAAACTTTGTTCCTCACCATATATGTGGAGGCGTTTTGGTGAGCCCGAATGACATCACTACAACTCGTAGTGGCCATACCGAGTCCGAAATGCCGTTTTGGGCACATCCTATTCGCTCATTCTCATTCGGTGATATTCAGGTCTCCACTCTTATTTTGAAAACTCAGAAGTTCCTTGCAACAAATCTATCAATTCATCCCGGTGGGGTTCACTCTTTCTTAAAACGCATCTTACTTATTCTCGAAAATTCGCGCACATCCAACATTCCTTCCTCCATACGAAAACATGGATATATTCAAAATCATTCAGATGCTCCAACTCTAACTTGATGCCGGAATCCACGCTCTTCCATACCATAGACTAGATGGTATATCAAACATACTCACAAATCCTCGTATTACCAAGATTCTCATATTCCTCATTACATACATCAGAAGGCCTCATAGGCTCACGCAATCAGCCTCGTTGTTGATAACATTACACATCCTTCAAGATCTCTATCACAATAAAGGTCACAATCTAATCCATCACATTAGTGGTTAATATGGTCCATCTATCATAGTTCAAACTACACTTATAGCGATCTACTTGATCCACTACTTCCTCACGTTCAAAGACATAACAAAGAAGTCTACAAGAGAAAATCACAAGTCCCAATATAATTGGTTTGTCACACATCTCGCGGGTACCTCTGACCCCAAAATAACTGAGTAACCCTAAGTAAAGGGTACTCCCTATATCACATCTAAACCCACGTTCAACACATACATCAAAAAGAGGGCATAACACTAGCACCAAAAGAACTCAAAAAGGTAAACCATTACTAAGAATGGTACTAGAAAACAACTACCGTTAACAACTCCATTACACCGGAAAGAGGAGAGTCCAACTAAGAAGGAGCATTGCCTTGCTGACAAAAGGGAGCCAAATGGCCTAGTTCACCACATGTGAAGCAAGCTATTGGTGCCAAGGAACACTCAGAGCGCAAATGGCCTGGATCACCACTGTTGAAACACGGTCGTCCCTTCTTCGCAACCTGTGTGGCTGAAGGGTAACTCGATCTTCTTCGTTCCTCGTTAGTAACCTTAGCATGGGAAGAAACTTGTTGATGGGGCATCTTAATTTGTCGACAGAAAGTCGCTGGATGTCCTAACTTACCACAAGTATAACACGTCACTAAAGATCTCTTACATTCCGGACGTAGGTGTCCAGCCTCCCCACAGTTGAAACAAGATCTCATCCCACCAGAAGTCCATGTGGACAAGGGATCACTCGAACATCCGTGTGCCAGACTTTGTCTAACACTTGAAGGATCTGCTTCATCACTTACTAGTTCAGTTCATTGTTCCTTCTTTGATCCGGAAGCTTTAGTAGGTCCCACTGATGTTGGTAAACCCAAGATAGGTCTACCTGCTCTTGCAGCTTCTTGTACTTGGCGTATATATTCTCGAAAATCGGGTTCACTCATCGAAACGTAACCAGTCTCCTCAGGCTCATTCTTTGCTATAGGCAAAGCAACAGCGGAAACTAGTCCCTGACCTATCACTACTGGAGGAAGAGGTGATCTACCTCTACCCCGTCCTTCTACAAATGTTACTCTAGTTTGAGCCATCTGAGGGGTATACACACCTAACTTATAAGGCTATATATATATATATATATATATATATATATATATATATATATATATATATATATATATACACATATAACACATCCACATACAATCCATAATACATATATATACATATCTATACTGCTGAGATCCACGGCAGAGGTTACGACTTCTCGTACATTCTATCCTAAAGCAATAACTTTTAAAACCAAAATCTTTTGAAAACGTCAAACCCCTTTTGGGTTCTGTTTATTTTATCCATCCGACCTCATTGTAGGTAGCAAGTGTCATTGTTGTCAACCTAAGGCTCTGATATCAACTTTGTAATACCCCGAATCCGCAAGACTCGTGATGCCACATTGGGCTAGGATCTCACATTAGATCCCGACCCTAGCCTGACAATAAGTTCACAGGACCTTACAACATGGCACTGACAAATATAAAACAAATATACAAAATTGTACATCAAAAGGTACAGAAGATCATAGCCGAGTATAAAACATCGCCCTCACACAAAAGGTATACAAAACATCATCCTCACGCAAGAGGTATATAAAATATCCCCAAAACCATAATCACCTAATGTACGAGAGTCCTCGGCCTGTCACTCTACCACATCACTCAGCAGCTCGCCTATCCTGCAAGGCATCTACAACATGGTATGAAACCATTATCTAACCATACGTATATAAGGTAATGTATAAGCACAAACACACGTCATGGAAGGTAAACACATAATCATGCTATCACACATTTACCCATTTTATCATCTTTATAAGTCATTCACTCAAATCGTATATATATATATATATATGAAACTATGTGACACGAGGAACGTATCATCCTCACCTCTGGGCGTGCTAGCCATCTGGAAGTAGTGTCGGTCACACAACCCGTGTACCCTATGGGAGTGGATTGTGCCATTCCTGTATACTAGGTGGCCTGATGTCAGAGAACCTCCGAGACTCCTCGGCGGGATGAAAGGAAAGGTTATCACAACCACGCATACGGGGAAATAAATAAAACATAGGTAGGTAATAATCGGCATTACATGCTATCATATCAAGCATATAACACACACACCACTCATGCAACACCCAATATAAGGATGGTAGCTAAGTAAGTCCTACGGACTTACCTCAACCTCGTACAATCACAACCACGATCAACCTCCAATCCTGAGAGGGACACTGCCTAATAACAAGGCATAAAGATATATCAATATTCCTATCAATCTAAAAGGTCAAACCTAGACCTAAGGGATCCACAAGGATCATACTCAATCTATAAGACTCACAACCAACTAAACCTCAATATCTCAACATAACTCACAATTTCTCAAATCTCAAGGTAGTATCTAATCAAAATTTCTTAATCTCAATTCTAATCCTAATTTAATTAATTAACCTTTAATTAATTAATTAAATTTCGCCAGAATAACGTTTTGCCCGCAGGCAATTTCTAAACCAACCTGTCATCAAATTTCATCAAACAAACTACCATAATCACTAGAATAATATAACGACCATAATGGAGTTTATATTTATCCATTTGACAAGCCTAAAGTAAATTTAGGTCAAATCGTAGTACAAAAAACGAATAAATTCATAACTTATTCGTTACTAACCCGATTGACGATCTGAAAGAAGATTCGGAATCACAACGACGCAGGCTACGCATGGACAATATCAAATTCACCGGAATATGAGCGACGGAACCTATCTGGTAGCATATATGCTCGACCAGCTCTTCATCTGCTCGGAAATGCAGAAACTCGGTACCGATATGAAGAGAATGAAGAGAGGAATCCAGAAACTCAAACGGAATTGAAATCGGATTAGAAATGGAGAGTAGATATGAGTTTGAAGGTTGAGAGAAATCAGAGCTTTTACGAGGAAACATGAAAGGAAATGAATTAATAAAGGATTTTCCGCTATTTATAGTGAAAACGATCATTATCCTTTAGCGAAGTCGATAATTATCCTTTAATCGATCCAAAGACGAGTCGAACCTCCTTCTCCAAACTTCTCGAGATTGGAATAATAAATCTGAAATATTGTAGGGATAATTATTCCACAGCTGCCTCAGAAAACGTGTATTCCTAAGCCGTCGTTCTTAGCCGTTAAGAAACGAAATAGCGACTCTTTTGACCGTTTTGCCTCTCTATGTTATTTCATATCTAGGACATATCTGATGTCCTGATCATTTCTCTCAACTATATTTTTATTAATTGGAGCTCCCAAATGCTCCAAACAACACCGGAGGGTAAAAATAATTACCCGGGAAAAAAAGTAAAAATTTCCCCAAACGTCCAAAATTACGCCAGGAACATAACGGCGGGACTAATACTCATCACTTGCGAAATCTTCGCGAGTTATATGTCAATTACTATCAACGATTAAGTTAATCAACATTAATTAGAATTCGGAAATCCTAGCTATTACAATCCCTTGCTAGGAAAAACATACTACTTTTCAAAACAAATCATCATAGTATCAATCATCGTTTAAGGAAACGAGAAAAATGAATGCAAACCTTCCAACCTCTCAAAGAAAAATGTGTTAAATCATCTTACCGAAATGTGTTTAGGGTCATCGCTCAAGCTCAACAAAAAGACAAAGGTATTACTATAGGCTTGTCAAGGCGCTATTAAACCCCACCACCTGTCAAAGAAGACTCAAATAGATGAAATAAATCATAAGGTATTTTATTGGGTGTGATTGGAATGATGGGACAAGAAGTAGCGATGTTGGTAGGGTAATAGAGTAGGCAAAAGAGGCTAAAAATATCCGGGGCGTCGACTCTTTATTATAACAACGAGACCCCTTCATTCATTCACCTTTCATTGATCTACATTTACTCTTTTCTTGGATTAGTACTTCTTGCACATACATCCATCTTTAAGCACATAAATCTTCACTTTTCTCTTCTTCTTTCAGTGATAAACGAGAATAACATATCCAAAATAAACTCTTACTTGATAAGTAGTAGGATTTCTAGCGGGAACTTTTCGTCCTCTCAACTAGTTCTGAAAATGTCTTGGGTGCTTGATTTGTTCCGAAAATTTTAGAATTTCTTGCAATATAACTAGAGCACCCCATACTCATCTTCTTTGTATTTCTTCTCACTTATTGACCCCGGATAGGGTTTTATGAGGCTAATATGGTTGTGAGGTTATTATGGTTGGGAGGCTATTTTGAGGAGCACCAAAGAAGGAAATATATATATATATATATATATATATATATATATATATATATATATATATATATATATATATATATATATATATATATATAGGGCCAGTTTGGTAAGGTAAGATTACGTAGATAAAGATGAGGATGAAGGGAATTATTTAGATGAAGAATTAAGGAGATGAAATTGTTTAAGATGATGGGGATGAAAATAAGTGAAATAAGTGTTTGATGAAATTAATATGATTGCGGATAAAATTACAAAAAAGTACGTGTTAAATTTTTATAGATGAAAGAGATGAAAAAAAGAAAGAGGGGTAAAAGTGAGATTTTAGCTTCAATAATTCTCATAATCCTTATAATCTAAGTTTTACAAGATTACAAAATTCACATAATCTAATACTCTTAATCTCCATAATCCAACACCTTTAATCTCCTTAATTCCCTTATCAAACAAGATTACGAGAATTATTTCTCCGTTTTAATTCTCATAATCTTATTCCCCTTAATTTTAAGGCTTACCAAACGGAGCCATAGGCCGGTGCCGGTGAGGAGCACCCTTGTGGATAGGAATAAGGAGAGCTAGGATGGTGACACGTGGCATGCCACGTCAACGTTTTTTTTTCTTTTGAAAAAAAATCAAAAAAAAAAAATCGGTGACATGGCATGCCACGTGTCACCACCACAAAATGGACAGTTAGTAATAAAAATATGGTGTTCATGGTTGTAAAAAAAAAACGTTGTTCATATTTTTACATGTGTTCATTGTTCTTACAACTATGGTGTTCATGGATTTTAAAGTAATTGTTCATGGTTTTTAAAGTAAGTGTTCATGGTTTTTGAAGTAAGTGTTCATATTTATTAATAACGGTTCTTTTTTTCCCAACACTAATTGTTCGTGTTTTAACACTAAATTTTCATTTTTGTATTTTTGTAAAAATTTTCTTTTTATTTCAAATCGTGTAAAAAAATATGATGTTCATTATTTTACAAGTGTGTGTTCATAATTTTAAGAGTAGGTGTTCATAATTTTATTAATGATTGTTCATTTTTTTGTTATAGGCAGTGTTCATATTTTTATTACTAACTGTTCATTTTATGGTGGTGCCACGTGGCATGCCACGTCTTTTTTTTTCGGGGAAAAAAAAAGGTGACGTGGCATGCCACGTGGCATCACCACGGCTCTCCTAATTCCTATCCAAAAAAAATCTATATAGATTCTGGTTCAATTAAGAAGAGAGCTTGTAGATAGGAATTAGAAGTGTTGTGATCCATTGAATGAGTTTTAAATTAAGGGCTCTCACACGCTCATCATTAATGACATTTTTGTAAATTGACTTAAAATTTGGAAAAATCCCTTACGTTCAGAAATAGGTGATCAGTGTTCATACCTTTATATGTCATTGTTCATGTTTTTATTCATCGGTGTTCATAGTATTTTTATTCATCAAAGTGTCATGTTCATTTATTCTTTTGTGTTTATTTTATAATACATAGATGTTCATTTACAATATATAACCACAAGAAATATAAAAACATTCATCACAAAACGTGAAAAATATGATCATAATATGTTATGTATGTATAAAAGTTATAGATAAGTCACTGATGTTCATACTTTTATACGTCATTGTTCATGTTTTTATTCATCGGTGTTCATACTTTTATACGTCATTGTTCATGTAAATGTGATCATAATATGTTATGTATGTGTAAAATATACATCAATGCATTGAACACTAAAAATAGACAACAATGCATTAAACACTATCCAAATTAATGAGCTTCATGAACCCACTTCACAAAATACTTTCCACCCTCCATATTCCTAAACGCAATCCTGCGTTACAACCACATCGATTGGAAGTTGTCTTCCTTTTGCCCGTACTATGTTTTCCATTTTTTTTACCTTCCCTTGTGCATACAAAATACTTCCTTAACACAACATTGTTGGGTTTTTAAATACATGAAACACGAATCTCAAATCCACAAATAGAGGCATGCCTCCTATAGAAGTCCTAAGCTCCACACTTAAGAACTGTTAACCAACATGTGGCTTCAATGTATCATCACAAACTGGAACCCAATTGATAAAGTTATTTGGAGTTACTTGTATAATAGTCCCACTTTCATTACATTGAGCATTCGCCCTCAATCCCGACACAATGATTGGTGATGATTGCGTACCCAACATCACTGAATCTGTAAAGCAATGTAAAAATATACTAGTGTAAGTTCATACTTTTTATTCATTGGTGTTCATACTTTTATCAATCATTGTTCATGTTTTTTTTCTTCGGTGTTCATAATTTTTATGTCATGTTCATGTAAATATTATAAACTATTTTTCTATTAGGCATTTTGTCGAACAGTTGGCGTGCACACTAAAAAGAGCATATAGATTGTTCAATTGGAGCTATTAGACCAACTCAAATTATATGTATATACATGTATTTTCTCAATCAAACCTATCAAACACAAAAATGATTCAAACAAATTTGATTTCAAAAACAAACATCAATTATAATGAAACATAAATCATAAGAATGGAAACCTAAACCGTGAAAGTAGAAATCTGAAGAAAAAAAATACTTGAATTGTCTTGTATTCTCTTTCATTTCACCATTTCTATATAATCAATCTTTGATTTTGTTAAAAATCGGGCAAATATGAAGCTTGTGGGATGAAGAATGTGAGGGAGATGTGAGTCGTTGGAGTCGACCGGCGATTTTCTTCTTTTTTTTTCCCCAAATTTATGTAATTACAAAATACCATTAATGATGAGTGTGTGTGAGCCGCTGATTTAAATCTCATCCAATGGCTCACATGGCTCCTAATTCCTATCCACAAGACTTCTCTTCAGCGGAACTAACCTCTCTCTCTCTCTCTCTCTCTATATATATATATATATATATATATAAGAAATGAGAAAATAGAAGGAGATCATATGTAGGAAGAAAGGTCAAAAAAGCTTATCAAAGAGGGTATCAATCCTCTTTACATCAAATATAGAGAATTCAATGAACATGTAGTCTTGTAAAAGAGTTCATCACAAGTTCTAGAAGCACCAAAGTAATTTGGGGAACACACACAAGTAGGAAAGAAGGGTCACATGAAACTGCAAAGGTTTAAAGAAATCTCACCGGTTTGTTCGGCTAGCTTTTTCATCAACATATCCGTCCAAAAACTCGCGTACGTAGGCAATAGAAAAAAGTTGAAATTTTAAATCATTGTTGACACGTATTGTCAAGTAGCATAATTCAAGATTCATAAAACCGATTTTTTGAGTTAAGCAAAAAAAAATTCTAAAATAATAACATACGGTTTTTGCCAATTCATGAAAAAAATAAGCAAGATAAGGAAGTAGAGGAATGTAAGCATATAATGGTCACACAAATATTACAACCCATACTTAATTGTGTCCTCATAGTTTCACATTAATTGACAAGAAAGTGGTAGAGGTAGAAGATATTCAATGAGCGGCAGAGGGGTCGGAAGGTCCGTTCTGATCCATCCTAGTGGGGTGAGGGGTATCATCCTCATCATCAGAGATTGATGCGTCTCCGGCGTCTATGATCGTATAAGTTTTCCGAAGTACGAACAACTTCCTCTACAAGGATACAAGATCAAATGTAGTATAATCAGGTATCGAATTTTCAAGGGCCACGTCTGTATTGGTTGGAACAAATAAACATATATATTAAGCTAAGGGAAAAGAAATAAAAAGAAAACAAATTTGTAGTATTAGAGAACGTCAATCATAGAACAATTTGGTAACAAGTGTGATGTGATAAGATATGAATGAATGATCTAAGAAAATATGTATCCCCGTTATGATAAATCAAATAGTAACAATGTGTGTGAACAACATGAACTTCAATCAGCGATGATGTAGGTAACCATCTAAAATAGCCTTTGGGGTAGACAAATCAAGACCGTGCTTTCCAACTCAAGTAGCTCTCAATCTAGCGGTTTGACGATTATTAGAAAACCCATGAAACATATAGAAATCTGAAAAAGACCAAGAAAAACCTTCACTTGTGGCCCTTCGGTTTAAAATAGTGCAAAGTTCAGAACTTACTATGATGATTAGAAATCCTCGAACCTTTGAATAAGCCCCTACTCTCAAAACAAATTTCTTTTTAATAAATCCAATAAAAAAAACTTCGCTTTTGGTCATTCACTTATTTTATCTAAACCATTTAAAAACACCACTTCTTTCAAAGGTAATTAAAAGGTGGAGCGAAACACTCTGAAAAGAAGCATACTTGTTGACATCAATTTAGTAATTCACATAAACAATCACCATCGATCTATCATAGGGTTCAACAAGCTTTATACCGAAGGAGACTTAGCCAGACATAGAGCACGGAGAGAAATCATATGAGAAGCAAAATCTTTGCATATAATAAAACTCAAAGTAAAAGAATAGCAAAATAAGTCTAGCCTTTAACACGGAAGTAAAAACCTTAACAACGTATCTGAAAGTGTCTGAGAATAATGTGATAAGAGATCGGATGATTTGATATAAGATGAGATGAGGGATTATAACCCTAGAGATCTAAGGGGTATATATAAGATAAAATTAGGGCTAAACTAACGCATAAAAGCTTGATGTAAACCTATAAAATTAGATCATGGATCGAAGTTGTCGCATCCGTGCAGACGACCAGTATATAGTCGGTATATGGTGGTTCCCGTTGGGTGACCGTCAAGGCCTTCGTCCTTTTGATTTTTTGGGCCTAACTTCACTTGAGTTGGGCTGATGCAAACGTCATTTGTGACGGCCAAGAAAACGGTCACGGAGGCCATATGGTAGGCGTTTCGCCTAGTGTTCTAGCTTGTTTAGAAAAGCCGTCTTGTGTGATTTTATACCGCATATTAGGGAAGTTCTTGGCTCCAATATAGAGTGGTTTTTGAGCTTCTCGAGTAGTCGATCCACCGTCACATGAGATAATGTCCTTGTGATATCCGACTTAATGGAAGATCGAGCTCTTAAACATCATTGAGTGAATTTTGTTGGTAAATACTACATAACAAGCCTTGAAAGCCTGAAATATGAAAAAACCGGAAGAAGATACCGGTTTTTGGATGTTATTAGTCTACCAATTTCATACTCGTCCAAGCGGGTAGAAAATACATATTTTTGGATGTTATTAGTCTACCAATGTCATACTCGTCCAAGAGGTCCTGAATAGTGCTTTGAGTGGAGCACAAGTCTCTCATTGGTGTGAGGTAAACGTACTACCCCAAAACCACATATTACCGCTGTAATAGCTAGGATTTCCGAATTCTAATTAATGTTGATTAACTTAATCGTTGATAGTAATTGACATATAACTCGCGAAGATTTCGCAAGTGATGAGTAAGAGTCCCACCGTTATGTTCCTGGCGTAATTTTGGACGTTTGGGGAAATTTTTACTTTTTCTCCCGAGTAATTATTTTTACCCTCCGGTGTTATTTGGAGCATTTGGGAGCTCCAATCAATAAAAATGCAGTTGAGAGAAATGATCAGGACATCGGATATGTCCTAGATATGAAATAACATGGAGAGGCAAAACGGTCAAAAGAGTCGCTATTTCGTTTCTTAACGGCTAAGAAAGACGGCTTAGGAATACACGTTTTCCGAGGCAGTTGTGGAATAATTATCCCTACAATATTCCAGATTTAATGTTCCAATCTCGAGAAGTTTGGAGAAAGAGGTTCGACCCGTCTTTTGATCGGTTAATGGATAATTATCGACTTTACTAAAGGATAATTATCGTCTTCACTATAAATAGCGGAAAATCCTTTATTAATTCATTTCCTTTCACGTTTTCTCGTAAAAGCTCTGATTTCTCTCAACCTTCAAACTCAGATCTACTCTCCGTTTCTAATCCGATTTCAATTCCGTTTGAGTTTCTGGATTCCTCTCTTCATTCTCTTCATAACGATACCAAGTTTCTGCAATTCCGAGTATATGGAGGGCTGGTCGAGCATATATGTCACCCGGACGGTTCCGTCGCTCAGATTCCGATGAATTTGATGATGTCCATCCGTAGCCCGCGTTGTTGTGATTCCGAATCTTCTTTCAGATCGTCAATCGGGTTAGTAACGAATAAGTTATAAATTTATTCGTTTTCCGTACTGCGATTTGGCCTAAATTGACTTTAGGCTTGTCAAATAAGACAATTAGGAATTCCATTATGGTCGTTATATTATTCTGGTGATTATGGGTTGTTTGTTTGATGAAATCTGGTGACAGGGGGTTTAGAAATTGCCTGCGGGCAAAACGTTATTCTGGCGAAATCTAATTTATTAATTAAAGGTTAATTAATTAAATTAGGATTAGAATTGAGATTGAGGAATGTTGATTAGATACTACCTTGAGATTTGAGGAATTGTGAGTTATGTTGAGATATTGAGGTTTAGTTGGTTGTGAGACTTATAGATTGATTATGATCCTTATGGATCCCTTGGGTCTAGATGTGACCTTTTTAATTGATAGGAGTATTGATATCTCTTTGTGCCTTGTTATTAGGCAGTGTCCCTCTCAGGATTGGAGGTTGATCGTGGTTGTGATTGTACGAGGTTGAGGTAAGTCCGTAGGACTTACTTAGCTACCATCCCTATATTGGGTGTTTGCATGAGTGGTGTGTGCTTTATATGTTTGCTATGATAGCATGAGTTGTCGTTTTTATCGACCTATGTTCTATTGACTGCCCCACTGCGTGGCTGTGATAACCTTTCCCTTTCATCCCGCCGTGGAGTCTGGGAGGTTCTCTGATGTCAGGCCAGACTGGTTTACAGGAAGGGCGCAATCCACTCCCATAGGGTACACGGATTGTGTGACCGATACTCGTACAGCTGGACATTGTACTCAGAGGCGGGGATGTATCGGTCCTCGTGTCACATACTTTC
>BSUD01000007.1:59859044-59887666 GCA_033239045.1 Fagopyrum esculentum
TTTATCTTTCATGATTGTGCTTGTGCTTATGCATTACCTCATATATGTATGGTTAGCTAACGGTTTCATACCGTGTTGTAGATGTTTACAGGTTAGGCGCTACTGGGTGATCTGGTAGGGTGACAGGCCGAGGACTCTCGTACATTAGGTGGTTGGTTTGGGTTTGTTGTGTTCCCCTCCTTCGTGAGGATGTTCTTTTGTACCTCTTGTGTGAGGTTGTCGTTTTATATACTCGGCTATGTTGTTGTTTACTTTGGGTTGTACAATTTATACTGTTTTATGTATTTGTTTTATATCTGTCAGTGCCATGTTGTAAGGTCCAGTGAACTTGTTGTCAGGCTAGGGTCAGGATCCATTGTGAGATCCTAGCCCAATGTGACATCCCGAGTCCCGCGGATTCGGGGTGTTACAGAGTTGGTATCAGAGCCCAGGTTGACAACAATGGCACTTGCTACCTGCAATGAGGTTTGATAGGTAAAATAAACAGAGCCCACATGGGATCTGACGTTTTCAAAGGTTTTGGTTTTAAGTGTGGTTTTGGGATAGAATGTACGAGAAGTCGTCACCTCTGCCATGGATATCTGCAGCGTAGATATGTATATATATCTGTGTGTATTATGGATTATGTGGATGTATTATATACATATCGATACCTATGGCATATATATAGCCTTATAAGATTAGGTGTGTATATCCTACAGATGACTCAGACTAGAGTAGTATCTGTAGTGGGATGAGGTAGGGGTACACCCCCTCTTCCTCCAGTAGTGATAGGTCAGGGACCAGTTTCCGCTGTTGTATCGCCTATGGCAGAGAACGAGTTTGAAGAGGCTGATCGTGTCTCCATGAGTAGATCCGAATTTCAAGAGTATATGCAGCAAGTATATGAGGAGGTGATAGCGGGTAGATCCACACCGGATTTACCAACAATTGTGAGATCAAATGAAGCTTATGGATCCGGAAAGAAGCAATAGACTGAATCAGTTAGTGGAGAAGCCAAGATGATGAATGGTGAACCAAGTCAGATACCAGGACAACCTAGTCATCCTTTGGCCATGAAGATGATTGGCAAGGAACTACAGTGTTTTAATTGCGTGGAAGTTGGGACACTAGCGAGCTGTGTGCCCAAAGGCGGCCATCATATGCTTTACAAGTTCCCTTCAAGAGTGAGATCATTCAAGGTGGACGACGAAGATTAAGTTACCCTTCAGTTGCACAGGTCATCTGGCCCTTTTTGTTAGCAGGGTGGTGTTTCTTCCCAGCAAGACCTTCCTCTTTCCAGTGCAGAAAGAGTGGAAGTGGCGGCTATAGTAATGACCTCAGTGATACTTGAGGAGCATAGATCCGAGATCGAGTGATGATATGTAGTGGAGCTACGGGAGTTAGCTGTTACAGGTACCATTCTCGTTAATGGTTTACCATGTGGAGTTTTGCTTGTTGTGAGTGCTATGCACGTCATGTCTTTCGATGCATGCGTTAATGGTTGAATTTTGGTATATAGTAGAAGGTGGATTTTCCTTTACATGATTACCTTTTTGGGTCTGAGATACCCGTGAGATGCGTGTTTGTTCCCTTATTTCAGGGACCCGTGGATGATTGCAGACTTCTTTGTCATGTCGTAGGTGCATGAGGAATTCATTATGTGTATGGTTTGGATGAATAGATATCATGTGGTGTTAGCTTTTAATAGTAAGACTATTATAGTCTTTACTGAGTTGAGTTAAATAGAGGTCTTCTGAGGTTAAGACCTTTGAAGAGACGGGTTTGTCATCAAGATTGTATGAGCAGCGAGCTGATAGCACAGGGATGTGACGTCTTCTAGTGTTATACCATGAAGGAGCGAGATAGTCCAACAATGGAAGGTATTCCAGTTGTTTATGAGTTTATAGACGTGTTACTGAACCGTCTAGTTGCCACCTTAGCGGAGTGTGGACATTGTTATCGAGTTGAAGTATAATACAAGATTGAATGGGGAAGCCACACTATATGGTGCTTGTTGAGATATTGTACTGATAACTTGAAAAGTTGATCGAAACGGGTTTACCCTAGTGGGTTCCATGTTCCGTATTGACGACCTGATGAGTTAGCTTCAAGAAGCAATTGTGTTTTCAGGATTCCTTTGTGCTCAAGATATCCGTAGTCATGGATGAGAGAGCAGCATGTGTATGAGATAGCATCCCATACCCGTTATAGACGCTACGAGTTTGTAGTGATGTCATTTGGGTGACGAATGTTTTAGTAGTTTTTATGGAGTTGATGAACAGTATCTTCATCGACTTCCTTGATTAGTTGGTGGTGGACTTCATGGATGACATGTCGGTATACTCTCATAGCAGAGAATAGTAGACCGATCGTCTGAGGACAGTTTTGCTGATGTCGAGAGGTAGAGGGTTGTATACTACGCTCTCTAAGTACGAGTGGGATGCTAGTGGTAGCCTTCTTAGGCCATGTTGTCTCTGCCAGTGGGATCATGGTTGACCTGGCGAGAATTAAGTATGTTGTAACATGGGAGATACTGATGAACGTTAAGGAATACGTAGTTTTCTCGGCTCAGCCGATTGCTATCAATGCTTTGAGGAAGGATTTTATATGATTACGTATTCATTTGCGAGTCTTTTGAGAAGACCGTACCGGTGTGATCTTCATGTCAGATTTCTATAGATTATAGGAATCTGAAGTATATTTTATGCAACAAGGGTTGAATATTTGACTTGAAGATTCCATATCATTCAGAGAATTTGAACGTTGTCGTCGATAACTTGAATGGAAAGACGCTCCAAGAGAAGATGATTGTGAGACTGATAGTTCAGCCTCAACTTCAGGGAGATCTAGCTTGGCTAGAGTTGAACAATCAGTTCCTTGATGAGGATACCCAGTTATACCTCAGAGGTTCTACCTGGTCTGTTGGATGAGGTCCAACAGAAGCAGGACCCGGCCTTGACAAGGTTTAGAGAAAGGATGTCTCGTACTGAGGCACCATAGTTCTCCATGGGAGTAAATGGATTGATGAAGAGTCATGACCACTTTTGTGTACCTGCTGATGCAGATGGAGACAGAGAATATTACGGTTTACCCACTGTACGCCTTATTCAGTACATTCAGGTACGAGTAAGATGTACCACGAGATGAGACGATTATATTGTATGAAGCCGATATAACCAGATTTGTGATACAGTGTGTGACCTGTAAGCAAGTCTAGATAGAGTATTTCCGATCTAGAGATAAGCCCCACCCACTACCAGTGCAGTAGTAGAATTTGGGAGGACATCTCTATGGACTTTTTTTTATGGGATTGTGACCCAGTAGAAGATTTATGTTATCTGGATTGTTGGTAACAAATTAATGAAACCGGCACGTTTCATTTCTATCAGAAAGACGTGGCTAGTGAATAAATTGGTTGAGGAGTACACTAGATAGATAGTGAGATTCCATGGTATACCGAGAACGATCATTTCTGATCGAGATGGATGTTTTTACTTTGAGATTTTGGGCAGCAGATTCAGACTGCTTTGGGGACGAGTTTGTACCTCATGACTACACTTCACCCCCTGACAGATGGTCAGTTAGAGAGGATCATCTAGATCTTAAAGATCTATTATAAGTTGTAAGTTGAATGGGAAACGTGGATGGTTATATTACCTTCCATTACTGATTTTATTATATAACAATGAAGGACGTGCATCTTTCTGGGATGGCCCTATGAGGCAATATATAGACATAGATGTCGTATATCCTTATGCTAGAAGTGATCTAGCAGTAGTAGTGGAAATAACACATGATCAGACTCAAGATTTTATAGTTCGAGTAACGATGATTAAAGGAAGAATGTTGGCTCTACATAGTCGCCATATTGTGTGTGTAGACAAGAGGTGTTAATCTCTAAAGTTCAAGCGAGAGTTCATGTCCGGCTGGAGGTATCTCAGCTGTGAGACGTCAGTTGTGTATTATGAAAAGGGGAACTGAGTTTCCAATATGTAAGTTATTTGAGATCTTGATAAGTTTTGTGAAGGCAACATGATGTTTAGCTTTCACTCTGAAGTTGGTGGATATCCACCCAGTGTTTCTTATGTCTCAACTGAGGAAGTATATACCAGACTCGAGACACCTTGTGAGTTACGATGATTTGGTGGTTGAGTTCAACCACACTTTTATTGAGCATTCGATTACATTCTTGGAATGAGATATGAAATGCTTGCATTCGAAAGACATTCCCATATTGAGGATATGATGGTCGAGATGAAGACCTGAAGAGGCTATGTGAAAGACTAAGGATAGTGTCCTGAGGAACTATCCAGAGTATATGTTGGGACAGACCCATTTGTGGGTGCACGAGTAGATCTTAGTGCTATCTTGATGAATGTTGTGCTTATGTGCTTATATGCTTATATGCCTTGATATGTTATTCTATGCTAGTTGTGATGTGATTTATGATCTTAGTATATCTTGATGTGCTAGCGTGATGTATGCTATAGCTGGAGATGATTACTTCCTCCACGATACCCGAGTATGATCATATTTATAGCTAGAGATGGTTCTTTCCTCCATGCTATTTGAGTGGGATTAGGATTCAGCTGGAGATGGTTCTTTCCTCCATGCTACCTTGATGGACATAGTTCAGTGGAGATGTGATTCCTCCATGCGATGTATATGTTTATGGGTTGGCTAGAGACGTATTTCCTCTATGCACGTGATATGTTTTGGCTAGAGATGTGCTTCCTCTATGCCTTGTGATGTGGTATGGCGAGAGACGTGATTCCTCTACGCCTTTGGGTAGCGTTATGGCCCTGTTTCTTGGAGTGATGATTCCTCCATGTTTATACTTGAGGTTATAGATTGTTATAGGTTGTGATCTTTTGAACGGAGATGTGATACCTCCGATAGAAAGAGTGAGAGTTATACCTCGGCGTATGGGTCCGAGAGGGTTTGGGAATTGTTCAAGTTTCGGGACGAAACTTTTTTTTAAGGGGTGTTTGATGTAATAGCTAGGATTTCCGAATTCCAATTAATGTTGATTAACTTAATCGTTGATAGTAATTGACATATAACTCGCGAAGATTTCGCAAGTGATGAGTAAGAGTCCCACCGTTATGTTTCTGGCGTAATTTTGGACGTTTGGGGAAATTTTTACTTTTTCTCCCGGGTAATTATTTTTACCCTCCGGTGTTATTTGGAGCATTTGGGAGCTCCAATCAATAAAAATGCAGTTGAGAGAAATGATCAGGACTTCGGATATGTCCTAGATATGAAATAACATGGAGAGGCAAAACGGTCAAAAGAGTCGCTATTTCGTTTCTTAACGGCTAAGAAAGACGGCTTAGGAATACACGTTTTCCGAGGCAGTTGTGGAATAATTATCCCTACAATATTCCAGATTTAATGTTCCAATCTCGAGAAGTTTGGAGAAAGAGGTTCGACCCGTCTTTTGATCGGTTAATGGATAATTATCGACTTTACTAAAGGATAATTATCGTCTTCACTATAAATAGCGGAAAATCCTTTATTAATTCATTTCCTTTCACGTTTTCTCGTAAAAGCTCTGATTTCTCTCAACCTTCAAACTCAGATCTACTCTCCGTTTCTAATCCGATTTCAATTCCGTTTGAGTTTCTGGATTCCTCTCTTCATTCTCTTCATAACGGTACCAAGTTTCTGCAATTCCGAGTATATGGAGGGCTGGTCGAGCATATATGTCACCCGGACGGTTCCGTCGCTCAGATTCCGATGAATTTGATGATGTCCATCCGTAGCCTGCGTCGTTGTGATTCCGAATCTTCTTTCAGATCGTCAATCGGGTTAGTAACGAATAAGTTATGAATTTATTCGTTTTCCGTACTGCGATTTGGCCTAAATTGACTTTAGGCTTGTCAAATAAGACAATTAGGAATTCCATTATGTTCGTTATATTATTCTGGTGATTATGGGTTGTTTGTTTGATGAAATCTAGTGACAGGGGGTTTAGAAATTGCCTGCGGGCAAAACGTTATTCTGGCGAAATCTAATTAATTAATTAAAGGTTAATTAATTAAATTAGGATTAGAATTGAGATTGAGGAATGTTGGTTAGATACTACCTTGAGATTTGAGGAATTGTGAGTTATGTTGAGATATTGAGGTTTAGTTGGTTGTGAGACTTATAGATTGATTATGATCCTTATGGATCCCTTGGGTCTAGATGTGACCTTTTTAATTGATAGGAGTATTGATATCTCTTTATGTCTTGTTATTAGGCAGTGTCCCTCTCAGGATTGGAGGTTGATCGTGGTTGTGATTGTACGAGGTTGAGGTAAGTCCGTAGGACTTACTTAGGTACCATCCCTATATTGGGTGTTTGCATGAGTGGTGTGTGCTTTATATGTTTGCTATGATAGCATGAGTTGTCGTTTTTATCGACATATGTTCTATTGACTGCCCCACTGCGTGGCTGTGATAACCTTTCCCTTTCATCCCGCCGTGGAGTCTGGGAGGTTCTCTGATGTCAGGCCAGACTGGTTTACAGGAAGGGCGCAATCCACTCCCATAGGGTACACGGATTGTGTGACCGATACTCGTACAGCTGGACATTGTACTTAGAGGCGGGGATGTACCGGTCCTCGTGTCACATACTTTCATCTATCTATATATATATACGGTTTTTGAGTGAATGGTTATTATATAAAGATAATAAATGGGTAAATGTGTGATAGCATGCTGATGTGTTTATCTTTCATGATTGTGCTTGTGCTTATGCATTACCTCATATATGTATGGTTAGCTAACGGTTTCATACCGTGTTGTAGATGTTTACAGGTTAGGCGCTACTGGGTGATCTGGTAGGGTGACAGGCCGAGGACTCTCGTACATTAGGTGGTTGGTTTGGGTTTGTTGTGTTCCCCTCCTTCGTGAGGATGTTCTTTTGTACCTCCTGTGTGAGGTTGTCGTTTTATATACTCGGCTATGTTGTTGTTTACTTTGGGTTGTACAATTTATACTGTTTTATGTATTTGTTTTATATCTGTCAGTGCCATGTTGTAAGGTCCAATGAACTTGTTGTCAGGCTAGGGTCAGGATCCATTGTGAGATCCTAGCCCAATGTGACATCCCGAGTCCCGCGGATTCGGGGTGTTACAACCGCAAGTGCACTGCCTTGTCAATCTGATTATATGATTATAGCATCAAGGTCGAATGTCAATGAACTATGTTTATCTCAACTTTGTCTCAAGTTCACTAGAAAGGCTTGAATGTATAAATTGAAATAAAAAGGAGTGATCAAGTGTCGGATTCTTAGGTTTCGGGATAACAAGTTTCAAGTATCAATATGAGGAAAATACTAGGTTTGGGGCTTTCACCAAACCATAGCTAGAAGCATGCTCAATCATGTAATGTTCAATCAATAAGGAGATTATTAAGTCACCAATACTAAGTTAGCATAGTATAAGGTGAGTTTTGTCAAGGTATTTGGCTTGTGTCAACTAGTACGTATCATATGGTGTTTGCTATTTACACACTACTTGATCAAACTTAATTACAACTTATGATTACATTAGACAATGCAAGCATCACATGGTGTTTGCTATTTGCTTGCACCATCTAACATAACCATAGTTTGGAAACTCACAACACAAGTATGGTAGCCATCCTTTCGGCCCTTGCCAACAATACTCAAGCAATATAAGCATCATAACATTGCACAATAATCCTTGCATTACTTATCGGTCTCAATTTAGATGAGTAATCCACATATCATTCATTCATGCTTGGAAATATGCAATGTCATATGGGAATAATCTAAACTATCTCTCTAGCATCTGACATTCAAAATAAGTCCAAACATGAATGATCATATATGAATTTGAGGCCTCCTACATGCTACTAAATATGCATTTGATTCTCCAACAAATCATAAACACAACATAGAACACACTAACCTAGCATGATTTGGGGTTTCCACCTCAAATCCTAGCAAAAGGACAACTCACACATCATGAAAACTTTTGACATACTAACAATAGGAACAAATGACATAGTTGAAAATAGACTTGAAATAAGGAATGTAGGAAAAAAATGGAGTAAATCGGACTTACAAATCCAAAGATATGGTCAAAACAAAATGGAAATAAGATCTAGGATGAGAAATAAGCAAGAACACCAAGAACTTCTTCTATTTTTTTATTCATTCGGCCAAATCTTCTACAACAAAGATAGTTTCTACTACTAAACTAAGAGAATTGTTTTGAAAGAGTTGGTAACTGAATTGGTATGTTTACAACCAGTCAAGGGATCTATTTATACGGCTAGATTCACGGTCCCCTCTTCAAGAGGCATCTTCAATCAACTAGCATGGAGCTAGTTAGGAAAGTGGTCCACACCGGATGGCTACCTCGAGTTCTCCTTTTGCCTTTGATCGAGTGATTCATCACCCCAGGGTTGAGTGCTTCCACCACCATACTCAAATACACATACCTCGGTTGAAGTTTTTCCTTAGTCTGGGGTTTAGAGTCTTCTTATCTTGAGTGATGTCATTCCACTCGAGGTATGTGTATTTCTTGTGCACTAAGTTCGAGTGGATTGGGACACTAAGGTCGATCTTGATGCTCACTCCATCTATGTTGATATTTTTTCTCCTTAGGTCGAGTGAACTTTCTTCTTACTCCGGGTTTTATGGTTTCACTTAACCTTAGTTGATAGAATTTACTTTTACTCTAGGTTTTGCACTTCTTCTTACCTCGATTGAAGATTCACTCGAGGTTTCTCTCTTGGAGTTTTCTTTCTCCTTTGACTTATTGCAAGTGTTGATGCTTAATTCTTTTCTTCATTTACTCATGGATGACGATGATGGTTTGATGAATGTTCGGGATTACTTTGGATGATCATTTATGCTCCATTAAGCTCCAATTTAGACCTAAAATACCTATAAACACAAACACAATGCAAGTGCACATTCTTGGACATTTAAGGCATAAGCTAAGATGTAGATGCCTATTTCATGCATAACTAAGGAAAAACACATAAAAACACATCTAAAGGGATAGGATAAAAACATGTTATCGCTCATATATCTACAATGTGGAGGTCAAAGTGAGTAACTGAAAACTCCACCTTGATTATATATTTGTATAGGTGATGATGGAAGATTTAAACACAAATGAAGTGGTTTTTAATACTAACAAATTATCGATTATATGTCTAGTTGCTTGGTTTGTTTTGGTGTTTTGCCTAGAATATATGCAGGCTTTAAAACACATTTCGAAGGATCGACGGAGGCCTTGAAATCGGATACAAGAGACAGACGAAGAGTTTAGAGAGATTCAACACGGAGGCCTTGAAAGCAATTTCAATGGATCAGAAGCCAAAGCCTTGAAGAAAACAAAGCGGCTGGAAAGATTTCAAAACTCTAACAACCAAATCTACCAAGCATCAAAGAATATCTTCTAAGAAGAAATGCCCAACTAGAAGATACACTCAAAATAAGATCTTAAGCGACCACGCTCAAAGAAGATCTCAACCGACCAAGTAGATTGTATTCAAAACAGGATCTTACAAAGATCCTCTCTCAGCGGATTTCGGATATCTTTACAACAAGTTTGAGAAGATTACGGACAAGGGAGATCAACGTGCTTTAAGGAGATGAAG
This sequence comes from Fagopyrum esculentum, assembly GCA_033239045.1. Taxonomy (NCBI): domain Eukaryota; kingdom Viridiplantae; phylum Streptophyta; class Magnoliopsida; order Caryophyllales; family Polygonaceae; genus Fagopyrum; species Fagopyrum esculentum. The sequence goes on from BSUD01000007.1 coordinate 59,868,653, forward strand.
ACGATAGAAGATCTACAATGTCTACCTCATCTCAACCAAGAAGCGGCTTTCATGTAAAAGAAGAATCATCTTCAACGGTCATCTTTCCAGCGGCTAGAAGACCTCTCCATCAAAGACTATAAATTAAGATGTCGATTGAAGAAGAAGAGATACACAAGCTTACATGGAAACATTCAAAGTCTTCAAGCGATCCAAAACATCTTCATTCGATCAAACAAGTTTTTCTTTCTCTCTTTTAAAAAGCTTTATCCCATAAAGAGAGATAAAACTCGAGAGCTCCATTGGAATATCTAAAGAGTGTTATACTAGAGTGTGTGTTACTTTGCGAAGTAACTAGGCTATTATCGCAAGGTAAAGAGTTGGAGCAAGATCGTAGCGTTGGCTACTGTGAGAGAAGAAGGGGATTTCTTCTAGTTTGTATCTAGGACTCTTTGAAGCTTATAATAGATAGTTAGATCCTACGACTATACCCTGGGACGGAGAGTAGGCTATTTAGAGCCGAACTTCATAAACATATCCTCGTGTCGATCTTTTACATTCCGCACTTTATCTACTTTATTGTGACTAACTTTGTTTTGCAGGTGAACAAAGTCAAGGTCCTTGAAATTAGTTTCAAAGCCCTTGAAATCAAAGTGTGTCACAAAGAGCTCTGATCGACATCAAGGCCTTTGAAATCAGTTTCAAAGCCTTGAGATTGGTTTTTGCGAAAAGTTCTCATACTCTATTCAACCCCCCTTCTAGAGTATCTTTATCTTTTATATTCACCTAACGGTTCTTCAATTGGTATAAGAGCTAGACTCACGTATAATGATTTAACCATCAGTGAGATTAATCGTGAATTCTGTAGGTGATGGAGATTTGCTCAAGGAAGATCCTCATCTCGACCACCACTTTTTTGTGGTAACAACATTGCCCATTGAGGAGCACTCATGCGCATGTTCATTATTGATCAGGACATGGTACTATGGAGCATCATTCAGAATGGCCCCAAAGTTCCAACTACCACAGTTGAAGGTGTCCAAGTCCCAAAGAAGGAAGTTGGCTTCACAGAAGCTGACTTGGACAGTGTGTCAAAGAACTACAAAGCTATGAACCTACTCTAATGTGGATTAGATGCAAATGAATTCAACCGCATCTCATCATGCAAGAGTGCAAAAGAAATACGGGACAAACTCGTTGTCACATACGAAGGAACAAGTCAAGTCAAGGAAACAAAGATCAACATCTTCCTCAAACAATATGAGCTATTCAAGATGAATCCAAATGAAACAGTCAAATAAATGTTCACAAGATTTAATGAAATTGTGAACAACCTGGACTCACTTGGAAAGGTCTTCACAAACGAATAAAAAGTAAGGAAGGTTCTAAGGAGCCTTCCTAAAGCTAAGCGGGGACCAAAAATGACTGCCATCGAAGAAGCTCAGAATCTCTCAACTCTTCCTCTTGACGACCTTCTTGGAAAACTCATGACACACGAAATGGTTCTTGGTGAAAAAGATAGAGAGCTCCCATCCAACACAAAGAATTTGGCATTAAGATCGAAAAAGGATGAGTTACAATCTGAAGAGGAAGACAGTGATGACGATGATGAAGAAGATGCGATTGCCATGATCTCTAAGGGTCTCACGAGAATTCTCAAAATAAAGAAACAGTCTGCAAACAATAGAGAATACTCACGAACATCAAAACCTCAAGGTAAGTTTTCTAACTCTAACAAGAAAACTAAAGTTCTAACTTGTTTTGAATGTGGTGAAACAGATCATCTCGATAAGGACTATCCACAAAAGAAGATGACCAAATTTAAGAAGAATGATTGAAAGAAGAAAGCTATGATAACTTCATGGAGTGATTAAGAATCCTCAAATGAATCAGAAGACGAAAAAGAACAAGCAAACCTTTGTCTTATGGCCGATCATGAAGAAGATTCAAATCTCTATGTTGATAATGTGGTAAGTACTATCATGTCCCAACCTGAATCAGATCTCACAGAATTCCTTAAAGATAGTATCATATGTCATAAAGAACACAGAGTAAAGATAAATTCCTTAAAATAAAAGTTTCTTGAACAAGAGAAACGACTAAGTGAGATGTCCTTGGAGATTGAAAATCTTAACATGGAAAAGGTAGACCTTGATGACAGTATCAAGGCCTTGGAATCGGAAAATGTGATTCTTAAGGACAACCTCTCTTTTCTTCATCGAAACTATATCCACTACAAAAAAAAATCAATTAGCGACGGATGTTTGCGACGGCAGAAAAGTCATTTGCCGTCGCCAATAATCAACGGCGACGCCTTCGCGACGGCAAATCGGGGCGTAGCCAGAACAGGCGACGCAAAAGTTTTTTGCAACGGCCTTTGCCGTCGCTAATACTTTGCGTCGCCTTTTTGGCGACGGATAGTTACCGTCGCCAATTTTTCGCATCGGCTTTAGCCGACGCCGTCCAGTGTGTCGCAACTTTAAATTTTGCGTCGGCCGTAGCCGTCGCAAATTTAATTTTGTGGGCAATTTTGTATTTTTGGCAACGGACAAGAGCCGTCACAAATTGTATAATTGGTGGGAAATTTTGAATTTTTGCGACAGCTCTGCAAATTTTTAAAATGTGTTTAAAATATTAATTTTTGGCAACGGTAAGCTGACGTAACAAATTGTAAATTTGGTGGAAAAATTCTACCACATTTTGTAAAACTATACCACAAGCTGTATTATTTGAAAATATCTAAATGACTGCATCAAACTGCAACAGTATTTTTCATAAACCAAAAGAGTGTATTTAACATTAAAAACAATCAAAACAATCAAAACAACAGGTAAAGAAGTGCACAATCTGAAAGTACAAATCCTAGATGTCATTCATGTTTAACAAAGTGGTAATGAAGTTCACAATCACATACTTCAATATTCTAAACATCATCTACTTGGACAAATTCTTCATCAACTGCCTCATTTTCGTTAACTGGTTCATTTTCTTGATGCTACATGATCTCCATCTCCAATAAACTCCTTTCGATGTGCACTAATTGCAACCTATAAAATATGAAATAATAAAAATAGTTTTCAGCATCTTAGCAGTAAATAGTTGTCTCCATCTCCAATATAATTTACCTATCATTTAAAAATAATAAGAAAAATGACAATAATAACATAATTCTATATGTAAGATTCAAACTGTAAAGCTAAAATATGAATCATGCCACAATTGCGTAACTAATGAAGTCAATTGTAAGTTGTCAGCATCTTACAGTCATATATTGGAGGTAGCTGATAAAAATGAAATCGGTAAGAACAGTTTAAAAACAACAGGTTCTATAACTTTGTGCATAAAAATGTCACTGCACAAGCCTATAAAGAATACAAAAGAAACAGAATATAAAAAGAATATGAATGAAAGGAAAATAGATTTGTATGACCAAATCTCTAATACTCGGTACATCTCAGGGCATTCATCATCATCACCGTTGCTCAATATATGTAGGAAGTAGGAACTGACCTCTACAAATCTGCTTCCTACGTCACGCTCAGTCATTCTAATAGTCCTTTCCTGTTCATATGTGTGAATGAGAATTGCAGTCCCTTTCTTTCCAGCGCGTCCAGTCCGGCCAGAACGACGAACAAAAATTTCTGACGTGCTAGGGAGTTCATAATGAATTATCTAGGCATGAAAAAGGAATACTCATGAGAGAGTTACAAAACCAGTTACCTGCAATTTCAAGATGTCATTCAAGTAGTTCAAAAGAGAGAAAGAACTAAAAAAATCTGAAATTAATCAATTGAAACCATACATTACAGGGATAAAATGACCAAATTAGGAAATATTATTAAAATAACGGATATTAGAATAATGACCTGCAAGCAGTCAAGGACTGAAACACCATTAAGAGAGAAAGAACTAAAAAATCTGAAATTAATCAATTGAAACCATACATTACAGGGATAAAATGACCAAATTAGGAAATATTATTAAAATAACGGATATTAGAATAATGACCTGCAAGCAGTCAAGGACTGAAACACCATTAAGAGAGAAAGAACTAAAAAATCTGAAATTAATCAAATGAAACCATACATTACAGGGATAAAATGACCAAATTAGGAAATATTATTGAAATAACAAATATTAGAATAATGACCTGCAAGCAGTCAAGGACTGAAACACCATAAGTCAATATCACTAATGAAGCAACGTAAGCACATAAGGAAGTTGACATAACCATATAACCTTATTCTTTCTATTTCAACAATATAATACAACTACTAGGTTTAATTTGTCAACGTCAATTGGCAAAAGGAATCAGATCACCATAAGTCAACATAGCAGTAATCAAACATTACTCTATATTGGTGGCAGAGTTTTTTTATGAAAGATTATAACAGTTCTTTAACTGTCATAGGGATCTTATTTCCAAGAACATGTCACCATGATGCATCCAGCATATATCACTAGCCAGTATATGCAATTTTCTCGGAAAATACTAGCTACCACGTATTTTATGACATCTATGACATGATGTGGCTGGCCAATGATTAATGTACCGCATTGGTGTTCTATTTTGAATCATTTGCTAGTGGATGCAAGAAGAGAAGTGATTGAGGAAAAAATATGAAAAAGGTGAAAAAGAAGTGTGAAAGTTACCGGGTCAACTTCCAAATACATAAATTCATCCAGCTTAGATCACAACACAAAATAATAATTCCTCAACAGACCCTCAAACCCAACAAATTCCATACAATTAACTATAAATTAACCTAAATAAAATTAAATTAACACTGCCGATATACCTCACAGTAGCCTCATTGAGGTTGGATTGAAATGGTATATTATGTGTAAGCCTAGATTTTTTGAACTGTACACTACTTGTCTCGTTTCTATTTTTTGGTCATGTATAGTATATACATCATTTTACTTACCAACACTACCGATATCAACCAAATTTCCAGAAATAGCCATAATTTTGAGAAAACGGGAATTCTAAATCTCACCTAGAATCAGTCCAACTGCACACCAGGGGAGGGAAGAGGCAGTTTTGGAGTGGAGAGGTGGCGGACGGCAGCCGGACCAAGCGTAGATGGCGGCGAGGTGGTGGCAGCCGGTCTACATCGAAGACGAATGAGAGTCCCTCGGCGGCCGGTCTGCAGCGACGACGAAGGAGAAGTCTTCGGCGGCCGGTCTGCAACGACGGAGAAGGAGAGGCCCTTCAGCGGCCGGTCTGCAATAACGACAAAGGAGAGGCTCAGCGGCCACTTTCAGTGCATCACTCATGTAGACGGCGGCCGGTGCTGTGGTGGTTCCTTGGAGCCTCTTTCCGGACTGCCAGTGTGTGCGAGAGAGGGAGGAGAGGAGGCCGGCGTGAGGGTAAGGGAAGGTGAGAGAAATAGAAGGGCGGCATGAGAGGCGTGAGAGAAGGTGAGGAAGGAGGAGAGCCAAGAACGGGGCTGATCGAGAAGAAAGGTAGGTAAGAGGCGGCTAGGTTTACATGAAGGGAAGTTGGACTCTCCTCCCGTCAAATTAAAGAAGGAAGAGAACAGGTCAAAATTTGAGAAGGGATAAAATTAATAAATTAATAAATTAAGATAAAAATAAGATAATTAGAAGAAAAGGCAAGACTAACAATTTATTAACTAAGGAACAAATGGTACGTTATAATTATGTGGTAAGAGAAAATTCATATAAAGAAAATCTTAGAAAAGTTTAGGTGCGTAGGAGATGGTTCCACCATCTCGTTTGACTCGAGTTTAATGGAAGGAAATTTTTGGGCGTTATACAAGTATGATGAAAAACAAGTAAAAAAAGGTTGTTAAATAGAACATCAAAGGAGATTATGTCGGACATCAGTCTCGTACCCTAAAAATGGTGTGTTTAGCAAGCTTACCGGGAAGAACAAGATGGACATCAAAATGGAATTCCAGAGAAGTGATTGTCGGCTTCTTGGTAACGACGACGAAGAATAAAAACAACACGGAGGAGAGTAGAAGATGGTGGCGAGTAGAGGACGGTGTCAATTGATTCGAACTATAATTCCGTAATCGATACTTTGGGCGAGGGTTTTTGGAGAAGAGTAGAGGACGAATCAACAAGGAGGAGAGTAGATGACGGTGTCAATCGATTCTAACTGTAATTTCGTCTGTAATCAATACTTTTGGTGAGGGTTCTTGAAGACAAACAAAGGAAGAGAGTTCATCGTCTCTTCGATGGGATAAATTTGGTTGGGGGTTTTTTGTAAGGATTTTTAACAATTGTCATTATTGGGATAAAATTTTAAAACTTTTATTGATAGAAGGTTTTTGGAGATAAAATTTTAAAATTTATAGGGATTTTTAATTATTTTAAAAGAAAAAGGAAATTAATTATATTAATTTTTTTAATTTTTTACCACAATATTTCATATGGCGCCAAATAATTTGGTTGTTGGCGTCGGCGACGTAGCCGTCGCCAACGGTACCTTTTATTAGCCACGGTAAGTATTAGCCGACGCCAATTACATGACTATTAGCGACAATCCTATACCGCCGACGCAAAAAATTGGTATTTTCTGCCACGCTGATGTTGCCGTCGCCAAATAAAGATCAATGGCGACGGCAAGGGATTGCCGTCGCCAACAAGCGTGGCCAATTGAATTATTTTTTGTTGTGATCGATCTAGAGAAAGAGAAAGTTGATCTAACTTTGACATGTCAAGACCAGAAGACTGCACTTGTCAAATTCACTCGTTGAAAAGCCAATCTTGAAAGAATGATGGGTGAACAACAGTTCTCACTTAACAAAAGTGGTATAGGTTATCATAGAAGTTTTCCTAGAAAACCAACTACCACCTTTGTCAAGGCTAAAGAATTATTCATATGCCCGCATGTTTCTACTGTTGTAAAAAGGGTCATGTAAAATCTACATGTCCATATAGAAGAAATGATTCTTACATCGTTAGAAACACTTATCCTCTATGTTTAAGGAAACAAGTTAAACAAATATGGGTTCCTAAAGGTACTAGACCACCAAACATGATTGAGCCTTAATATGGACCAAAATATGTCATTTGGTCGACCCGGAAAGGTTGATGTTTGCTGTTTTGTAGGATATCACCAAGGTAAAGGAGCATAAATGGATATTAGATTGTGGTTGCTCAAGACACATGAGTAGAAAAAGTTCACTATTCTCAGATTTAAAGAAGCAATCATCTGGAACCATTACGCTTGGTGATAAAGGAAAGTGTGACATTATTGGCATTGGTAAAATATGTTATAGTTCATCTAACTTTATTGATGATGTATATCTTGTTGACGGTTTGAAGTATAACTTGCTTAGTATCTCTCAAATATGTGATAAAGACAACAAGGTAATGTTTGATTCAGAAAAATGTGAAGTTCAAGACAAGACTACGGGTGACATTGTGCTTACTGCTCCTAGATGTAACAACGTTTATTCTATGAGTACTAACCAAGTTTCAGGAGCTAATATATAGTGTCTCAAGGCCTTGACTGATGATCCAAGGCTTTGGCATAAAAGACTTGGTCACGTAAGCATGCATACAATGCAAAAGTTACTTTCAAAGGATTTGGTACGTGGATTGCCAAACCTAAACTTTAAAGTAGATGAGCTATGTAAAGCTTGTACACAAGGTAAACAAACAAGAGGTTCATTCAAACCAAAGAAGGTTGTAAGTTCTTCTCGACCCATTGAACTTTTATATATGGATCTTTGTGGACCTATGCGTGTCAAATCTCCCAAAGGTAAACAATACATCCTTGTCATTGTGGATGATTTTTCTCACTTTAAATTGATATCATTCTTACAGGAAAAATCTGAAGCATTGTTTCAGTTTTCAAAATTGTATAAGGAGTTGTAAATTTTGAAAAACCTACCAATCGTTTCTATAAGAAGCGACCATGGTAGAGAATTTGATCAACTAAAGTTTGATTTGTTTTGTGCAAAATATGGTATTTCACACAACTTTTCAGCTTCTAGAACTCCTCAACAAAACGGGGTTGTGGAGCGTAAGAACCGCACCCTAGAGGATATGTCTAGGACTATGCTTTTAGAAGACAGTTTGTCAAATAGTTTTTGGGCAGAAGTAGTAAATATTGCAAATTACATCTTCAATAGATGTTTAATTCGCCCTATTTTGAAAAAGACTCCTTATGAACTCTTTAAGGGTAGAGAACCTAATATTTCTTATTTTAAACCCTTTGGATGTACATGCTTTGTTTATAACAATGGCAAAGATAACCTTGGAAAATTTTATGCACGTAGTGATGAAGTTATATTCATTGGATATGCTTCAAATAGCAAAGCTTATCGGGTTTATAATAAGCGTACCAAAATTGTTGAGGAAAGTATTCATGTCATATTTGATAAAAGAAATTATGGTACTTTGAGTGAAAGTTTTGCAGATCTTAATCTAAATCAACGAGGAGATCACAATTCTGATGAAGAAGAAGATCATAAGGATCAAGAAAAGAATATGCAAGAAAAGATTCAAGATACCGGAGAAAACTCTCAAGACCTTGAAACACATCTTCAAGACCTTGAAACAAAAAACTACGATGTCAGAACTCCGTTTCAAGGCCTTGAAACCCAAATTCAAGGCCTTGAGATAGGATCCAAGGGCAACAGTCCAATGGTACCTGAATCTAGTCAAGCATATGAGCCTCAATCATCAAGATCTGTTCCATCTTACAAACGAAGGAAGTTTCAACACTCTTCATAACATCCACAAGAGAATGTGATCTCAGATCCAAACGTAGGAGTTCAAACTCAATCCAAAGTAAACAACCTATGTGCGTTCTCTGCGTTCGTGTTTCTTATTGAGCCAAAGAATTATGTTCAAGCTCTTCAAGAACCCGACTGGATCATTGCCATGCAAAATGAACAAAATGAGTTTCAGAGAAACAAGGTTTGGACTCTTACTACAAGACCAAAGCATCAATCCGTCATTGGCACGAAATGGGTTTTTCGAAACAAGTTGGATGAAAACAGTAATGTCATCAGAAATAAAGCACGACTTATAGCTCAAGGCTATAACCAATAGGAAGGTATTGATTATGAGGAGACTTTTGCTCCGGTTTCCAGGTTAGAAGTCATACGTATGCTACTTGCATTTGCATCTTTCATGAGCATAAAGTTATTTCAAATCGATGTAAAATGTGCTTTTCTAAACGGCTTCTTAGAGGAAGAAGTCTACGTTGTTCAACCACCTGGTTTTGAAAATGATGAATTTCCTGATCATGTTTTTAAATTGGACAAGGCTCTTTATGGTCTTAAGCAAGATCCTTGAGCTTGGTATGAAAGATTGTCTAAGTATCTCCTTAAAAACAATTTCAAAAGAGGTTTGATTGATAAAAATTTATTTATCAAAACCAGAGACAACGATATTTTAGTAGTACAAATCTATGTAGACGATATATTATTCGGTGCTACTAATGATTCCCTATGCAAGGAATTTTCAGATATTATGTGCAGGGAATTCGAAATGAGTCTAATGGATGAGCTACATTTCTTTCTTGGGCTTCAAGTTACACAAGAAAAGAAAGGAATTTTTTTCAATCAAAGCAAGTATTCCAAGGACTTTCTTAAGAAGTATAAGATGGATGAATCTAAGTTCGCAAAGACTCCTATGAGTTCTACACTTTCGCTTGACCAGGACAAAGATGGCAAAAGTGTTGTACAAAAGGCGTATCGAGGTATGAACTGTTCTTTGTTATATCTAACCGCTAGTCGACCTGACATTATGTTTAGTGTGTGCGTGTGCACAAGATTTTAAGCTGATCCTAAAGAGTCACACTTGATAGCTGTGAAAAGGATATTTCGGTATCTCAATGGTACTAAGGATTTAGGGTTATGGTACCCACGTCAAAGCACGTTTAATCTCGTTGGCTATTCAGATGCAGACTTTGGAGGTTATAAGGTCGATAGAAAGAGCACTTCTAGATGTTTCCAATTCTTAGGGGCTTCCCTAATTAGTTGGCACTCCAAGAAGCAAAACTTTGTCGCCCTATCCACAGCTGAAGCCGAATATATAGCTGTGGGAGCCTGTTGTGCACAAATTTTATGGATAGCTCAACAACTTTGTGATCTTGGCTTTGATTTGAAAGGTATCCCGATAAAATGTGATAATACTAGTGCTATTTAGATTACTATAAATCATGTGCAGCATTCATGGACTAAGCATATTGATGTAAGGCATCACTTCATACGTGATCATGTTGAGAAAGGTGATGTTTCGATTTCTTTTATATCAACTGACTTGCAGCTTGCAGATATCTTTACCAAGCCTCTACCTAAAGATCAATTCAATTTCATTCGATTAGAGCTTGGTATGTTAAACAAGGAAGCATTAACGTAGGGAGAGTAAATCGTTTTATTTTCTCCTTAGTATGCAACCCACTTTTTGTTTTCAAGGGCCTTGAAATGCAATTCAATGGCCTTGAAATGAGATTCAAGGGCAAAATTGGATATTACGGATCTTTTAGGGATTAATATCTTTTAGATATTTTGAACAAACGTTGATGTGGCTTCTTCCCTTAAATACCACCTTTCTTCTCTCTTTATCTCTTATGCTTCATCTTCTCTTTGCTTAAACTCTTGCTTTACTCTTTCTCTTTCGCAAACTGCTTCAACTTCTTTCAAAAATCTTTTCCATGGCTTCCAAGAGATCTTCATTCGATGAAGCTGCATCCTCTACTCTCAAACGCTAGAGGACGTTCATCTCTCCTCCGACTCTGACTCCGACTCCGACTCAAGATCCAGTTCCCCATTCCACTTGAACGACGCAGAAATTTGTACTAAAACTAGTCTTCCTTCACACTGGTTCGGAAGCCAAACCGCGGTCAAGAAATGGCTTGTTGGGTTCAACGAACGTGAGCTATGCATGTGCGAATTAGTTGATCGAGAGCTCTTCACCTCACTTTCTCTACCAGGTCTCAATGTGCTTTAAGCCAGTTCAATCTGGATCATTCTCAACCCTGGCGAGATAGCATATCCAAGGTTAACTAGGTTGTTCTATGTCAACCTGACAGCTAGAAGAGAACGAGGAGAACTTGTCAAGGAATTAGTGGTTAAAGGTAAGAAAATCACTATTTCCTCTTTGATTATTGCTAAGATTCTAGGGCTTCCTTCCTTCAACTCATTTGACCATCCCACTCCCTCTAGAATCGTTAAAACGGCCATAGAGCAATTTCTTCTGCCCAACTCTCTGCCACAACCTACCACTACCTGTTTAACTCTTGAAACCAGAATTGTGTGTACCTTGCTGGTAAAATGTGTGGTGCCAAGGATTAACAATAGGGATGTGCTTACAAACCAATTGCTTGCTTTTCTGTACCATGTACTGAATGGGTTGGATGTTAACCTTCCTGAGATTATATTGTCCCATATGCTTCACTCCATCAATTCTCCCAGTGATTCCCATTTTCCCTATGGAAACTTGCTCCCTAAATTTTTCCGATACTTTTCTATTGATTATACTGATGAGAAAGAAGAGTTTATTTTTAAAGAATTGGATGAGGAATTTTTTGACTGCATGGGCATCAAGAGAACAGCAACAGGGGAGTGGACTTTGAAGGAACAACCGGCTTGGAATTACACGACTGTACAGAGACTGGAGGTTGTAGAAAGAGGCCTGGATTCTATGAGACATGATCTCATAACCTTCAGATCAGCACTTACTGATCATCTGGATGAGACATCGGAGTAATTAGAGATTTTCAACCAGAAGATAAACCAGATGTTTCACGTGAATGTTGTCTCTTACCGCGGCTAATAGTATTAAGCCGTTAACAGAAGAAGATGGTCAAGCTACCACCAAAGATGCTCAAAAGTTAATGGCTCGGTGTTACAAGATTATCAAAGATCTCCCTATTGGTCAACTATTATCTGAGGATCCAAACGTCTTGCAAATAGAAGAATTTGGGGTTGTCAAAAAATACAAAGATGACTTTGATCAAAGACGTACGGACATATCCCTAAAGAATCATGACATCTCGAATGCTATCGACCGTTAGAAAAGGATGTGTGATAGGTGATGGAATCACTATCATTTAGGATACTTTTTAGAGTCTTTTTATTGCATTTGTGTCGGTTTATGCTACTATCTCCTTGGTCTAGAAGAAGAAGACTAAAAGTAGCTAAGGAAGGAGTTATAAGCACTTAGGAGTGAAGATCATTCAGGAAGCAAAACTTATGTTGCTTCACCGCCCCCACGGAGCCTTGTCACTTCCCCTGCGGGTGACACCTGACTGTGGAGCGCTCCCTGCGCCTTCGCCAGCGCCAGCCACGAAGACTGTCACCGCCCCTACGTCAACCTCTGGCGCCCTTGCGGTGACCTACCCTGAAGAAGCAAAGACCAGCGCCCCTGAACCTCCCCCTGCACCTCTGTCTGCGCCTTAACCTAGGAGCTGGAAGATGAAGAGTCTGTGTCACCGCCCCTGCGTCGACACTGGGACGCCCCGGCGGCTTGGCATCAGAAACGGCAGGAAGTTGAAGAGGCAGACGTTTGAAGAGCATTAAAGATCCGCCCCTGTGGAATTGCCTAGCCGCCCCTGCGGTCATGAAGAAGATCAAGCGTTTTTTCCTTCACCGCCCCTTCGGAGCTGAAGGCCGCCCCTGCGGTTCAACGACAGAAGCTTTACTCCGGCTAGTTACACCACCTTTATGGCATTAAAGGTGGCTGTTTTGGGCCGGCCATTTACTCCTATTTAGTGTCTTTTGTAGTATAAATAGTCCTTGGTTGATTGCTAGAATCATCCAACTTGTTATCCACTTTTTTCCACTTAGAAACCAATTTTCATTTCCATTGTAATGAGTTGCTAACTCCCTTGCTACATTGGGTTGGTTTGAAGCTGCGTTGTTACTTTGGTTGTAAGTTTTCTTTAATATAAGTTTTCATTCAGTAATGCTTTGTGTTTCCTTGATCTCCATTGTCTAATTGCATGTTTTACTATTACTTGAGATTGATCACCTTAGGTTCTAAAGTGCATGCAAAGAACTAAGATTAATAGGTTCCGGGTTTGGGTCTTTAATCTGGTAGTAAACTTTAAGTAATAACGGGTTGTAATTGCTTAAAGAAAAGGAACACAAACATAAAGATAAGCTTAACGGTTTTAATCTTTTCTTTATATCCCTTAGTCTTTGTTTGAAAGCTAACTTGTTATTTGTTCTTGTAGGTTTACGGAACATTAGCCTGTTAAGTTGTGTTGATGCCGGTTGGCTCAACACATATATATGATCGAGACGGGAGATTACCTGAAAACTTGTAAAAGGAACTCACCAAAGTAGCAATTGCATGCTTAGAATCAACCTAGTGTAGATTCACCCAATATTGTCTTACTTGATGCGTTATTCGTTTTCATAAGTTTTTATGCATCAATTTAACCAAACCCCCCCCCCTTGTTACTTGTTTCCATAATCAATAATTTCATCTAATAAAACACCTTAACTCTCTTGGGTTCGACCTTTACTTAACTACTATACTTGTTTTAGTGCTAAGTCGGGATTTACTTTTGATTGGGTATAGACGACCATAGAAATACCTTCAGTCAAATTTTGGCACCGTTTCCGGTGAGTTTTGTGTTTTTATTCTATTGTTATTATTGATTATTGGTTTGAACCATTTTTATGGTTCACACCCGTTTTACTAACTCCGGCTTTGCTTCTTTTGATCCAAAAATTGAGAGGACGCACATCCGGCAACGAAAACAACAACAACTCCAACAAGAAATGGTTGATCGTACACTTCGTCAACTTACTCAGCCCACTTTGGCTCAAAACCCTCTTGCGGTCACCATACCGGCATTAGGGGAAGGAGTCAATTTTGAGCTCAAACCGGGTCTCATTCACTGGGTCCGATCTTTCCATGGGCTAAGTGGGGAAGACCCCATCAAACACATTGGGAAGTTCCATACCGTGTGTATGAGCATGAAGCCTGCCAACATTACCGAAGAACAAATCAAGATGAGGGCCTTTGGCTTCACACTCAAAGATTCAGCGGATGATTGATATTACCACCTTCCATCCGGGAGTATCGACGCTTGGGAGAACCTCCACAAGGCGTTTTTGGAGAAATACTTCCCTGCCAAAAAGGCGAATAACTTGAAGAAATCTATAAGCAACATGGAGCAAGAGGCGAACGAAACTCTCTACGAGTACTTTGAAAGATTCGCCCGCCTCCGATCCAGCTGTCCTTTTCACGAATATTCAACTCAAGATCTAGTCTTGTACTTGTACAATGGCTTGCTAGACAATGAAAGGAGGATCGTCGATGCAGCTTGCGGAGGTAATATTCTTAACTCTACTCCTGACCTTGTTTTGGAAAAGATACAGGAACTAGCAGAAGGAACCCATAACTTTGGAAGGACTCCGTCCAAGAAAGGAGTTCATGCTGTAAGTACCGAGAAGAGTGAGATCTCCACTGAGCTCGCTGAGCTGAAGGAAATGGTGAAGAGACTAACACTCATGGGAACCCCACAGCAGCTTAAAGCTTGTGGAGTGTGTGCTGACCCATATCATCCAACGGACATGTACCCACAAATCCAGGATGATGATGCTGAGGTGAACGCAATGGGCTATGGACAACCACAACAGCAAAGGCCTAGGAACGATCCTTATGCGCAGAATTTCATGCCAAATTGGCGTGACCAACAGAATTTCCGTTGGAGAGATCAACAAAACCAACAACAGCAGCCCCGTCAAGGTAAGTATCAAACAACTGAAGATATGTTGCAGGTTTTGACTAAACACTTTCCTACTCATGTCCAAACAACAGAATCCAACATCAAGAACCTTGAAAAACAGGTTGGGCAAATGGCGGAACCCATTTCAAGGACCGAATCTAAATTTTCCGGAGGATTGCCTTCCCAGACGTTTATAACCCCCAAAAGAATCACAAAGCAAACCTTCTGTCAATTTCACCGCACCCACAACCGCCCCTGCGGCTACAACTGCGCCCAACACCGAGCAAACACCTCCCCCGCGGCTGGATGTCCCCGCCCCTGCGGTAAAAACCCTTGAGCCGCCTCTGCGCATACAAGCTGACGCCCCTGCGGAAAATACGACAGAAGGCTCTACTGAGAAGAATTCTTACATCCGGCCTAACTTTCCGCCACTGTACTCTGAGAAACCACCAGCTCCTTTTCCTGAGGCTCTGAAGGAGAGAAGAATCATTGAGGACAAATACCTCTTTGAAACTTTTTCCAAATGCGAGGTAAACATTCCCCTACTTAAGTTGGTGAAAAGTATTCCTAAGTATGCTCGTTTCTTGAAGGAACTTTGCACCATCAAGAGAAACCAAAAACTGAAGGGGAAACAAAAAAGTACAAGTAAGTGAGCATGTGTCGGTTTTTTTCCAACGGAGAATGCCCAAAAAAGTGTAGCGATCCGGGCATGGTAAGAATTCCTTGTGTTATAGGGGAAACCCGCTTTGACAAAGCAATGCTGGATCTTGGTGCTTCTATCAATGTTTTACCATATTTGATTTACAAATCACTTGGCCTTGGGCCGTTAATGGAAACTAGGATTGTAGTACAACTTGCTGATAGATCTAACGTGTACCCGAAAGGGATAATTGAAGATGTATTAGTAATGGTAGACAACCTAATATTTCCTGCTGATTTCTTTGTAATGGATATGGAAAATGATTCACATGCTGCACCCATTTTGTTAGGTAGGCCATTTCTGAAAACTGCTAGGACTAAAATTGATTATGTTAGTGGCAAATTGACCATGGAGTTTGATGGTGAAGTAGTGGAATTTGACATCTATGATGCAATGAGATTATCTAGTGATGATCATTCTTTATGTGCTATTGACATTGTTGAACCTTTTGTGCAAGATGTTTTTTATAACTCTGATATTGATGAATTGAAAAATGTAATTGAGCATGACATTGATGGTTTTAAAGCAGATTATGTATTAACATCCAGCATGAAAGAGGTCCTAGCCCAATTAGATGGACATAAAAGGCTACCTATCTCCAATTTGGCCATTGGGCCCACCTTACTAACCCCAAGCGAAAAGCTTGTTCCGTCTGTAGTGCAGGCACCAGAAATTGAATTGAAGGACCTTCCGTCATACCTCAAGTACGTTTTCCTTGGAGAACATAATACCTTGCCGGTGATCATCTCCAACAAGTTGACTACCGGTCAAGAAGACAAGTTGGTGAAAGTACTAAAAGAGCACAAGACGGCCCTTGGGTGGACCATTGCGGACATCAAAGGGATAAGCCCTTCAACTTGCTTGCATAGGATCTTACTAGAGGATGAAGTCAAACCCTCTAGGCAACCTCAACGGAGGTTGAATCCTCCAATGATGGATGTGGTCAAGAAGAAAGTGTTGAAGCTCCTCCAAGCAGATATGATCTTCCCTATCTCGGATAGCACTTGGGTTAGTCCAACCCAAGTGGTTCCAAAGAAAGGAGGCATCACCATGGTGGAAAATCAACATGGAGAGATGGTCCCGAGCAAAACACAAACCGGATGGAGAGTTTGCATTGACTACCGCAAGCTCAAGAAGGTAACTCGAAAAGACCATTTCTCATTACCTTTTATTGACCAAATGTTGGAACGTCTTGCAGGTCATCACTACTAACTACTGTTTCCTTGATGGATATTTGGGCTATTTCCAAATAGCCATCGCACCAGAAGATCAAGAAAAGACGACGTTATCCTCAAAAGGGATAGAGGTAGATAGGGAAAAGGTTGATGTAATTCAAAATTTACCTTATCCTACTAATGTCCGGGAAATCCGATCTTTTCTTGGTCATGCTGGTTTCTATCGACGTTTCATCAAAGATTTTTCAAAGATCTCGGCACCCCTATGCAAATTGCTCAAGAAAGACGTCACCTTCATAGTAGATGAGAATTGTAAGAAAGCTTTCGACACTTTGAAGGCATGTCTTACCACCGCACCAATCATCCGTTCTCTGGATTGGGAGAAACCTTTCGAAATCATGTGTGACGCCAGTGATTATGCCGTTGGAGCAGTCTTAGGACAAAAAGACGGAAGGGCTTCACATGTGATCCATTATGCGTCTATGACACTCAATGGAGCACAAAGGAATTACTCTACCACCGAGAAAGAGATGTTAGCGGTGGTTTTTGCCCTTGAGAAATTCAGGCAGTACCAACTTGGGGTAAAGGTAATTATTTTCACTGACCATGCAGCTCTTAGGTATCTCATGGCGAAAAAGGAAGCAAAACCACGATTGATTCGATGGGTGCTCCTCCTAAGTTAGTTTAACTTGGAGATACGGGACAAGAAGGGGGCTGAGAACCTGGTGGCCGATCATTTGAGCAGGCTAGTGAAAGAAGAGGAGGATGCAGGAAAAGGAAGTGAGATAGCTGGAAGCTTTCCAGACGATACATTTTACACAACTCTCTGTTGTGTAACCGCCCCGCGCCTCACATCAGCCACCCCTGCGCAATTGTCGATAGAGGTTTGTCTTAAGCTCCTATCTTTTAAGCCTTGTTTTACTAACATCGTGAACTTCATTGTCAGGAAGGAGTACCCTCTAGATTTCACTAAGGCACAACGAGAGAAGGTAAAAGCTGAAGCTCGACACTACGTTTGGGACGATCCTTACCTTTGGAAGCATTGCAGTGACCAAGTAATTCGCCGTTGCATACCGGACAATGAGGTACAATCTGTCCTAACCTTCTGTCATTCCGAAGCATGTGGGGGGCACTTTGGGGCAAACAAAACTGCAAGAAAAGTTTTGGATGCCGGTTTCTTTTGGCCACACATTTTTCGAGACGCTTTTGCGTTTTGCAAAGTGTGTGATAGATGCCAAAGGGTAGGAAATCTTTCAAGGAGACATGAGATGCCCCAATCCTCTCTTATATTTTGCGAAATATTTGATGTTTGGGGAATTGATTTCATTGGGCCGTTTCCTACTTCATTCGGGCACACATATATTTTGCTTGCGGTGGACTATGTTTCCAAGTGGGTGGAAGCAAAGGCCACCAAAACTGATGATTCGAAAGTGGTTGCAGCATTTCTTAAGGAAAACATTTTCGCACGATTTGGAATTCCGAAAGCCTTAATCAGCGATAGGGGTACCCATTTCTGCAACAAGACGATCACAGCTCTACTTAAGAAGTATCACGTCCACCAACGGGTGTCAACCTATCATCCACAAACAAATGGCCAAGATGAGGTATCTAACTGGGAAATAAAAACCATCCTTGAAAAGACGGTCTCTCCCGGACGGAAGGATTGGAGTGCAAGGCTAAATGATGCCCTATGGGCATATCGGACAGCCTATAAAACTCCTATCGGGATATCTCCTTTTAGGCTCGTGTTTGGGAAAGCTTGCCACCTACCGGTGGAGCTAGAGCACAAAGCTTGGTGGGCGGTAAAAAAGTGCAACATGAACATAGAGGAAGTGGGAGAATTCCGGAAGCTCCAATTGCAAGAGTTAGAGGAATTGAGGTTAGATGCATATGACCATGCCACCACATACAAAGAAAAGACCAAAGCATGGCATGACCGAAACATTCTCCGGAAGGATTTCAAGGTAGGTAATAAGGTACTTCTCTTTCAATCACGTTTGAAACTCTTTGCAGGTAAGCTGCGTTCGAGATGGACAGGGCCGTTCGTGGTAGCCGAGGTATACCCTCACGGAGCTGTGGATCTTTATGATCCCCAAACGCATAAGGTGTTCAAGGTAAACGGACAAAGGCTAAAGTCTTACCTTGAAGAAGTCAAGAACGATCCGATTGATGAGATGGTGCTGGAGGAAGCACAATCAGAGAAGTAGAGGTCTTACGTCGAGCCAACGACATAAAACAAAGGCGCTGCTCGGGAGGCAACCCGAAGGAATAAGAAGAGGAGCCTTTGTCAAGAAAACCGCCCCTACGGCTCAGTGTCCCCATCCCTGCGGTGACACCCATGCCCAGCGCCGCCCCCGGCGCTGGGCCAGCGCCTGCAACATGCTAGTCACCGCCCCCGCGGTGACTCCCCTGCGGCGGCCATCCTTGACACACATCCTCGGCGCCGCCCCCGGCGGCGAGGCTGCGTGCCCCCCTTCCTTGTC
>BSUD01000007.1:59887928-60114552 GCA_033239045.1 Fagopyrum esculentum
CCCCCCCCCCCCCCCCCCCGGTAAGAAACGTTGCCCCTGCGGTTTTACCCAGAAAAGAAAAAAAAATAAAAATCGCAAAAGCATTCCTCTACACCTACCCCACCCACCCACTCTCTATCTCCTCACCAACCACATCTCCCTCGCCTTTACCCTCTCAAACTACAACGCTCTTGCGCCACCACCAAACACCGCCACGCCACCCCTACGACGCCCCTGTGCCCCTTCCGACGACAGCCAACAACCTGCGACGCCCCTGCGCCACCCTAACCAGATCTACCTTCCTCCCTCCAAACTCTCTCACCTTACTACACTCTTCATCGCCACCCACCACAAACTCCACTCCTGCTCCTCCTCCGGTGACGCCTACACCAGAAAAGAAGTCACCGGAAAGGCCTCAGCATCTCCCCCTTCGTCGCTCCCCAAAAGGCCTCAGCACCTGCGCCTTGCCGCCCCTGCGCCTGCTTCAACCGCCCCTGCGGAAAACACGACAGAGGGTTCGTCTTCCCTCCCTATTTTTGCAAATTTCTGATTTCTTTGCTAAATCAAATACCAGAATGGAGCCACAAAGGAAATACAAAATGACCGAAGCTGAGAAAGAGAGGTATATGATCGTACAAGATCGAGCTGTGTACGCAACTCGATTCTTGCACGTTCCTACATTGGAGAAGCTTGGCATGCTGGAAAGCATGCAGTCCTTCTTGGCCAATGCTGGGGTCGGAGACTTCTTACAGAGGAATACTCCAACATATCCCGAGCTCAGCAGACAGTTTATCTCCACCTTCACAATGGAGAAGGAGGATCATGTGTGTACTAGACTCACCTTCAAGTTCAACAAGGTGAAATACACACTTAATTACCATCAGATATAGAAGGCTTTCGGGGTGACTCTCAACCCCTCCGAGAACTAGTGGGAGCCAGTCCCGACCCCGGACCTGTGCGAGTTCTGGTAGGCAGCTACCGGGTCAGAGTTCCATGTAGGGGGTGAGTACTCCAACAAACTCAATCACCCTTGCTTGAGGCTTATCTCCAAAATCCTCATGAGTGTCTTCTGTGGACACAAAGAGGAAAACAAGGTCGCCCTCAAGGACCTCCCACTCCTCTACTCCTGCCTTCCGATGAGGGAGAAGGTGATGGATTGGCCGTCCCTCTTCCTTGCCGCTTTGAAGCGGATTAGGAGGAACGAGCCGAGGGACATTGTCGGCGGTGGGGTGATCTCCTTGATCGCCTCACAGGTGATGGACTTGTCCGAGCTAGAGGACGGGCTGGAGGCTCCCCTTTATACTGAGGGGATGCTTAGAAGGTGCAAGCTCCTCCGACGGGACAGGGAGAACCTATTTTGGATCTCCCTTGCAGATGGGAGCCACCTCACTTACCTTCCTCGGCCTTTACCATTCGGGGATGAGCTCTCCGAGCTCTACATTCCGGCAGATCCCTTCGTGTCGAGGAGGCCGGTAGTAGCCATTGTGTAGAGGCATGCTACGAGCTCCAGCCGGGCTCATCAGGAGGAGCACATGCCCATCCCCGGCGACGAGGAGATGCCCACTGCGGCACCAGAGGAGGATCCAGCCCTTGCGAGCCTTCAGGCTCAAATGGCAGCTATGACCACCTAGCACCGGACATGGCAGTCCGACTACCAAAGGACTATGCTGGAGCAGCAGCAGAGCTGGCATACGAGCTTTGCCACCTCCATGACCTCCCACTTCAACTAGAGGCAGGAGGCTTGGAAGGCGGCCCAGCAGCAGCAGTTGGAGGCTCAGCAGCTGGCTTGGCAGGCTAGCTTTGAGACCTTATTTGGCCGTCGGATGGAGGCCCAGCAGGACCGCATTGATGACATCTACTGCCGGCAGGAGCACTTCTTCAGCCACTTTTCATACCCACCGGAGGAGGGTTCGGATGGTCCAGCTGGACCATCCCACTGAGTGGTATACTTCTCTTCCCTTTCCCGCATTTATCTTTGCCTCATTTCCACTTTGAGGGCAAAGTGATCTTCAAGTATGGGGGAGGGACATATCATTGCATGTATAGTTGTTTTGAGTTGTTTTTCATTGAGTCTTATGCATTGTATTCAGTTTGATATTCAAAAAAAAAAGAGAGGGAAAAATCCAAAGAAATGGAAAAAAGGCATGAAAATCCTTGGATAAACCAAAAACCCGAAAGGGCGGCGTAGGCAAAAAGAAGGTAGTCCGACCAACCTTAGGTTGGTGCAAAATTGGATTTGAGGGATGTGAGACTAAAGTAAGATCTTCAAAGAAAAGAAGAAGAGTGGCAAGGTGAAAACCCGAAAGGGCACCTTGGCAAAATGAGCGACACCGAGTGTAGGTTTCCCTTCCGGCGTTTGGCGACATAAGAAGGGGAGTCATAAGGAGGTTGTCCGGGTAGCCCCCTCTTGGAGCAATAAGGATGGTAGTTTCTCACCCTTTTCTCATATTTTCTCTCTTCTCCTTCTTTCTTTCTTGGCTTTTCTTTTGTTTTCATTATCTTTTATGCTTGCCCAGGCTTCCTGAGGCCTTTTGAGTCTAATTGTTGTCATTTGTTTTACTCGGGACGAGTTAAAGGTCTAAGTATGGGGGAGTTTGATAGGTGATGGAATCACTAACATTTAGGATAGTTTTTAGAGTCTTTTTATTGCATTTGTGTCGGTTTATGCTACTAACTCCTTGGTCCAGAAGAAGAAGACTCAAAGAAGCTAAGGAAGGAGTTATAAGCACTTAGGAGTGAAGATCGTTCACGAAGCAAAGCTTATGTTGCTTCACCACCCCCGCGGAGCCTTGTCACCGCCCCTGCGGGTGACACCTGACTCCGGACCGCTCCTTGCTCCTTCGCCAGTGCCAGCCACGAAGACTGTCACCGCCCCTACGTCAACCCCTGGCGCCCTTGCGGTGACCTACCCTGAAGAAGCGAAGACCAGCGCCCCTGCGCCTCCCCCTGCACCTCTGCCTGCGCCTCAACCTAGGAGCTGGAAGATGAAGAGTCTGTGTCACCGCCCCTACGTCGACACTGGGACGCCCCGGCGGCTTGGCATCAGAAACGGAAGGAAGTTGAAGAGGCAGACGTTTGAAGAGCATTAAAGATCCGCCCCTGCGGAATTGCCTAGCCGCCCCTGCGGTCATGAAGAAGATTAAGCGTTTTTGCCTTCACCGCCCCTGCGGAGCTGAAGGCCGCCCCTGCGGTTCAACGACAGAAGCTTTACTCCGGCTTTTTACACCACCTTTATGGCATTAAAGGTGGCTGTTTTGGGCCGGCCATTTACTCCTATTTAGTGTCTTTTGTAGTATAAATAGTCCTTGGTTGATTGCTAGAATCATCCAACTTGTTATCCACTTTTTTCCACTTAGAAGCCAATTTCATTTCCATTGTGATGAGTTGCTAACTCCCTTGCTACATTGGGTTGGTTTGAAGTTGCGTTGTTACTTTTGTTGTAAGTTTTCTTTAATATAAGTTTTCATTCAGTAATGCTTTGTGTTTCCTTGTGTAACACCCCGAATCCGCGGGACTCGGGATGTCACATTGGGCTAGGATCTCACAATGGATCCTGACCCTAGCCTGACAACAAGTTCACTGGACCTTACAACATGGCACTGACAGATATAAAACAAATACATAAAACAATATAAACTGTACGACCCAAAGTAAACAACAACATAGCCGAGTATATAAAACGACATCCTCACATAGGAGGTACAAAAGATCATCCTCACGCAGGAGGGGAAACACAACAACCCCAAACCAACCACCTAATGTACGAGAGTCCTCGGCCTGTCACCCTACCAGATCACCCCGTAGCGCCTAACCTGTAAACATCTACAACACGGTATGAAACCGTTAGCTGACCATACATATATGAGGTAATGCATAAGCACAAGCACAATCATGAAAGATAAACACATCAGCATGCTATCACACATTTACCCATTTATTATCTTTATATAATAATCATTCACTCAAAAACCGTATATATATAGATAGATGAAAGTATGTGACACGAGGACCGATACATCCCCGCCTCTGAGTACAATGTCCAGCTGTACGAGTATCGGTCACACAATCCGTGTACCCTATGGGAGTGGATTGCGCCCTTCCTGTAAACCAGTCTGGCCTGACATCAGAGAACCTCCCAGACTCCACGGCGGGATGAAAGGGAAAGGTTATCACAGCCACGCAGTGGGGCAGTCAATAGAACATAGGTCGATAAAAACGACAACTCATGCTATCATAGCAAACATATAAAACACACATCACTCATGCAAACACCCAATATAGGGATGGTAGCTAAGTAAGTCTTACGGACTTACCTCAACCTCGTACTCAGCTCAACCACAACAACCTCCAATCCTGAGAGAGGGGCACTGCCTAATAACAAGGCATAAAGATATATCAAACTCTATTCATCAAAGGGGTCACACCTAGACCCAAAGGGATCCATAAGGATCATACTCAATCTATGAGCCTCACAACCAACTAAACCTCAATATCTCAACATAGCTCACAATTCCTCAAATCTCAAGGTAGTATCTAATCAACATTCCTCAATCTCAATTTTAATCCTAATTTAAATAATTAACCTTTAATTAATTAATTAGATTTCGCCAGAATAATGTTTTGCCCGCAGGCAATTTCTAAACCCCCTGTCATCAGATTTCATCAAACAAGAACCCATAATCACCAGAATAATATAATGACCATAATGAAATTTCTAATTGTCCATTTTGACAAGCCTAAAGTCAATTTAGGCCAAATCGCAGTACAGAAAACGAATAAATTCATAACTTATTCGTTACTAACCCGATTGACGATCTGAAAGAAGATTCGGAATCACAGCGACGCAGGCTACGCATGGACAACATCAAATTCACCGGAATCTGAGCGACGGAACCGCCCTGGTGACATATATGCTCGACCAGACCTCCATATACTCGGAAATGCAGAAACTCGGTACCGATATGAAGAGAATGAAGAGAGGAATCCAGAAACTCAAACGGAATTGAAATCGGATTAGAAACGGAGAGTAGATCTGAGTTTGAAGGTTGAGAGAAATCAGAGCTTTTACGAGAAAACGTGAAAGGAAATGAATTAATAAAGGATTTTCCGCTATTTATAGTGAAGACGATAATTATCCTTTAACAAAATCGATAATTATCCTTTAGTAAAGTCGATAATTATCCTTTAACCGATCCAAAGGCGGGTCGAACCTCTTTCTCCAAACTTCTCGAGATTGGAACATTAAATCTGGAATATTGTAGGGATAATTATTACACAACTGGCTCGGAAAACGTGTATTCCTAAGCCGTCTTTCTTAGCCGTTAAGAAACGAAATAGCGACTCTTTTGGCCGTTTTGCCTCTCCATATTATTTCATATCTAGGACATATCCGATGTCCTGATCATTTCTCTCAACTGCATTTTTATTAATTGGAGCTCCCAAATGCTCCAAATAACACCGGAGGGTAAAAATAATTACCCGGGGGAAAAAGTAAAAATTTCCCCAAACGTCCAAAATTACGCCAGGAACATAACGGTGAGACTCTTACTCATCACTTGCGAAATCTTCGCGAGTTATATGTCAATTACTATCAACGATTAAGTTAATCAACATTAATTAGAATTCGGAAATCCTAGCTATTACATCACACACCCCTAAAAAAAAAGTTTCGTCCCAAAACTTGAACAATTCCCAAATCCTCTCGAACCCATACGCCGAGGTATAACTCTCACTCTTTCTGTCGGAGGTATCACATCTCCGTTCAAAAGATCACAACCTATAACAATCTATAACCTCAAGTATAAACATGGAGGAATCATCACTCCAGGAAACAGGGCCATAACGCTACCCAAAGGCGTAGAGGAATCACGTCTCTCGCCATACCACATCACAAGGCATAGAGGAAGCACATCTCTAGCCAAAACATATCACATACATAGAGGAAATACGTCTCTAGCCAACCCATAAACATATATATCGCATGGAGGAATCACATCTCCATTGAACTATGTCCATCAAGGTAGCATGGAGGAAAGAACCATCTCTAGCTGAATCCTAATCCCACTCAAATAGCGTGGAGGAAAGAACCATCTCCAGCTATAAATATGATCATACTCGGGTAGTGTGGAGGAAGTAATCATCTCCAGCTATAGCATACATCACGCTAGCACATCAAGATCTACTAAGATCATAAATCACATCACAACTAGCATGGAATAACATATCAAGGCATATAAGCACATAAACACAACATTCATCAAGATAGCACTAAGATATACTCGTGCTCCCACAAATGGGTATGTCCTAACATATACTCTGGATGGTCCCTCAGGGCACAATCCTCAGTCTCTCACATGGCCTCTTCAGGTCTTCATTTCGACCATCATATCCTCAATATGAGAATGTCTTTCGAATGCAAGTATTTCATATCTCATTCCAAGAATGTAATCGAATGCTCAATAAAAGTGTGGTTGAACTCAACCACCAAATCATCGTATCTCACAAGGTGTCTCGAGTCTGGTATATACTTCCTCAGTTGAGACATAAGAAACACTGGGTGGATATCCACCAACTTCAGAGTGAAAGCTAAACATCATGTTGCCTTCACAAAACTGATCAAGATCTCAAATAACTTACATATTGGAAACTCAGTTCCCCTTTTCATAATACACAACTGACGTCTCACAGCTGAGATACCTCTAGCCAGACATGAACTCTCGCTTGAACTTTAGAGATTAACACCTCTTGTCTACACACACAATATGGCGACTATGTAGAGCCAACACTCTTCCTTTAATCATCGTTACTCGAACTATAAAATCTTGAGTCTGGTCATGTGTTATTTCCACTACTACTACTAGATCACTTCTAGCATAAAGGTACGTTTATGGCATCTACGCCCATACAATGCTTCTCAAGGACATTCCCGAAGATAAACGTCAATCACTATTATATAATAACTCAATAATGGAAGGTAATATAACCATCCACGTTTCCCATTCAACTTACAACTTATATTAGATCTTTAAGATCTAGATGATCCTCTCTAACGGACCATCTGTCAGGGGGTGAAGTGTAGTCATGAGGTACAAACTCGTCCCCAAAGCAGTCTGAATCTGCTGCCTAAAATCTCAAAGTAAAAACATCCATCTCGATCAGAAATGACCGTTCTCGGTATACCATGGAGTCTCACTATCTGTCTAGTGTACTCCTCAGCCAATTCATTCACTAGCCACGTCCTTCTGATAGAAATGAAACGTGCCGGTTTCATTAATTTGTTACCAACAATCCAGATAACATAAATATTCTACTGGGTCACAATCCCATAAAAAAAAAGTCCATAGAGATGTCCTCCCAAATTCTACTACTGCATTGGTAGTGGGTGGGGCTTATCTCAAGATCGAAAATACTCTATCTGGACCTGCTGACAGGTCGCACACTGTATCACAAATCAGGTTATATCGGCTTCATACAATATAATCGTCTCATCTCGTGGTACATCTTACTCGTACCTGAATGTACTGAATAAGGCGTACAGTGGGTATACCGTAATATTCTATGTCTCCCTCTACATCAGCAGGTACACAAAAGCGGTCATGACTCTTCATCAGTCCATCTACTCCCATGGAGAACTATGGTGCCTCAATACGAGACATCCTTTCTCTAAACCTTGTCAAGGCCGGGCAAGTCTTCTGCTTCTGTTGGACCTCATCTAACAGACCAGTTAGAACCTCTGAGGTATAACTGGGTATCCTCATCAAGGAACTGATTGTCCAACTCTAGCCAAGCTAGATCTCTCTTAAGCTGAGGCTGAACTATCAGTCTCACAATCATCTTCTCTTGGATCGTCTTTCCATTCAAGGTATCGGCGACAACGTTCAACTTCTCTGAATGATATGGAATCTTCAAGTCAAAGTCTTGATCAACTTAAGCTCTTAACACTGGAGGTTATTCAACCCCTATTGCATAAAATATACTTCAGATTTCTATGATCTAAAGAAAACCGATATGAAGATAACACCGGTACGGTCTTCAAAACTTAAAGGCTTGAACTACCACTGCTAACTCTAAATCATGAGTCAGGTAGTTCTCATCATACGTTCTCAGCTGTAAACACACATATCAATAACCCTGCTCCTTTGTAGTAATACACATCTCAAACTTAGCTGGGATGTATCACCGTAAATCACGGGATCCCAAAAATCTTCTAACTACAACAGAATGGAAGCAGAGGTCAAATGCCTCCTCAACTCTTCAGAACATAGACACACTGCTTTCATCACGTAGTTATGGTGGTCTTCTCAAAAGACTCGCAAATTGATACGTAATCATATAAAATCCTTCGTCAAAGCATTGGTAGCAATCGGCTGAGCCGAGAAAACTACGTATTCCTTAATGTTCATTAGTATCTCCCATGTTACAACATACTTAATTCTCGCCAGGTCAACCATGATCCCACTGGTGGAGACAACATGGCCTAAAAAGGCTACCACTGGCATCTCAACTTACACTTAGAGAACGTAGCATACAACCCTCTATCTCTCGAAATCGGTAGAACGGTCCTCAGACGAGGTCTACTATTCTCTGTTGTGAGAGTATACCGACATGTCATCCATGGAGTCCACCACCAACTAATCAAGGAAGTCGATGAAGATACTATTCATCAACTCCATAAAAACTACTAAAACATTCGTCAACCCAAATGACATCACTACAAACTCGTAGTGTCCATAACGGGTATGGGATGCTATCGCATACACATGCTGCTCTCTCATCCATGACTAGGGATATCTTGAGCATAAAGGAATCCCGAAAACACAATTGCTTCTTGAAGTTAACTCGTCAGGTCGTCAATACGGAACATGGAACCCATTAGGGTAAACCCGTTTCAGTAAACTTTTCAAGTTATCAGTACAATATCTCAACAAGCACCATATAGTGTGGCTTTCCCATTCAATCTTGTATCATACTTCAACTCGATAACAATGTCCACACTCCGCTGAGGTGGCAACTAGACGGTTCAGTAACACGTCTATAAACTCATAAACAACTAGAATACCTTCCATTGTTGGACTATCTCGCTCCTTCATGGTATAACACTAGAAGGCATCACATCCTTGTGCTATCAGCTCTCTGCTTGTACAGTCCTAATGACAAACTCGTCTCTTCAAAGGTCTTCACCTTAGAAGTCCTCTATTTACCATCTCAGTAAAGACTATAATAGCCTTACTATTAATATCTAACACCGCATGATATCTATTCATCCAATCCATACACATAATGACTTTCTCATGCACCTACGACATGACAAAGAAGTCTATAACCATACACGGGTCCCTGAAAGAAGGGAACAAACACGCATCTCACAGGTATCTCAGACCCAAAAAGGTAATCTTGTAAAGGAAAATCCACCTTCTACTATATACAAAAAGTCAACCATTAACGCATGCATCGAAAGACATGAAGTGCATAGCACTCACAACAAGCAAAACTCCACCAGGTAAACCATTAATGAGAATGGTACCTATAACAACTAACACTCGTAGCTCCTCTACATATCATCACTCAATGTCAGATCCATGCTCCTCAGGTATCACTGAGGTTATTACTATAGCCTCCACTTTCACTCTTTCTGCACCGGAAAGAGGAAGGTCTTGCTGGGAAGAAACACCACCGTGCTGACAGAAAGGGCCAGATGGCCTAGCTCACCACAAGTGAAACAAGCTATCAGTGCCAATGGGCACTCAAAACGCAAATGATCTGGATAGCCACAATTGTAACATAATCTTCTCATTCTTGCAACCTGTGCAACTGAAGGGTAACTCGATCTTCGTCGTCCACCTTGAATGATCTTATTCCGAGAGGGAACTTGTAAAGGCAACGCCTTGCCCTGTCGATAAAACTTCGCTCTATGCCCTGCTTTACCACACGTAAAGCATATTATGGGCGCCTTTGGGCACACAGCTCGCCGGTGTCCAAACTTCCTGCAATTAAAACACTGTAGTTCCGTGCCAGTCGTTTTCATGGCCAAAGGACCACTTGGTTGTCCTGGTATCTGACTTGGTTCACCATTCATCATCTTTGCTTCTCCACTAACTGATTCAATCTGTTGCTTCTTATCTGATCCAAAAGCTTCAGTTGATCTCTCAATTGTTGGTAAATCTGGTGTGGATCTACCCGCTATCACCGCTTCATATACTTGTTACATATATTCTTGAAACTCGGATCTACTAATGGAGACACGATCAGCCTCTTCAAACTCGTTCTCTGCCATAAGCGAAACAACAGCGGAAACTGGTCCCTTACTTATCACCACTGGAGGAAGAGGGGGTGTGCCCCTACCTCATCCCACTACAGATACTACTCTAGTCTGAGTCATCTGTAGGATATACACACCTAATCTTATAAGGCTATATATATGCCATAGGTATCGATATGTATATAATAAATCCACATAATCCATAGTACACACAAATATATATACATATCTACGCTGCAGAGATCCATGGCAGAGGTGACGACTTCTCGTACATTCTATCCCAAAACCACACTTAAAACCAAAACCTTTGAAAACGTCAGATCCCATGTGGGCTCTGTTTATTTTACCTATCAAACATCATTGCAGGTAGCAAGTGCCATTGTTGTCAACCTAGGCTCTGATACCAACTCTGTAACACCCCGAATCCGCGGGACTCGGGATGTCACATTGGGCTAGGATCTCACAATGGATCCTGACCCTAGCCTGACAACAAGTTCACTGGACCTTACAACATGGCACTGACAGATATAAAACAAATACATAAAACAATATAAACTGTACGACCCAAAGTAAACAACAACATAGCCGAGTATATAAAACGACATCCTCACATAGGAGGTACAAAAGATCATCCTCACGCAGGAGGGGAAACACAACAACCCCAAACCAACCACCTAATGTACGAGAGTCCTCGGCTTGTCACCCTACCAGATCACCCCGTAGCGCCTAACCTGTAAACATCTACAACACGGTATGAAACCGTTAGCTAACCATACATATATGAGGTAATGCATAAGCACAAGCACAATCATGAAAGATAAACACATCAGCATGCTATCACACATTTACCCATTTATTATCTTTATATAATAACCATTCACTCAAAAACCGTATATATATAGATAGATGAAAGTATGTGACACGAGGACCGATACATCCCCGCCTCTGAGTACAATGTCCAGCTGTACGAGTATCGGTCACACAATCCGTGTACCCTATGGGAGTGGATTGCGCCCTTCCTGTAAACCAGTCTGGCCTGACATCAGAGAACCTCCCAGACTCCACGGCGGGATGAAAGGGAAAGGTTATCACAGCCACGCAGTGGGGCAGTCAATAGAACATAGGTCGATAAAAACGACAACTCATGCTATCATAGCAAACATATAAAACACACACCACTCATGCAAACACCCAATATAGGGATGGTAGCTAAGTAAGTCCTACGGACTTACCTCAACCTCGTACTCAGCTCAACCACAACAACCTCCAATCCTGAGAGAGGGGCACTGCCTAATAACAAGGCATAAAGATATATCAAACTCTATTTATCAAAGGGGTCACACCTAGACCCAAAGGGATCCATAAGGATCATACTCAATCTATGAGCCTCACAACCAACTAAACCTCAATATCTCAACATAGCTCACAATTCCTCAAAGCTCAAGGTAGTATCTAATCAACATTCCTCAATCTCAATTTTAATCCTAATTTAATTAATTAACCTTTAATTAATTAATTAGATTTCGCCAGAATAACGTTTTGCCCGCAGGCAATTTCTAAACCCCCTGTCATCAGATTTCATCAAACAAGAACCCATAATCACCAGAATAATAAAACGACCATAATGAAATTTCTAATTGTCCATTTTGACAAGCCTAAAGTCAATTTAGGCCAAATCGCAGTACAGAAAACGAATAAATTCATAACTTATTCGTTACTAACCCGATTGACGATCTGAAAGAAGATTCGGAATCACAGCGACGCAGGCTACGCATGGACAACATCAAATTCACCGGAATCTGAGCGACGGAACCGCCCTGGTGACATATATGCTCGACATGACCTTCATATACTCGGAAATGCAGAAACTCGGTACCGATATGAAGAGAATGAAGAGAGGAATCCAGAAACTCAAACGGAATTGAAATCGGATTAGAAACGGAGAGTAGATCTGAGTTTGAAGGTTGAGAGAAATCAGAGCTTTTACGAGAAAACGTGAAAGGAAATGAATTAATAAAGGATTTTCCGCTATTTATAGTGAAGACGATAATTATCCTTTAACAAAGTCGATAATTATCCTTTAGTAAAGTCGATAATTATCCTTTAACCGATCCAAAGGCGGGTCGAACCTCTTTCTCCAAACTTCTCGAGATTGGAACATTAAATCTGGAATATTGTAGGGATAATTATTACACAACTGGCTCGGAAAACGTGTATTCCTAAGCCGTCTTTCTTAGCCGTTAAGAAACGAAATAGCGACTCTTTTGGCCGTTTTGCCTCTCCATATTATTTCATATCTAGGACATATCCGATGTCCTGATCATTTCTCTCAACTGCATTTTTATTAATTGGAGCTCCCAAATGCTCCAAATAACACCGGAGGGTAAAAATAATTACCCGGGGGAAAAAGTAAAAATTTCCCCAAACGTCCAAAATTACGCCAGGAACATAACGGTGAGACTCTTACTCATCACTTGCGAAATCTTCGCGAGTTATATGTCAATTACTATCAACGATTAAGTTAATCAACATTAATTAGAATTCGAAAATCCTAGCTATTACACCTTGATCTCCATTGTCTAATTGCATGTTTTACTATTACTTGAGATTGATCACCTAAGGTTCTAAAGTGCATGCAAAGAACTAGGATTAATAGGTTCCGGGTTCGGGTCTTTAATCTAGTAGTAAACTTTAAGTAATAACGGATTGTAATTGCTTAAAGAAAAGGAACACAACTATAAAGATAAGCTTAACGGTTTTAATCTTTTCTTTATATCCCTTAGTCTTTGTTTGAAAGCTAACTTGTTATTTGTTCTTGTAGGTTTACGGAACATTAGCCTGTTAAGTTGTGTTGATGCCGGTTGGCTCAACACATATATATGATCGAGACAGGAGATTACCTGAAAACTTGTAAAAGGAACTCACCAAAGTAGCAATTGCATGCTTAGAATCAACCTAGTGTAGATTCACCCATTATTGTATTACTTGCTGCATTATTCGTTTTCATAAGTTTTTGTGCATCAATTTAACCAACCCCCCCCCCACTTGTTACTTGTTTCCATAATCAATAATTGCATCTAATAAAACACCTTAACTCTCTTGGGTTCGACCCTTACTTAACTACTATACTTGTTTTAGTGCTAAGTCGGGATTTACTTTTGATTGGGTATAGACGACCATAGAAATACCTTCAGTCAATGTGCATGAGGGAGCATTTCGGGAAGGGGAGTCTTAATCCGAGGTGTTACCATGAATGAAGATTCTCTGCCTGACCATGGATTGCAAGGCCCTTAATTTTGATATCAAAGCCTTGTTATGCGTTTTTGAAAAAACTTGGTTTTACAATGGTTTTTGAAATACTTTTTAGGGTTGTAATCATTTAAAACTTTTGTGCTTTAACTAATTTTCTCCCTGGTTGAAAGACAAAGGGGGAGAAATAAGTGATCCGACATTTTTGATATTTCTGCATTCTGCATTTTAAGTTTATTTTGATATTCATATATGCATCTCTAACTTTACAATGCAGGTACGATATTTGTGTTATCTTCCATCAAGGAGGAGATTGAAAACTCCACCTTGATTTTATATTTGTATAGGTGATGATGGAATATTTAAACACAAATGAAGTGGTTTTTAATACTAACAAATTATCGATTATATGTCTAGTTGCTTGGATTGTTTTGGTGTTTTGTCTAAAATATATGCAGGCCTTGAAATGCATTTCAAAGGATCGACGGAGGCCTTGAAATCGGATACAGGGGACAGACGAAGAGTTTAGAGAGATTCAACATGGAGGCCTTGAAAGCAATATCAAGGGATCAGAAGCTAAAGCCTTGAATAAAAAACAAAGCGGCTGGAAGGATTTCAAAACTCTAACAACTAGATCTACCAAGCATCAAAGAAGATCTTCTAAGAAGAACTGTCCAACAAGAAGATACGCTCAAAAGAAGATCTTAAGCGACCACGCTCAAAGAAGATCTCAACCGACCAAGTAGAATGGATTCAAAAAAAGATCTTACAAAGATCCTCAACCAAAAGCGCAAAGATCCTCTCTCAACGGATTTCAGATATATGTACAACAAGTTTGAGAAGATTTCAGACAAGGGAGATCAGCGTGCTTTAAGGAGATGAAGACGATTAAGATCTACAACGTCTACCTCATCTCAACCAAGAAGCGGCTTTCATGGAGAAGAAGAATCATCTTCAACGGTCATCTTTCCAACGGCTAGAAGACCTCTCCATCAAAGACTATAAATGAAGATGTCGATTGAAGAAGAAGAGATACACAAGCTTACATGGAAACATTCAAAGTCTTCACGCGATCCAAAGCATCTTCATTCTATCAAACAAGTTTTTCTTTCTCTCTTTTACAAAAATCTTTATCCCCTAGAGAGTGATAAAACTCGAGATCTCCATTGGAATATCTAAAGAGTGTTATACTAGACTGTGTGTTACTCTACGAAGTAACTAGGCTATTATAGCAAGGTAAAGAGTTTGAGCTAGATTGTAGCGTTGGCTACTGTGAGAGAAGAAGGGGATATCTTCTAGTTTGTATCTAGGACTCTTTGAAGCTGATAATAGATAGTTAGTTCCTACGACTATACCCTGGGACGG
The DNA here is from genome assembly GCA_033239045.1 of Fagopyrum esculentum. Lineage (NCBI taxonomy): Eukaryota > Viridiplantae > Streptophyta > Magnoliopsida > Caryophyllales > Polygonaceae > Fagopyrum > Fagopyrum esculentum. The sequence continues at coordinate 59,902,780 of BSUD01000007.1, forward strand.
AGAGTAGGCTATTTAGAGCCGAACTTCATAAACGTATCTTCGTGTCGATCTTTTACATTCCGCACTTTATCTGCTTTATTGTGACTAACTTTGTTTTGCAGGTGAACAAAGTCAAGGTCCTTGAAATTAGTTTCAAAACCCTTGAAATCAAAGTGTGTCACAAAGAGCTTTGATCGACATCAAGGCCTTTGAAATCAGTTTCAAAGCCTTGAAATTACCCGGTGATCTATTCCACTTTAGAAACACCTTCCCTTTGCAAAATCTCAGCTTTGTCCGCTTATCTTGAGATCTTGAGTTGGAACCACAACTGGATGCTTTAATCCCTAGAATTTGCATATTCCCTTTATTGACCTTATTATCATCTTTGATTGCTCTAATCGCTTTTGTGGTTAATAGTTACATTGACTACCTATACTTGCTTAGGTTTCACCTAAGTCCCTGAGATCGACACCCCGGAATTCTTGCTTTTACTATAATTGATCCGTACACTGCGGGTTCGCATCCTTATTTTAAGCATACTTCTTGAGATATAAATTTAAAGCTTGCACACACCGTTTGGAGCGAACAAGTTTTTGGCGCCGAGCCGGTTGCGGTAGTCTTTCGGGGCAATTGCCCCTATTGCTACTAACTACTCTACTTGAGTGACTTTTGCAGGTTCTTTCTCTTAGGTTTATGCGAAGAACCCGCGCTGGGAAGGAAATCGTTCCTTACGATCCCGAACTAGAAAAGACATACAAAAGACGCTTGAAAGAAGCTAAGATGACCAACCAAGACGGTCGCGATCTTGAGGCCGAATTAAAGGAGGCGTTGGAACAACTACGCCTCAGCAAGGAAGAACTGCGACTGGAAAAGGAAGAAACCCGCGCAAGGATGGAAGCGATCGAAGAAGATATGGCAGCTTTACGGGACCAATATCTACCTCGACCGAATCCAGATCCTCGACCGAGGCAGGATCCAGTTCCAGATCCTCGACCGAGGCAAGACCCAGCTCCAACTGCCCCCGGCCGAGATACTTCCACCTCGGATGCCTGTCTGAGATATTCTTTTTGTAGGTATCCCACAGACCCTAGGATAGAGGATGGACCCTAATCAGCAAGTGAGGCGTCCAGGAGTCAACCTAGGTGATCTAGCGGAACATGATTATGAACTTCGACCGCAAGTTCTTTCCATGATCCGCCAATGCCAGTTTGGAGGTTTAGAGAGGGAGTCTCCGCATCAACACTTACAAAATTATGATATTTTGATGGAGACTTTGAGACCTTCAAAAGTGGAACATAATAATTACAAGCTAAGGCCTTTTTACTTTTCTTTAAAGGACAGGGCGCTTACTTGGTATCAGTCTCTTCCTCCCGGAAAGATCAACACTTGGGAGGAGATGACGACAGAGTTCCTAACTAAATTCTTTCCCCCTCCAAAACCGCTGAAATGAGAGGGAAGATCAATGCATTTATCATGAAGGACAACGAGAGTTTGTCCAAGTCATGGGAGAGATTTAAAGACATTCTTTTGGATTGTCCACATCATGGGATTCTAAAGATAGAGTTGTTGGAGATATACTTCAAAGGATTGGATGGAACTACCCAATTCAACCTTTAACTACTATCCGCCGGCACGTTTATGGACATGCCGATTGATGAAGCTTGGGAGTTCATTGAGAAACAAGCTTTGTACATGGAGAAATACTCCCACCAAGGAGCTGAAAATGGAGTTAAGAGAGTCAACTTCCAAGAAGCTCCATCAAATGATAATCAGCTCACCTCCCTCAAGAATGATGTGAAGCAATTGAAGGATCTTTTGGTTGCTCACACCAAAAAGGAGGAGGGAGGATATCAAGGCTCAAGGAACAACAACAATGGTTCCCGGAACAACAACTATAACAATAGAGGGTCCAACAACAACAATTGGAGATCCAACAATCAAAATTCGGGTAACCCTTACTCTAACTCCAATTCTAATAATTCTTCTAATCCTTTCCTCTCTTCTTCTTCTACTCCATTGAAGAGCCAGGAACCTGGATCAAGTTCGTCCCAGCCAGCGAAGAAAGATGCAGTGCTGGAGGCCATCTTGATCAAGCTCAATGCTATGGAGACGTCCATGACCTCATTTTCGAAGGCACAAAAAGCCTTAGAACAACAATTCTTTAACAAGGCGAATGAAGCGCCAAGAGACCCAGGGAAGCTCCCAGCAAGGACAGAGAGCAACCCAAAAGGACAGATCATGGCAATAACGATAAGAAGTGGACTGAAAACTACAGATCCAATGCCTCGGTCGATGCCAGTGAAGAACACCTCGGTCCAGGTACAAACGAAGAACACTTCGGCCGAGATACTAACCGAGGTGGAGCCTCAGAAAGCGGAGGAGAAATCTGAAGTTTATGTTCCACCTCCTTATAAACCACCACTTCCATTCCCCCAGTCAAGAACCAGAGCACATCTAGACAAGCACTTTGGTAAGTTCCTTGACTTGATGAATAAATTACATATTAACATCCCTTTCCTTGATGCTATTCTAGGGATGCCCGCCTATGGGAAGTTCTTAAAAGAGATTCTATCAAGGAAGAGGAAACTAGAAGGCTTTGGTGAAGTAAGGATGACATCTAAATCCTCGGAGCTCATTCAAATCATGAAGGAGAAGATGCCACCCAAATTGAGAGATCCCGACTCATTTTGCATTCCCATTCAAGTTGGGGATGTTACTTGTGAGGCATTATGTGATCTAGGAGCCAGCATGAGCATCATTCCACTGGAGCTATGTGTAAAGATCGGACTTGGAGAGCCCAAGCCGGTGAAGATAAGATTATACATGGCGGACCGCTCCATTACCCATCCCGTGGGCATTTTGGAGGATGTTCCGGTTAAGTTAGGTAACTTCTACTTACCTATAGACTTTGTTGTGCTTGACATTCCCGCAGATTATCCCATTCCTATCATTCTCGGGAGACCATTTCTAGCAACCTCGGGTTGTAATGTGGATTGTAAGAATGCCAAGTTGCAATTTAACATTGGCAGAGATCAAGTGGAGCTTGCATTGCTTGCTGCAATGAAAGGAGAGCCGCTGGAGGATGATATCTTCAACATCTATGATGAAGAAGAATCAGGAGAAGAGAATCTCCAGTTTCGGTCCCAATTGCAGTACCTCGACCGAGGCACTCTCTGGACCAAGCGAGGTGTTCTTGACTGAAGAACATCTCGGTCACCCACTCTGGACCTCGACCGAGGTCACAAGCGAGATGAGGTCAATTGAGACTTCTGAAAGTCCAGTTCTTAAATCCAAGTCTACTCCACTGGAAGGAGGAAGCAAGGATCCCCCTCAGAAAGCACCCCCAGTTGTGGAGCTTAAACAACTCCCAAGTAACTTGAGGTATGTTTTTCTTGGACCGGATTCTACTTATCCCGTCATTGTTAGTGCTTCCCTTTCTGAAACTAAATTATCTAAACTGATGCATGTCTTGAGAAAGCATCAAAAGGCTTTAGGTTATACTATTGATGATCTTATGGTATTAAGCCTTCCTTCTGCATGCATAGAATACTAATGGAGGACGATCATAAGACTTCACGGGAACCTCAAAGACGGTTAATTCCGATCATGAAAGAGGTTGTGAAAAAAGAAATTCTTAAGTTGTTGGATACAGGTATCATATTTCCTATCTCGGATAGCAAGTGGGTGAGCCCAGTGCATGTAATTCCGAAGAAAGGAGGGATGACCGTTGTGACGAATAAGAACAACGAGTTGATCCCACCTAGGACCGTTACGGGCTGGAGGGTGTGCATCGACTATAGGAAGTTGAACGTGGCCACTCGGAAGGACCATTTTCCACTTCTCTTCATCGATCAAATGCTCGAACGGTTAGCCCAGCATTCACATTTTTGCTATTTAGATGGTTATAGTGGCTTCTTTCAGATTCCTATCCATCCGGATGATCAAGAGAAGACCACTTTCACTTGTCCATGGGGGACATTCGCTTATAGGAAGATGCCATTTGGATTATGTAAGGCACCCGCTACCTTCCAGCGATGCATGATGGCTATCTTTTCCGAGTATATAGAGGAGATCATGGAGGTATTTATGGATGATTTTTCAGTATACGGTTCCTCTTTTGATGATTGTCTATCTAACCTTTCTCTAGTTCTACAAAGATGTGAATACACTAATCTCATTTTGAATTGGGAGAAGTGTCATTTTATGGTTAATGAAGGCATCGTGCTAGGACACCTCGTTTCCAACCGAGGTATTGAGGTCGATCGAGCTAACATCGAGACTATTGAGAAACTTCCTCCCCTTTGTTCTGTTAAGGGTGTGCGGAGTTTTCTCGGGCATGCAGGTTTCTATAGGAGATTCATCAAGGACTTCTCGAAGATTTCTAAACCACTAACTAAACTCTTGAATAAGGATGTTGTTTTTGAGTTTCCGCAGGAATGTCTTGATGCAATTTTTAGGATTAAGGAAGCGTTGATCTCCGCTCCCATTATCCAACCTCCGGATTGGACCTTGCCCTTTGAGATCATGTGTGATGCGAGTGATGTGGCGGTAGGAGCGGTGCTTGGACAAAAGAAGGATGGCCGGACCAACGCCATTTACTATGCTAGCAAGACGCTAGATGAAGCCCAGCGTAACTACGCCACCACCGAAAAGGAGCTATTGGCGGTTGTATATGCTTTTGAGAAATTTCGCTCTTACTTAGTGGGAGCGAATGTTATTGTTTACACTGACCATGCAGCTATTCGTTACTTACTTGCTAAGAAGGATGCTAAGCCACGTCTTATTCGATGGATTCTCTTGCTTCAAGAGTTTGATCTAGAGATTTGCGATAAGATGGGATCCGAAAATTCTGTTGCAGATCACCTCAACCGGCTACCTCTCTCTTCACGTGAGAAGGACGAACCACCCATGGATGATTCATTCCCAGACGAGCACTTGCATTTGCTGGAATGTTTGATAGACTTTTTTATCTCACCCCATGATGAAGGTGAAGTATGGGGTGAGGACACCTTCCTGCATATCTAGGAACGCCGTACGGTCCAGCTAGCGACCTTAAATCAAGCGCTTCTTGGGAGGCAACCCAAGATATTGCTTTCTTTTCCCTTTTCTAGTCTAGCTTTAGATAGTTTGCTTTTGCTTTGCTTTGCTTTGTTTTTGGCATCCTAGACAGAAACCAGGTACTTTCTAAGGAAGGAATACAACCCAGGAGCAACATTGGAAGGACAGAAGTTCGAGAAATTGAGAAGACGGAGTTTGACTGAGACACATCTCGGTTGCAGTCACATCACCTCGACCGAGATGATTCTTGAGCAACCGAGGCGACTAGGGCTGACAACAATTCACCTCGGTCCAGTCGGGACTACCTCGACCGAGGTGACAGCAGAATCGGCGAGGGGTATAAAAAGGGAACAGTTTTCCTTTCTTTTCCTCCCAACTTCTCTCTCGACCGCGGCGGACCATCACCTCGTTTCTCCGATTTTCGCTCGTTTTCGATGATTCTTGCTTCCATTCTGCAAGGAAAGAATAGAGAATCAGTTTGTAAGCGAGAATCTGCAACAAGGACGCCTCAATTCGACTGAATAAAACATTCGAAAACCCTAATTTCTCTATTCTCGCAGATTTCGGAATTTAGTGGCTTTGGTTGCCATAGATCTCTGTTGAAAAAGGCTTAAGTACCCCTTAGGAACAATCTGTAGTGAAATTGGGGGAAAAGAACTGGAAATCTGATAATTGAAATCGAACAGCGATCTACCTCGGTCCAGTCGACCTGCACCTCGGCCGAGGTAATTCTTGACTCTGACAAGCAACCGAGGTGATCTGTCAGATAGAGAGAGAAAATGAGTTCCAGGTCAGATCGCCATATAGTCATGAGAGATGGATCCTCCCCTTCTTCTTCTTCTTCTCGACCTTCCATACCAGTGATCCATGAGCTTCACCAGGCTGATTATGACCGCATCTGTACGCGCCCTGTGATTGCGCCGCGGGTTTTTAGATATTGCTGCTTTTGACTGCCTTTATGTTGCTGATGATTTGAGGCGGATGGTCTCGATGGTAGGGCTGGAGCAGTTCATGGAGATCAGAGCTCCGGCCTACCTCGAGCCGACATTGGAGTTCGTGAGTTCTGTGACTCACCTTCCCGAGGAGAGGCCATCAAGTACCGGTTGCTGAACCGGAATTACTTATTTCCAATGGATCAGTGGAGAGACGTCTTCGGCTTCCCGACCCCCACAGTTCCCGACTTCCCTTCTTGAGTCGTAGCTCGACAGTTTTGGGGACAGATAGCTCATGTAGTTGAGAATGCTGATAGGTGGAGACCTGGAGACTCCAGGGAGAGGATTGTTTTCCACCTCGCTTTCAGACTCGCCCACCGGATATTCAGCGAGACACTTCTGGCGCGTACTGAGACGCCCCAGAAGGTTAGACAGGGGGAGCTTCTGAGCTTGTTTTGTATGGTGACCGTAGGAGTGCCTGATTTTGGCGTGATGCTAGCTGAGGATTTGCACCGGATCAAGGCTAAGGGGAAGGGAGACATTTGTTGTGGCGGCTTAGTGACTCACATAGCGACAGTGATGGGGTTGGATTTGAGCGCTTGTACATTAGTGGCGGCTGCCTAGCCGCTAGGTCTACAGGAGATGATCACTAGGAGGATTCTAGTTCCTCGTGGACTCACTACGCCATATGTGGCGATGCCTTGGGAGCAGACTTCCCCTCAGGGTATTAGGTGGTCGTCTCAGTTCTCGGTCTACGACCCTCAGTACTGGTCCACTGCATGGATCCCTTATATTGAGGATGCTAGAGATGCAGCAGCTCAGGTGCAGGAGGATCAGGATGAGAAGGACGATGGCGGTGTTGCCATGGAGACAGGGACAGATACAACTGGTCCCAGCGTGCCAGTTGTCGACTTGGGTGACGAGGAGACAGAGGAGGAGGAAGCTGTACCACCATCACGTCTTGCTAGGCGCAGAGTCCGTAGACAGCGGGATCCCGTAGCTCACCGACGGATTGACGAGCTGACGGATCAGATGATCGACTCTTACGCCGCCCTATCCTTGGATATGTTGGAGATGAGGGAGAGCCAGCACTACTAGCGCCGGATGATGGAGATCCAGTTCCAGCATACTATGGGCTATCCATTTGACCCATCCCAGCATAAGTACATGCCATATCCACCACCACCCCCACCAGATAAGGACTAGAGCTTGCAGGAATTTCTTTTATTTATTTATTATGCAGCTCAGCTTATGTCCGGTGAGTACTTTATTTTCTAGACTTATTTCGACCCATTGGGACAATGTGTCCCAAGTATGGGGTATTTGGATGTATTTATATGACTTATGTGTATGCTTGTATGACTCTACCGGATATTACTGTTTTATCTTGCTCTACGTGTTTATCTGAGGCTACATGCATGCATACAGGTTATTTGATTCAGAAAAACGTCAAAAACTGGTTAAGAAAAAAATTTTATGACCTCGACCGAAGTGAATCTGACCAATCAAGGTGCAGCACCTCGGTTGACTTAGAACATCTCGACCGAGGCGGTTTAACTGAGAAAGTTTTCGAAACGATCTTATGTGGATATGATCTCAATGAAGATTTTGTTTGCAGACTGGTTTTGAAATCTTTATATGTTTGAAAGGTTTTATAATATGTTTAAGTTGCTAAATGCTTTGTTTGAAATTTTGGCATGTTTAATACTTTGTTTTTATCCAAATTATGTTGAATTTGAAGGTTGACACCACATGATGAGTTCTATCACTTTCTTCCTGGGATGATTAAGGCAATTCACTCTCTTGTCTTCTTCTTCTTGATCATGCTTAGCCCCTCATATACATATTTGCCTCCCTTTACCTATCCGGGAATTTGGAAGCAAGCAAGTGAAAAGCGAGTGAAGGAAAAGTTGAGATGTTGGCTGGAAGTTTTAGAAAGAAACAAATAGGTTTGGGGAAGTCAATCATGATGATGAGTAACTCGGCACCATTCACATAGCCAGGTGTTTGTGTCTTGCCAAAATCGGATTGAGCGATATTCCTAACGGGTTATGGTATGTGCATCAAGGGTTTGAGGCATCTCGAGAAATTGATGATTGCTAATCTCCTAGGCTTCGGTTATTGTGCAACTCTGTCCATGCATCCCAAAAAGTAAAAAAAGTAAATAAGCAAAGCTTATTGGTGGAAAATGTTGAAGTTCAAAGCAAGTGAAGTGAAGATCCTTTTCCCGGATTCTAGCACCACATTCCCTATATACATCTCACCCTCACACGTTTCTTAACCTCTCTTGAAAAGCCCTTGAGACCTCGAGCTTGTTGATTGACTTGGTGGTTTAAACTGGATTATACATGATTAATTTCGATAATTATGATTTATTATGCATTCTATGATTTTATGCAAAGATGAACGACTTTCTTATATTTATAAAATGTTTTGACAATATTTTGATTTTAATTACCATGAAGCATTCTCTTAGAGTGATCTATGAGTGGAGCACACCATTAAAATGTTTTGAAATACTTTTCATTGATCTTTATGACTTATAATCCATTTTATCCTATATCTAAGATTTGGAACTTGCTTGGGGACAAGCAAGGGACAAGTATGGGGTATTTTGATACCATGAATTATAGTCTATATTTTGGGACTTGTTTAGACGTTTTATCTTCAATAATCTGCATGTTTGAATGTATATTATGTGATTATATTGTCATTTCATCTACCTTTGCGGGAATCGAGGTCTACACCAAGTTTCGTTATAATCGTAGGTAAAATGGCACATTTTGGATAAAAATGGAGCTAAGGAACAAAGGAGTCATTGGAGCTACATTTAGGAGCTTAAAAGAGGACCCAAGAAACTTGGAATTAACAAAGAAGATTTACTTTGGACCAGATTTAAGAGATTTCACCATCAGTTGAGATTCACCTCGGTCAGCTACAGTACCACCTCGACCGAGGTGATCTTGAGGAGCGCCCAGACCGAGGCGAATACTCTGACGCAGCGAGATATATTTTATTTGGTTGAGATCTTTTATTTTTGGAAGGAGAGATCTTATATTTTTGGGCTGGATTTCTGGAAGGAAGATCATATATTTGGGAGATCTATTTTAGAGATATGGATATATTACTAGGATATTATCTTTTTAAGATATTATTATCTTTGGAAGATAATTCTCCTATAAAAAGGGCCAGATTTCCACAATTCAGCATCCCCGCTACATCATCGCATACTTGGAGATTGAAGAAGCTGCAGTTAGGAAGGATTTTTGGAAGTTTGAAGGAAGATTGAAGGAAGGAAGTTCATAGCTTGTTATAGCTTTTGAGGGGATTTGTAAGACTTTCTTAGATTCCCTTTGGTTTGTTGTCTTGTTGGATTTCTGATCCAAGGAACGCTTATTTGTGTGATATTTGATTCAGTTATTAAAGCCTTGTTCTTAAGGTTTTTGTGTTCAAATATTCATTCTCTTCCCATATATTTGATTATTGCTTTCATGATGATGAGTGGCTAATTTCCTTGTGCGATTCTAGGGTGATTGGCTGAAAGTTGTGGGAAAGACGATGATAGAATAATCTTAATCTCAGTAGGACCCTGAAAGCTCGAGTCTTTATCCTTAACCGTAGAACATCTCGTTCAGTCGATGAACATCTCGGCCGGGGTGGAACTTGACTGACCGAGGTGACCCTTTCTGATCCGAATCTGAGAGTTAAGTGTTAGAGTTTGCCAAATCCTATTCTTACACCTTTCCTGATTCAATCCAAGCCTAGGATGAGACTTACCCGGTAATTCCTTAGTTTGTTTACCGAAGATCATAAGTGTAGGTAATAAAGGTTTATCCTTTATTGGGTTCGAGTGTGCCTTCATCCCATCTTTGTGAGTTAACTTGAGACTTACCCGGTAAAGGTTGATTATATTCCCTTAGTTGGTATGTTGGTTTGAGATTATAGTTCCTTTCCTTAGTACCTTGAGACTTACCCGGTAATAGGAGCTTTTGGTTTGGGATTAGTGAGTAGTGAGACTTACCCGGTGATCTATTCCACTTTAGAAACACCTTCCCTTTGCAAAATCTCAGCTTTGTCCGCTTATCTTGAGATCTCGAGTTGGAACCACAACTGGACGCTTTAATCCCTAGAATTTGCATATTCCCTTTATTGACCTTATATTCATCTTTGATTGCTCTAATCACTTTTGTGGTTAATAATTACATTGACTACCTATACTTGCTTAGGTTTCACCTAAGTCCATGAGATCGACACCCCGGAATTCTTGCTTTTACTATAATTGATCCGTACACTGCGGGTTCGCATCCTTGTTTTAAGCATACTTCTTGGGATATAAATTTAAAGCTTGCACACACCGTTTGGAGCGAACAAGAACCTTGGGGAGCATGTCGAGGAGGTGTTTTTTTGTATTGTAAAAATCAGGCAAAAATTGAAGGACTTAGAGAGGGTAAGGGATTGGACCTCTTCGTGGCGTGGAAGAGAGTAGGAGGAGGAAGAAGAAAGGTCTGGATTTAACCTGAATTGCGAGCGACATAACTTTGAGACGGCTTGGATGTCGTCTCGCTAAGCCGTTTCGACCCCGTTTTGAAGCCATATCGAAGTTGTTTTGAGAATTAGCTGCTTGCGGCATTTTAATTCTGGAATTGAATTTTATGATCCAGACAGCATGGATGTCGTCTCACAAACTGTTTCGATGCCGTTTCACCCCTCCTCGATCTCGTTTGGTAAAATCTATGTTTATGGCATTTTTCTTAAAATAAATTCGATTTTTATTGAATAATTTATCAAGATAACTTAGGAAGCCTTTTGGCTTGAGATGGCACAATTTTCCTCGATTTTCTTGATGGTTCTTCTTTGTTGATGATTCATTGTGTTAGAGACATGTCAGACACATAAATATGGTACTAGAATATGATTCATACATCATAGAGGTAGGGAGGGGGAGAGAGAGAGAGAGAGAGAGAGAGAGAGAGAGAGAGAGAGAGAGAGAGAGAGAGAGAGAGACGCATGTGTTGCCACCCATGTAGCACTCTGTTAAGATCTATAGCTTGACCGCAACGATGTTAGATGGTGGTCGGAACCCTGAGACACTCTTCATGAGTAACATTCGGGAGATCTCCAGCAACGTAGTGTTTCAGACGATACCCGTTCACCTTAAAATTTTCCCCTTTGCCATTTCCTATCGGGATTTCAATTTTTCCAAAAATAATCTTAAAGTGGATTGGAACAAAATCATGAGGTCACCTTCTTTGAACTCCCTTAATATTGGCATCATGCCATATTTTTGTCGTCTCTTTATAGTTTTTTGCAATTTCAAAAGCATCAAGCATAATTTCTTCGAGTTCCTGCATTTGGAATTGATGACGCTCTCAAGCATCCTTCAGGTTTAAATTCAGATACTTGAGAACCCACATAGCTTTGTGCTCAAGTTCTACTGATGAGTGACAAGATTTTCCATAAACAGGACAAAAAGGCGAGGTTCTGATAGGGGTTTTGAATACAACGCGATAGGCCTAGCGAGCGTCATGAAGCTTAAAGCTCCAATCTTTTCGGGACTGAGATGTAGTCTTTTCTAAGATTCTCTTTATCTCTTTGATGGAAACATCGACTTCTCCACTAGTTTTAGGATGATATGGAGTAGTAGCAATCTTGCGACCCACCCCATACTTATTCAACAGGGCCGCGAACCGTCGTTCGATGAAGTGAGAACCACCGCACCGATGATGATTATGGGGACTCCGAATCTGAAAAATAGCTCTCTTTGATGAACTTGGAGACCAGATTTGCGTCATTGGTGGGTGTGGCGATTGCTTCCAACCACTTAGGCACACTATCTACAACAACCAAGATGTAACTGTAGCATCCGGACGGAGGGAAGGGTCCCCTGAAGTCAGTTTCCCAACAATCGAATAGTTCGATCTCTTGAATGTTGTATTTGATACCTCTCATTTTATAAACTTTTTTACTCTTATGTTATTCCATCATTCCACTCTTTTGAGCAACAAAGTTTATTGGCTTATTTTCTTCCTTTTTTGTTTTTAGAGATATATCGATTAGTTTGTGTAATTGTAGATATTGCAGGCATTTGTGAAGCGTACATAGAACTATTTGCAACAAAATGATCTTATACACACTAAGGATCTCCCTTATGCCAAATAAATAAAGGTTAAGACAAGAATGACTGAGATCCGAGAGTGAATACATAATCCATCCAAAAGTGTGTTGGCCGCTCGAGAAGATCCTCCTTGGCCGACCGACTAAACTAAGTTCACCTTGCACATGACTCACACATGACAACGAGTCAAGATCAAAGCATATCGTGGAGATTTTTGGATCAGACCGATCGACCAAGCCCACTAACTACGCTATTTGACGTTTATCCTTCTTTCCCTTTTCCCTTTTATTTTGGGTCCTATTTTTGTCCGTCTATTGGACGTTTTTGGTTTGTAGTTATCCACTCTAAACAATTCTTGTCTTATTAGAAAATATGATTTGGTAGATTTGATACATCTTAGTATACCCTAGGAGATTATGTTAGATATCCTCCCCATAAATTAGGCATTCAACCTTAGGGTTTTATCATCCTTTATTCATTTTTCTTTTAAGTTTCTTTGATGACATTAGTGTAGTCATCAAAGAAACTATGATTTTGGCTAAATTCAATCTTTTCTACGGTTTGGAGAGCCTGATTGCATTGATCTATGATGTTGATTTCTATGAATGTTGAATGTTTATCTATGAGAGTTATGATAGTCTTTGGATCGTTCCTTGTAAAATGCAAGAGTTGTTATGTGTGCTTCAAGGTGTTGATGGAAAAATGCAAGTGCCGAGTCATTCATACCCAAAAAAATTTGTTCGATGTGTGATAAGCGGAAGGCTTGTGTGTGTGACAATCAACAAAACTAACAAACCTTTCAATGTATGACAAGCAAAGTTCTTATGCATGTGATAATCAAACAAAGTTATCTCCCGCATAACATGATTAACATTTTGTTTTGAATACATCAATTGAGATTTATATATATGCATGTTGTGGTGATTTTGATCTAGAAATTTTTTGCTTTCTTTTTTTGGGAAAAAAGGTAAGTGACTCAATCACCGTGAAACAACTTTGAAACGAGAGGCCGAAAAAATTGGCAGACACAAACAACCGTCAAGAGAACATCACAAAGAAAACGTAAATTCACCAAATATAAAAAAAACAAAGAAAAGGAATGGTTATGAAGAAGGACAATAACAAGTCACCAGGGTTATGAAGGAAGATCCTATGAAGACGAAGCATGTGAAAAATGAGTCAAGCACTGCCGAAGTAGCACAATTGGAAGCAGATACAACAGGAATCGAACTTTTGGGGAAGTGAAAGACATGACTCCAAAGGAGTTGTCGGGAAGCACACAACCACGGCCACGAGTCAAACACGACTCAAAACAATCATCAATGTCAACAGAAGGACAAAAGAAGTTCTAGATAATTACTCATAGAGTTCTTATCTACGGGTTCAAGATGTGAACATATAAAAAGCCTACATAGCTCATGTTCAAAGAAGCCATATACCCTAGGTATAGAACAAACTAGTAAAGGTAAAAAAAATCCCATTTTTACAACCTAGATTGTTAAGATTTGTACTTTCAACTAATTTTATTATGTCGTGGGTCTTAGAACTTTTTCATGTTATTTTGTAACAACTTAGTTTTTAGCTTTGTTTTTCATTTCCATCAAAAAAAATTTTATGTTAAGGCTAGATAGGTGGTTTCTTGCATCAACATTTAAAACTTGAAGAAGGTCAAGTTCAGTTACTTAGAAACAACCCGTGGAAAAACCAAATCAGGAGTGTAAGATTTTACTAAGGGATATTAAGGAGGTATATTCACTAAAGTCAATTGTTGCTCGTTGTAGTTTGAGTTTGTCATCCCAAAGCGTCATCCCAAAGCGAGATTGGAGTTATGAAAGAAAATTTTTGTTGTTTTCAGCTTTAGTATTTGACAGACTCGCGGATGTTGAAAGTCTTTATTGATTGTTTGGTTATTTGTTCTTGTCGAGTTATTCTCAAAACCTCTTATTCTAAGTCCAAAAATACACAATTGTTCCGGTCTCTTTTGCTACTACTATTTTAGGAAAATTTGCCACGGAGGCCGATCAACCAACCCCTTTTATTGCTGCTATTTTAGGAGAACTTGATACGGAGGTCGATCAAACAACTTGTGTTTTGCCTTTTTTTTTTTGCTTCTGTTTCGTATCTAATTAAATTAGATTATTCAGTTGCTTGTTTGAGATCGACATTTGTTTCATCTTTATGTTTATTCTATTTCAGTTTCTATAAATAATTCAGTTTATTTGTTTTTGTTATTTAATTATTAATCTATCAAATACTCTAATCAAAATTGTGTTTGATCCTAACCTCATTACTACAGTTTGTTAACAATCGGTAATCGGTCTGTCAATCCTAATCTACGACGTAACGGTTAAGAGAATCTGGTGGCCGCAAAGGTAATCTGTTCTAAAGGCATCATTACATAAGTATGAGAATATGATTTGGCATAGAGAAAATAATTCCAATTACGGTCTCGAAAAACATTAATCAATCAAGCACCTCTATAACCCTTGACTCGAACAACTCTGGTTTTAGTATCAAGCACTTTTTTTTTAGCACATAATCCTAGACTTGAGAGCTACTTGAAATATGCAATGTTGCATATTTGGCTTCTTCTAAAACGAAGTGAACTAAAAAATCATCAGACGATAACATTAAGTTATAAGCAGCATTTAGTGAGAATCACTGTTTCTTGGCCGCTGATCAAAAAAAACTGTTTCTTGGCCATTATGCACTTGACCAAGTCGAGAATCCTACAGTAGTCAAAAAAGAGGGACGAATGCTCCCCCTCGAGTCCATCTCGGCTGACCCTGTTGCTCCCTGCTAGATTATTGCAGGGACTCCCACCCATCAGCAAGTCGAACCCGCCAAACTTGCTTATGAGCTCTTCCAGCTTGTCACTAGTGAGCTTCTGCACGTCGTTTATATGAATCAGAGTGCCCTTTTGGTTGGTTTGCTCCCACCAACTTCTCACAATGTTTTGGTTCGCCTCAGAGATTTCAACTGAGACCACGACATTAAGAGGGATGCCCAGACGATGTAGAGCAACCTCACCCCCTCCAATTCCAGAGAATAGGGACAATACCTTGATGCCACCCGGAAATATCTCTTTTAAGACAGACAGCTGATAAGCAACAGTGTCAACCTGCAAAGGAAGACAAATGTTTAAACATTGATGGAGAATTTTCTCATAAACAAATGATATATTGTCAACTTGTGTAGGTTCACTTAATGTGTCCATGTCTTAGACCCAACCGAGATAAAAGATAAATTAACATGGTATCAGGTCTGATACAGGCCTGTTATCTTGTGTTTGAGTTGTAATTAGCGAAAATATGTTATCCGTCCGTTTGGCTAAGTACGCCTTAAAGCTTTGCGTAAGTGTTTACTAGTACAGGATAGTTGCAATTAAGGGGAGTCTTGAGATGCGTGGAAATGTCCCATCGACGATACGATACTACGTGAAACTAACATATAAGTCCTAGGGTTACTCCCCTATTGCCAATTGGCTTTAGGATGGAACCCGCATGTAGATTCACTTAAAGTGCATCCCCTCCGATCTGCGGGTATAAAAGATAATTAACAATTAGGGTTTCTGATTGAGATGAGGTAAATCAATAGCTAGTGCGTTGTTGAACTATCTCCATCTCCAAAACAAGTTCTAAATTGGCTTCCCAATCCATAGGACATCCTCCAGTTTCCTACATTCCTTCGTTATAAACTGATTTCCACAACATCGAGGGTGATTATTTCAAGTCAAGCCCCTTGCCACATAAACTGGCTTCCCCCAAAGAATTGAGTCTCGACCTAATATCATCATAACCTGATTTCTCAATTTAAAATGTCAACCAAATGCAACAAGATTTCTACTCATTATTAAAGATCAATTCATTTTTGTTAATAATATTGATTAAATGTATAAACATTCAATGTGTTTTCGTTATTCTCCATCAAATGCATGAATAAATAGTTGATATAATATTTTAATTTTTATCAGATACAATTTAAGATAAGACCTCTAAAAAACTTTATAAGAATTGTTTAATATGTTTATCATTAACACATTTTTACGTTCTTTTTTACACAAATTAATATCTTTTAAAAACGATTTTGTGGAAGGTTTATTATATATATATATATATATATATATATATATATATATATATATATATATATATATATATATACATATATATATACATATATATATATTGGTCCAACCGGTCCAGTCCAATAGGAACTTTCCGGTTCATGTCCGGTCATGGACTGATAAACAACCTAATATAGATAGATGAATTTACATTTTATCTAATGTATGTGAAAGAAGGAAAGAATGTGTTACTGATTTGCAAAAATTTACCTGAAAAGAATTGCCGAGTGATTTGTATCTATCTGTTCTGCTTACTCCACCTCCCCTTGTATGGTTCTTGGGGAATCCCAAAAGCAATTCTACCTCATCCGGCTCAAGAGGAGCGACTTTGTTTCTACCAACCCAAACTAAATTCCATTTTTTGCACTCATACATGACATACTTCTGGACTTCCTCAGGTGGATCACCGGGCCATTGCTCAACTTTCTTGCGTATTCTATCAGTCAACTTTGCACTCCCAACGCAAGTTTGCAAGCAATTTAACTTGGTTCTCGTATCCCATGATGGCCACCACCTCCTCGTAAGTGGTAAAGCTTCATGAACAGTAAGGGGGGGAGGAGGTACAAGCTGAAATCGGTTCTGAATAGGAAGGTTATGGATGTATCCTCTCTTCCTGGCAGCAGCACAAAAGAACTTAGAGTCCACGAACTCTGGTTCCACTTCATACAAAAACCGGGATATTGTGTCCCACACCCCTTTAGGAGCAAGAGCAACGTTCTCATAGAAAAAATATGGGGGGCCCATGGCTGCCTCTGGGAGCTTCCTGCTAAAAATGCGTGGCTGATTAGGGATCCCAAAACCAATCATTGGTTTAGGGATGCGAATTGGTTCCTCATCTTCACATCCTCTTTGTCTTTTGTTGGAAGTACTGCAACTCATCCTTTTCTTCTTACAGTAAGCTTTTGGCTGAAAAGAAGGATCATCTATAAGCAACTTGACAGCAAAGTGCACACAAATGACTGGAAACAAAGGAAGCTTAACAGAACTACAGAACACGATAGATCATGAAGCTCAAGGTTTATATGACAGCACTGTACAAAAGTTACCTCTGTAGCAGGAGGATCAACATAATAAGGATCATCTGCCCTAGCCATTTGAGCAACCATTATAAAATCTGCAAGCTCTGCAACTGATGCTTTTGGGCCTGTCGCATTGCAGTAACTCATCATACGTACAGAAACAATGAAGAATAAAACCTTGTAAATATCTGTTACTTTCAAGTCACTGAATGTACTGTAACATGCAATGACAAAATCATTTAGTTTAGGGACAGAACAGTAAAATTCAGGACAATCTCCAATCCCAAATTATGCTAAAAGACAGAATTCATCGTCTTCCCAGATCAGCAGATATTTCAACATGCCTAGCAGCTACCATTTATTTCTTTGTCAGGCCGGTGGAATACGATGAGAAAAATACTTAACGCCGAGACCAAATTTTAACCGAGCTTTATAAATGTGAAAGTGAATGGGTCAAGCCGAGTAGCTCGGATGATATATCCCTACAAAATTATTCTAGCCGAGTAGCTCGGATGATATATCCCTACAAAATTATTCTAGCCGAGCCTAAAACTTACCCGATCTTTAAAATGTGTTCATATTCGGCACATTTAGAAAATGAACAGCTCGAGCCGAGCTAGAGTAGTTTGTTTCATATTACAACCCTGCATTTATCTTAGGGCGTCTTTGGTATTGTCAATCAGGAATTGATTTCGGTGTTTTGGCTGCCCAAAAAGGTGATTTGGTTGCAAAAAATGGCCCGGAATCCCCCATTTCCATTACTTGACTTGAGAAGCACAGATACGAAACCTACTACACGGATATCAGTGCCATATGGATACGAACCCTACTACAGATTATGATAGATTTGAACAATTATTTCTATTGATCCCTTTTTCAGTTATTTTCTTCAACTTACCATTTCCCCCACTGCCTCTCTGGTTTTCATTACTTGTTTAGTTGCTGATTAATTAGGATTAAGTCTTTTATTAAATATGACGAGAGTTAGTTATTTTGCTTTCCTATTATAAAAGGAGGAGCTTCAGGTTGTAATGGAGGAGACTTGAATATTGAATTGAATACAAAACTGAGGATTCCTCAATTTCCTATGTTAGAGATTCTTTAGCACAAACTCAGTACTCTGCGAGATTCTTACTACGCAGTTCTAGGAGTGATATTCTTGCTCTTAGTAGGGTTCTAACACATACATACCTTGCAGCTACCATGTTTTCTTTCTCCAGCAAGTGGACATGGATGAGAAGATAAATAGAAGTCTACAGATTTATATTAGTGCCCCTTTGGTACCATCAATCAGGAATAGGTTTCTGTTTTGGTTGCACAGAAAGGTAATTTGGCTGCAGAAATGGCCTTGAATCTCCCATTTCCATTATTTGATTTGCGACACTTTGGCCTTGGTATCAGCCAAAACATTGAATTCAAAATGGTGTGGCCTGACTTATCATGGAAAAAGACGAAAGAATGACAAGATAATAGCACTAAGAAGCAAGCACATACCACATCTTTCTAAGGCTATCAGAGTTTCCTCCTTTGGGAAGTTCATCTCTTCCAAAAAAGCCAACTTTTGGCTCCTCTCAGGTGCAGTTGTTATCACTTTCTGCCACAGCCACAAAACCGGTGAGAAAGAACTCCCAAACAGGAAGAAAGCAGAGCATCCAATTTTTGAAAAACACACTAGCATAAACTCACAAGATGGACAATACAAGCTTCGTCTACAACACGAGCACAAGAAACATAACAGAGGAGATTTAAATTCAATTAGTCTGACAATTCAATTCCACAACTCTTTGCATGAGATTTGAAACTAGGTAGCAAGAATTTTCCCTAAATTTATTTGATCCATAAGTTAAATCCTAAGATCAGGTCTTTACAACGTTGCATCTTAGGGTTCTATTTTGATAAACTGTACTCTTTAAGTTATATTTTATGAAACCGACAAACAAATGTCAGGGGGTGGTACATGATTTAGCAAATGTGAAAACTTCAGTAAGGTCTGAGACTTGAAACTAGGTAGCAAGAATTTTTCCCTAAATATATTTGATACATAAGTTAAATCCTAAATTCAGGCCATTACAGCATTGCATCTTACGGGTTTGTTTTGATCAATTGTACTCTTTAAGTTATATTTTGTGAAAACGACAACCAAATGTCAGGGGGTGGAACATATTATATGGCAAAGGTGACCACTTCAGAAAGGTCTTCAAAGTAAGTGATTTGAGATTAATCTTATTAAAAAGGAGAGTTTTTTAAGAGAAAAAATGCTATCCAATGTGCACAAATTGGATGGCACTGGACCTGATTTCCAGGATTGAAACAATCGCATAAAACTCACCAGATTTCCAACAAAGTATACACAGGTTTCTAGTAAATTTGGCAACTACCAGCCTTCAAATGCTAACACCAAAAACAAAGATCGGCCTGAACATACAACACCCTGCTATAAGTACCTTAACACCAAAATCACTATCCGAATCTGAAAATTCAAGATTCTCTTCATCGTCATCAGAAGGCATGGAATCAGAGTCACATTCTGCTTGCAAATGAGAGTCAACATCTGGAAGAGCCTAAATATTATCAACAATAAAATAAAAGGTGTAAAGTAATAGTATAAATATAGAACAAAATATGTTCAAATTTTAAGGTAGCTTAATCATGCAAACTGTCATCATCATGCTGCAAAGGTCATTTTATTTTTAATATTTTGATCAGAGTTTCAGATTGGATTCAATTCCCAAATGTGTTCTTTATTTAGGTCCCTAACTCAAAATTGAAAAGTTTTTTGAAACGTGAAGAATGGGACAGTAGCAATCAGGAATTTGGTTGAATGCTTTAGCAAGAAGATCTCATTCTTCACAGTGGTTCATTAGTCAAGTAACACAGAATTTATAATTTCACCAGCAATCAAAGAAGCAAAAAATAAAACCATCTTATGTGGCCCCAATGCTTAACAGTAAGAAAGCAAATATTTTCATGGAAAGATAAAACCGATAATTAACTATATAGATGTAACTTTTGGAGCTGCTGGGGAATTAAGGTCAGAATAGAGATATACAAAATTGGCTAACGGATATGGAACTAAACAGAGAGAAAGGCACCAGTGATACTATGGTTCAGTGAGACTATTTCTATACATAAATTCTTTGTTTTAGCTATCTGTGTACATCAGAGATAGTTTTGCATGGGTTTAGTAGATATTGGACTATTTATTAAACTCCAGATTGGATTTGCTATGAGTCCAGACTGTTTACAGCATGCAACAAGAAAGATGCTACGTCAAAATTAGCCAATTACAAACTGACCTTATGATTAAGAAGTACATCCACAATGTATTCCTCATCTTTACCCGCTGTATTATTGTTGAAAACAGACAGAATGAATGCCTCGTGATAAAAGGTAATTAAATTCATGCAAAAGAAAAAACATTACCATTTTCTTCAAGTACAGTTGTAACCATCTCAACAGAAAACCCCATGCCCACGAGACGGTGAAACAATGGGCTTTGAGTCCCAGATGAGGAGCTTGCCTACAGAAAATGAGAGTGAAATGATTGGAATGAGCTGGTCAGAGTAGCAATGAGAGTTCAAAAATAAGTTATTTAGTAATTTATTATACAATAGAGTAATCAAGCATAATCCGGCGGTTAAACCCATCTTCATGCTTCCAAATCACATACACGATGAACAAAGGATTACAAATGAAATTCTTGTGAACAAAGGATTGCATATGAAATTCTTGTGAACAAAGGATTACAAATGAAATTCTTGTGAAAAATTCTTGCTGAACCGGACAACGTATGCGTTCGGTTTATTAAACAAAAATATCTTAAAGACAAAGAACTACTAAACTACAACAGATAAGGTTCTACCTTTTGGTAATGAAATAACCTAATTAAACTAAAAGTAGAATTTCAAAGAGGCCTCATTTGGCAGATTGGCAACGGAATTAATTTTTCGATGGGCGATTGGGCCTTTAATTTCTCACTTCACTTATACTACAAAATAAAAATCTAATGAACTCCTCAGTAGAAGTCGGTGATTTTTTTAAATGTTAGAAATGAACGGGGCATACAAACTAAACTAAAAATGAACCCTACTTAACATCTTAGGTATTGATATCATTTTCAAAATCAAAACGATTCCTCAACAAACTAAGGGCGTTTGGTACAATTTCCAAGGAATCGGGAATAGTTTTCTGAATCACTCAAACCGATTCCTGTGTTCTGATATCAAAAAGGCACCGGAATGAGCTATTCCCCATAATGAATGAATCCACAATTTTTCATTCCCTGATTCCTGATTTTTTTTTTTATGGGTTTGGGTCATTCCAACTTATCTTTTCAAGTAGAGTGTTTTAGGTCATGGACTTAATATGGGCAAACTAGGACATCTAACCATTATTTTTAAAAATTAAAGCATTTTCAACCCAAATTTTTAATTTACAATATTAACTAAACACCATGTTTCGGGAATCGGATTAGGTCATTCCTCATTTCAATACGATTATTACATTCATACCAAACGAGCCCTAATAGAATTCAAGACCAAATTTTCTAGAAATGTAGCAAAAATTATTGGTTTTCAACCAAATCGGCCATGGACTTTTGTATACCATGACAATGTGCCGGCCGACTCCCCTAAATACCCAAAAGCAACCAAATTGGTCATGGACTTGATGAAAGGAACACTGCATTTACTATGCATTGCAAGATGTGCAACCATCCAAACCGAGGATCTTTTCCCCCTTTTTGATTACCCCAAGACTAGACAAACAACATTACACTAGACAAACAACATATATAGTTTATAAAAATATTGCTGAAATTTTCATGCAGATAAAACAAGACAATAGAAAAACCAAATGTAATTTTACACGAACTAGAACAAAAATTAGGTTTAAACGGTCTACCCAAACTATCAACAATTTGGTGGGGAATTTCGTACTCATAATAAGACTATCTTCCAAAATGACTCGAGTGCAACTTCCTTAATACAACCAAATTCAATGAAAAACAAATTTTTGGTTGGAAAAACAACAAAATTGACGAAGATGACTATGACATCAGATAACAACCGATGTCAAAAACTACTTATACCCAAAAAATATCAAATAGGAAAAAACAACCGAACATTTCCGCAAATTTAACTTTGATGGTTTTAAGCCAGATTCCGGAAAATTTTTCATTGGATATGTAATCACATACTATGGAAATGTGGTCGACCTTGGAGCCAAAAGAAGCCCCAAATACGTTCATTGGGGTTGAAGACTCCGCCTTAAAGGAAGAGCTTTTATGGGCAAAAGATCTCCAAATAAGAAAACTAGAAATCAAAGACAACAATTTTAGTGTTATACAAGCCCTCCAATTCTTCAACGAAGTCCGCATTAGACATGTATTCAGAGAAATTAACTATGTGGTTGACTGTTTGATCCATCTCAACTCAATGTTCTCATCTGCAAGATGCTTTGAATCGTCTTAATGGCTTTCCATTATCAAATAAATAAATAAATAGATTTGCTTTATAATTATTCTTTTCAGTATGATATCATTTAAGCAGTCATTGCCATCGAGAAGTTTAAATATTCAAGGACTTCCTTTAGATATTTTCTTTAAATATTTTACACCACATGCACAGGAGTCGGTGAAATCCACTTATATCCATATTGGTTAATCCTTCATGCATGATTAAACCTACGTTTTGTATATCAGAATATTAGCACTGCACCACTGATGCAAGCAAATGGCCACAATGCTGAAAGAACTTGGCAACAAGCATGTGAAGAGTGGGTAGCACCCTGCTTAATGTAGGAAGAGGTGTTTTCCTTGAAAAAATGTTACTTATGTCAAGGGAAAAACAAGCAAGCACTGTGCAAGATACATAATAATTTAACTTGATCACAAGCAATACTTGAGTATTCTCAATTATCCTCCCCTACAATGCAACAACTTATTCTGACATAACAACGACCATACTTGATAAAAACAGAACCACAAAGACATTAAACAAGCCTAGCTGTGTCATTGCAGCTCATAAAGACAGGATTTAAGAAAAAAAAGGTGATGAAAAAGGAGTGAAACAGATGCATGCAGCAGCAGATCACAGAACAGAAATAGCTAATTTTTCCCATCCATCCGTATTTGTTATATTCCAGTAAATGTACATGAAAGCTATTAATAATATAGTTCAAAAAGTTCAGTTAATTGTAAAGTGAGTTAAAAGATAACCTCAAAAGTACTAGATGAATTTCCTTGACAATGTCTAGTCACAACCAGAGAAGAATCAACAGCTGGATTATCATTTTCAGACTCATCATCACTCCCACTCCAACTAAATTCAACACTTCCATTGTTGAAGGTATTACCACCCTGACAACAAGTATTAACAGTAAATAAGAATTTCAACATAAACTGAAACCAGGATAACAACACAAACTACAGTAATAGTTCAAAACATACCATGTCTTACAAGATACCAACAACCTTCAGTTCTGCAAAAAAAAAAACAAGTAGACCACAATAAAATTGCATGATGCCAGGATAACAACACATACTACAGTTATAGTTCAAAGCATATCATGTCTTAAAATACCGAGAACCTTCAGTTCTACCAAATAAAAAAAAAGTAGACCACACTGAAATTACACGATACTAATTTAGGCAAAAGCAAGTATGATAAACTGAGATAACTTCAAAAAAAAAATTAAAAACATTGCATAAGAATCTCAAGATCAGATCCGGATTTTTCTTTCATGACAAGATCAGAACTATTACTGAAGGTTTATCTTCTAAGACATGGTATATTTTGAAATGTTACAAAATGTTGCAAAACAACCATCAAAGGTATTAAAAATCATTAGAGTATTAAACCAGCTTAAGATCTAAAGAAACGAAGTAAAAAAATTAATCCTTTTGAAATATTACAAAATGTAATTCTTCTGAAATACTAAAAATGATTTTACCAAGAAGACCCTAAATAAAATGTGTTTGTATCCACCATGAAAACCTGGTAGCAGGTGGAGAAGCCTGGTGAACAAATCTACTGAAAAACTGGTAAAAATAAAAACTTGAAATCACTTTTTTAAATGCTAAAAAACTGTTTTTTTTATTCAAAGGGTTCGTTTGGTATTCATATCAGTGTATCATATTCGCAAATCGATATGATATAGACAAGAAATTGATATTTGATATCTTTGTTCGGTAGGCTCTAGTATATCAACAGAATTAAATTTGCCATAAATCTAAAATTTCGACAAACCCTAATCTAAAAATGCAAAGCTATATGGTGGCATATTCAAGTAATTTCTATCATCACACCATCAACAATTCAAGAAAGTTGAACCAACAACAGCTTAATTTCAACCACAAATCCAACAAACAAAGTCTAGATTTACAGAAAATAAGGAGACTAACAATGAAGAGATGAGAAGAAGCCCAAACTACAGCAAAGAAACTCTCAAACCACACCTTGAACAAGGGAAAAGTTGCATGAGGAGAAGTTGCACATGCTTCTAGAGTAGTTACACAAGGAAGAAAGAAAATGAAGGGAAGGAGGTGAAAAGATAGATCGAGAAAGGGGAAAAGGTGAAATATGAGTACGTCAAGATTGATATTGATATACTCCTATACAAAACAACCTATATATAAAATATGTTATGCTCATACCGCGTCAAGAGACAGATATGAATACCAAATGGGCCCTTAGACAGGCAAAAATACCAAAACCTTGCATTTATGCCCTATAAACCACTATGATGCACAAGAAACGGATAAGGCGAGAAACGGGGAGGCAGCAATCCTAAAATCATTGGAAATGGGAAATGGAAAGATTTATGAGAAATTCATGTATTATAATTTATAATGAATAATGAGAGCCATATATATAGATATATATAGAGAGAGAGAATAAATCCTATGAGAACACCCCCTAACGTGAGAACATGAGAACAGATTCGTAATTATTATCAGTTTTGTTACGAATGTGTCATATCGTTTAATGTATTATTCGTAGTTATTGTTGGTTGAGTGGATTATTCGTAGTTATTGTTGGATTCCTAATTATTATTATTCGTAGTTATTATTATTTTTGATATCTACTCTAAATCTCAACCCTTAATACTCACATCCAACGGTGTACGATTGTTCTCATGTTCTCACGTTAGGGGTTCTCATGGAAACCTCTCTCTCTATATATATATATATAAGGGGTCGTTTCGATACCCTTATTAAAGGTATTAGATATGGGTATTAGGTATGGGTATCAAATTGATATATAATATCTCTATTTGGTATGTTGCAATATATCATATTTTAGATTAAGCAAGAACAAAACAAAATCAACGGAGATCGATAGGGCTATTTTCACTGCTCTGAAGGAGAGCAAGCCTGGTTACATAAGCATCAGCTGCAATTTGATGTGATTCCTCATCCCACTTTGAGCGGGACACTAGATAGCCCTATCTATCTCCTCATGCACATCTTCCAGACATCATATTCGTTCTCCTTCACAAACCTTAGATCTGAGTAGGGCAGCAACGGTGGCAGCTCCTTCTCCTTCACAAACCCTAGATCTGAGTAGGGAAGCAACAGCGGCAGCAGCTCCTTGCTCTGGTTGGTGGTGGCTCTCCCGTTTGGCGGCTCCGGGAGGCGGGAGAAGGGTGCTCTCTCCTAAAGTTTTTGTGTGAGGAATAAGAAAAACCAATAACATATTAGTGGAGGAAGACATTAACTTGACAACAAAATAACTCAAACTTTAACAAACGAAAAAAACTGTTTTACACCTTTGAACTCAGCAATCATTATTACATGAACTCACTCAACTCAGTTAACAACTTTAAAATCAGCAATCAGATTAAAAAATTCTGAATTATTCAAAAAAATAAGTGAAGCACAAGCCATTAGCCAATTTCTGCAGAAGAAGAATGTAAGAACACAGTAATCAAAATGGAGGAGAGAACTCGGAAGAAGAGAAAGAAGGAGAGAAGTCAGAAGACTCGGCGCACACCCAACTCAGTTACAACTTAACATTCAACAAAGTCAATTTCTGCAGAAGAAGGGAAGAACACAGTACGGTCGAAGAAGAAAATGAAGGAGAGATGTCAAAACTCAAAAGAGTCGGCACTCGTCGGCGGTCATACACTCATACAGTAGAACCGAAGAAGAAGGCTTGAAGAGGAATGGAATTAAGAAAATCTTACGTTGAAGACCGAAGAAATCGATTTCTGCTGAGTGTTGCCGGCAACCGCAGATGGGCTAGGGTTAGTCGGGAACAGGGAGGAGTCTGAGGAAATGGATACGTCGCCGGATTGCTGGAAAGGAGAGGTCACCGAAACTAGAAGGGAGGACAGTGGACAACCGTGACCGTCATGGTCGCGGCGTCGTCGCTGCTAGTGCGTGGACTGTAGAGGAAAACAGGAAAAGTAGAAACCGAAGACGAAGAGGAAAGACTGGAATGTGTTTGGTTGTAGATCGAGATTATAGATAACAATTTTTTAAAAGAAATTCAAAATATAACCTACTGAGGTTTTGTTTTACAATATTCAATAACTTTTTATTTATTATAAGCATGCGAGCGGATTTGAAATTGGATATACATTCAAAAATTAAAAATTCACTTTGAAAAGTCTCTCAAAAGTCAAAACGAAATACCAACAAAAGTAAAGTTCGATAAAAGACGAATTGCATTTAGTAGGTATTGCAAACTTTGCAACCATCATCTAAAGGAACTTTCTCACTTGTTTTTCAAGTCCCTTTTAGCAAACAAGTTATTAACAATTTTAACTAAAATGAACACAATTAACCAAGGTAAAAAAAAATTCATGACATCCTAATTGATTTAAAAAAGAAATTAGGACTTAACAAGATGACTTGCCTCGCAACCCCTTGGTGGATCATCTGGTTTTTAAGAAATAAAATTATCTTTTAGTACTGAATCTATTGGTTCTACAAAAAAGGTTACAAGCTTAGTATAGGCCTTACGAGAAAACCCTAAAAATTAGAAGCCAAAACGCGCCTACACGCGCCCTGCGTTCCCTCTCCTACCCACTATCCCGAAAACCCTAGCCCCCAAATCACTTCGATTAAATCTGACCTTGAACAACCAAAATCCAAATCAAAGCTTCTGGTGCAAAAGGAACGACGCAACGGAAATCAATCAACGAAGGAGAATGCCGTTTTCCAACAATAACGAAGCAAAATCTGAGAAGAAGGTAATAAGAATCGCGACGAAAGAACCCACGCGAAAACAAGGGCCAAAACTTGTCTTCCTCCGGCCTTGGTGCCCTTGTCAGGATCTTCAACAACCCTCCTCGCCCATGTGGAGGAGAAAGAAGAAACTAATTGAAGCATTGTTCACGTGGCGGCGGCGGCGACGAAGAAGAAAAGGAAAAGCTTCAATGTCCTTTTGGCTCGTACTATTCTGTCCTTCGGCCGCTCAGAGGAAGTCAGGGTGATCGACAGTCAAACGCACAAGCGTGTGCTGAGACAAGAAGCAGGGAAGTCCCTAACTGAAGCCGGTCCAATGGCGATTGAAGCGAGTTTCCTTGTTACCCTTAGACAAAGCTTGTCTGATGTGGTAATTGAAGGTTATTTATGCTATGAGATAATTAACAATAGAACAACTGTGAGGATGAATCATACATATCCTAGATGGAGAAAACACAGGTACGATTTATCATTCTTCAATCAAACAGTTTATTCTTTGTCGGTCGAATGCTTAAATCTTAGGGGAATCAACGAGAATCCCCATCCATGTTTCATGAACAAAGGGATACTTCCCAAAAAAATTGTGCAAATCCTATGAGAAGCAACATCAAAAATATCCCATCAAGAATTGTGATGTTTGATATCCGCACAAACAGGTTAAACTTTGCTCTTTACCGTATGACTAACTACTTGTTGCTGCATGGCCTTATCTGCATACAACCAAAAGGTTGGTCTTTTTGGCTTGCTTACTCAAAACCAAATCTCTCGAACTTTCACCATGAAACTGGTGCGAATTGTGTTCAACCTATTAAGACATAATATTATCTATAATGAAAATGTTTTATATGAGTTTGTTGAACTCTTTGTACAAATTGTCATTTGTGGTGACTAATTGTATTTTGACTATTCTCTCCTGCTTGAAAAATGCTAAACATAATCAACAACTTAATTCCAAGATCCAACAAGTGAATAAAAGCAGATGGATATCCAAGAAAGAAGTCAACAAATCACTCTAAATGGTGAATCTCTACAACTACTACTATGCCTGGTACTCTAAACAAGTGGAGAAATCGACAAATGTCTTCGATTTTGCGGAGTATGATAGGTCCCTACACATGAACAAGGAAACCGCTTACTCTTATCATAAGAACAACGAACTGATTTTGAGAATAAGCATAACACCCATGGGAGCAAGGACACAAACACTGAGATGCTCAAATCAAGTACTCCCTACCCCGGATCCCTATCGGTGAACAATTGGGTGAAGAAAATAAAAATTTGTGTTTCTTGAATGATTGTTTCATTTTTTTTAATGAAGCCCTCTTCAATGCTGGTAACAATCAATTGAGAGACTTTAATGTCTTGTCGGTAATCTTACCCTCGTTAAACTGATTCTTGTTACAATGAGAATAAATTTATACATGGTATTTTATACTCTTGTTTCATTTTTTTTGAACCTTAACACTAATTATGACCAAATATGCCGTTTGTGGTCTGTTCTTTTCGTTCCTTTTCAATTGAGCAGCCACCCATTTACAAGTGAAAACCGTGAACTTTTTTGCTCTGTAAGAAGATTATCCTTGTTGATAAGCTATATGACCTTCTCTTCATTACAGGAACCTAGAAATCCTATAATTTGTGTTTATGCTAAATTTCTTAAATTTGTGTACATTGATACTGAACTTTCTTACAACTGGTATGCATTCTTTTACGGTTCTTGTTATCTTCAGAAATTTAGCACCTCTTTTGGATATGAGTGTCGTGTTATTGAACATGTTGAATATATTTTTATTGTAGTCCACAACATGTATTACCATGACTTTAATTCCATAATCGCTAATCATGTTCATGAGAATAAATTTAAACATGGTTATTTTACACCCTTGTTAACAACTATATGTTTCCTCTATTATCTGAATCAACCATTGCAAAAGTTTTGCATGAAATCGCACAATCTTTTTGCTTAATGCATTTCTAACTTTGTTGATCAAGCTAACATGTACTAAATCTCTATTATTATAGAGTATGTGCTGCTTTTTTCTCCTCGGGCCATCAAGAGATTTCAATTCCATGTTGGTAATCACATGCTACAACTGAAAAGGGTGATGAAAGGATGGAACAAAGCTACCAAAGAGATAATCTACCAGAGTAGACAACACAACCTACTAGTTAGCACAAAGAGCAAAGCAAATCCTGTAAAGGTCCAAAGGAAAACATTTATGTTTGTGAACAATTATCCCCCTTTTTGGGTTGATATTAACCCATATCAGACTATCCTTTCTCTTGAAAAAAGGTTTCTTTTTGACAATAGGGTGACTGGACAAAGGAGCATTGTTTTTTTACGTACAAGCAAGAATAATATGTCTTGTGGTGAATCTCGAACAATATACTCTGGTCTTTCATTTGAGTACCGTCTACTATGATCTCTATACATCATCGATAATAACAAGCTCCAAATTAAAAACAGAAATTAAGGAACTTGTACCAGTTTTTAAACAAACAGAATACAAGGGATTGGAAGTCAAATTCAAATAAGCATGATGATTTTAGGATCATTAAGAGTATACAAAATCATAGAACTATCAAAATTGTTCAGTTGTCTATTATACGGAGGGGAATCATACAGTGTGGTAGCAAGAAAAAGTCCTCTGACTTTAAAAAGAATAATTCTAAATGTAAAATCTATTCCAATAGAGAATGTGTGACATCCAACAACATTATACTAAAGGAACTTACGAACATACGTTTGGAGTAAAGGGAAGCAAACCTCCATCACCTATCATAACCTATAAATGAAGATTCCTTTTTGGAATTGTAGAGGTATGCGAAAAAGGAATTTTTGAACCAAGTTAAATTTAACATGTAAAAACGAACACATCCAAATGATAATGTTGGCTAAAACGAAAACCAAGGAAGAACCGGAAGAAAAAGTTTGGAAAAATGCGGGTTTTAATAATATTGTTTTCATTCCGGCGATGAGATTTGAAGGGGGATGTCTTTTATGGAAAGAGTATCAATTAAAAGGGAAAAATTGAGATTGTGAAAGCGATATCTTATGGTTAAACACGCAAATAACCGCACCAATTGCGAAACCATGATTTTCTTCATCTATGCTCTTCCTAATGAACAATTGAAAAATGATTTTTGGACACAACTGAGGATAGAAATGAATAATGTTAGACTATCAATGATATTAATCAGTGACTACAATGAATTGTTGGAACCTTCGGATAAAAAAGGAGGGGCAGCTCTAACCAATATCAAGTTTGACCGTCTACAACAATTCTTCCATCAACTTGACCTTCGAGATTTGACTACTAAAGGTAACTTGCTCACATGGGCAAAGCAAAAGCAAACTATCTAAAGCTAGACTAGGAAAAGGGAAAAGAAAGCAATACCTTGGGTTGCCTCCCAAGAAGCGCTTGATTTAAGGTCGCTAGTTAGACCGTACGGCATCCCTAAACATGGTGGAAGGTGTCCTCACCCCATACTTGGCCTTCATCATGGGGTGAGATAAAGAAGTCTATCAAACGTTCCAGCAAATGCAAGTGCTCATCTGGGAATGAATCGTCTATGGGTGGTTCGTCCTTCTCGCGTGAAGAAGGAGGTAGCCGGCTGAGGTGATCCGCAACAGAATTTTCGCATCCCTTCTTATCGCGAATCTCTAGGTCAAACTCTTGAAGCAAGAGAATTCATCGAATAAGACGCGGCTTAGCATCCTTCTTAGCAAGCAAGTAACAAATAGATGCATGGTTAGTGTAAACAATAACTTTCGCTCCCACTAAGTAAGAGCGAAATTTCTCAAAAGCATATACAATCGCTAAAAGTTCTTTTTTGGTGGTGGCGTAGTTTAGTTGGGCTTCA
This sequence comes from Fagopyrum esculentum, assembly GCA_033239045.1. Classification (NCBI taxonomy): domain Eukaryota; kingdom Viridiplantae; phylum Streptophyta; class Magnoliopsida; order Caryophyllales; family Polygonaceae; genus Fagopyrum; species Fagopyrum esculentum. The sequence continues at coordinate 59,934,065 of BSUD01000007.1, forward strand.
TCTAGCGTCTTGCTAGCATAGTAAATGGCGTTGGTCCGGCCATCCTTCTTTTGTCCAAGCACCGCTCCTACCGCCACATCACTCCTATCACACAAGATCTCAAAGGGCAAGGTCCAATCCGGAGGTTGGATAATGGGAGCGGAGATCAACGCTTCCTTTATTCTGAAAAATGCATCAAGACATTCATGCGAAAACTCAAAAACGACATCCTTATTCAAGAGTTTAGTTAGAGGTTTAGAAATTTTCGAGAAATCCTTGATGAACCTCCTCTAGAAACCTGCATGCCTGAGAAAACTCCACACACCTTTAACAAAACAAGGGGGAGGATGTTTCTCAATAGTCTCGATCTTAGCTCGATCGACCTCGATACCTCGGTTGGAAACGAGGTGTCCTAGCACAATGCCTTCATTAACCATAAAATGAAACTTCTCCCAATTCAAAACGAGATTAGTGTCTTCACATCTTTGTAGAACTAGAGAAAGGTTAGATAGGCAATCATCAAAAGAGGAACCATATACTAAAAAGTCATCCATAAATACCTCCATGATCTCCTCTATGTACTCGGAAAAGATGGCCAGCATGCATCGCTAGAAGGTAGCGGGTGCATTACGTAATCCAAATGGCATCCTCCTATAAGCGAATGTCCCCCATGGACAAGTGAAGGTGGTCTTATCTTGATCATCCGGATGGATAGGAATCTGAAAGAAGCCAATATAACCATCTAAATAGCAAAAATGTAAATGTTGGGCTAACCGTTTGATCATTTGATCGATGAAGGGAAGTGGAAAATGGTCCTTCCGAGTGGCCACATTTAGCTTCCTATAATCGATGCACACCCTCCAGCTCATAACGGTCCTAGTTGGGATCAACTCGTTGTTCTTATTCGTCACAACGGTCATCCCTCCTTTCTTCGGAACTACATGCACTGGGCTCACCAACTTGCTATCCGAGATAGGGAATATGATACCTGCATCCAACAACTTAAGAATTTCCTTCTTCACAACCTCTTTCATGATCGAACTTAACCGTCTTTGAGGTTCCCGTGAAGTCTTATGATCATCCTCCATTAGTATTCTATGCATGCAGAAAGAAGGCTTAATACCAATAAGATCATCAATAGTATAACCCAAAGCCTTTTGATGTTTTCTCAGGACATGCATAAGTTTAGATAAATCAGTTTCGGAAAGGGAAGCACTAACAATAACGGGATAAGTAGAATCCGGTCCAAGGAAAACATACCTCAAGTGACTTGGAAGCGGTTTAAGCTCCACAACTGGGGGTGCTTTCTAAGGGGGATCCTTGCTTCCTCCTTCCAGTGGAGTAGATTTAGATCGAAGAACTGGACTTTCAAAAGTCTCAGTTGACATCATCTCGCTTTCGACCTCGGTCGAGGTCCTGAGTGGGTGACCGAGATGTTCTTCAGTCAAGAACACCTCGCTTGGTCCAAAAAGTGTCTCGGTCGAGGTACTGTAACTAGGACCGAAACTGGAGATTCTCTTCTCCTGGAGTAGTCTTTCAATCTTAACTCCTGGATCTTCTTTCAGCGCCTTTAAGCTCCGTATATCTGCATCACAAGAAGCATCTATACCTTCCTCCATTAAGCTAAAACTAATAACTCTTTCAAGAGGATCATTAATAAGGATAGAGCTCACCAATTCTCTTGATTCTTCTTCATCATAGATGTTGAAGATATCATCCTCCAGTGGCTCTCCTTTCATTGCAGCAAGCAATGAAAACTCCACTTGATCTCCTCCAATGTTGAATTACAACTTGGCTTTCTTACAATCCACATTGCAACCCGAAGTTGCTAGAAATGGTCTCCCGAGAATGATAGGGACGGGATAATCTGCGGGAATATCAAGTACAACAAAGTCTATAGGTAAATAGAAGTTACCTAACTTAACCGAAACATCTTCCAAAATGCCCATGGGATATGTAATGGAGCGGTCCGCCATGTATAGCCTTATCTTCACCGGCTTGGGCTCTCCAAGTCCGATCTTCACACATAGCTCCAGCGGGATGATGCTCACGCTGGCTCCTAGATCACACAATGCTTCACAAGTAACATCCCCAACTTGAATGAGAATGCAAAATGAGCCGGGATCTCTCAACTTAGGTGGCATCTTTTCCTTCATGATTTGAATGAGCTCCGAGGATTTAGATGTCATCCTTACTTCACCAAAGTCTTCCAGCTTCCTCTTCCTTGATAGAATCTCTTTTAAGAACTTCCCATAGGCGGGCATCCCTAGGATATCATCAAGGAAAAGGATGTTAATATGTAATTTATTCATCAAGTCAAGGAACTTACCAAAGTGCTTGTCTAGATGTGCTCTAGCCCTTGACTGGGGTAATGGAAGTGGTGGTTTATATGCAGGAGGTGGGACATAAACTTCAGTTTTGTCCGACGCTTTCTGAGACTCCACCTCGGATGGTACCTCGACCAAAGTGTTCTTCGTCTCTACCTGGGCCGAGGTGTTCTTCGTCTGTACTGGCATCGACCGAGGCACTGGATCTGCAGTTTTTAGTCCACTTCTCGTCGTTATTGTCATGATTTGTCCTTTTGGGTTACTCTCTGTTCTTGCTGGGAGCTTCCCTGGATCTCTTCGCGCTTCATTCGCCTTATTAAAAAATTGTTGCTCTAAGGCTTTTTGTGCCTTCGAAAATGAAGTCATGGATGTCTCCATAGCGTTGAGCTTGATCAAGATGGCCTCCAACACTGCATCTTTCTTTTCTGGCTGGGACGAACTTGATCCAGGCTCCTGGCTCTTCAATGGAGTAGAAGAAGAAGAAGAGAAAGGGTTAGAGGAATTATTAGAATTGGAATTAGAGTAAGGGTTACCCGGATTTTGATTGTTGGATCTCCAATTGTTGCTGTTGGAGTCTCTATTGTTGTTGTAGTTGTTCCGAGAACCATGATTGTTGTTCCTTGACCCTTGATATCCTCCCTCCTCCTTTTTGGTGTGAGAAACCAAAAGGTCTTTCAATTGCTTCACATCATTCTTGAGGGAGATGAGTTGATTGTCATTTGATGGAGCCTTCTGGAAGTTAACTCTCTTAACTCCATTTTTAGCTCCTTGGTGGAAGTATTTCTCCATGTGCAAAGCTTGTTTCTCAATGAACTCCCAAGCTTCATCAATCGGCATGTCCATGAATGTGCCGGCGGATAGTAGTTGAAGGTTGAATTGAGTAGCTCCATCCAATCCCTTGAAATAAATCTCCAACAACTCTATCTTTGGAATCCCATGACGTGGGCAATCCAAAAGAACATCTTTAAATCTCTCCCATGACTTGGACAAACTCTCCTTGTCCTTCATGATAAATGCATTGATTTTTCCTCTCATTTCAGCGGTTTTGGAGGGGGGAAAGAATTTTGTTAAGAACTCCGTCGTCATCTCCTCCCAAGTGTTGATCTTTCCGGGAGGAAGAGACTGATACCAAGTAAACGCCCTGTCTTTCAAAGAGAAGTAAAAAGGCCTTAGCTTGTAATTATTATTTTCTAGCCATGAAGGTCTCACGGTCTCCATCAAAATTTCATAGTTTTGTAAATGTTGATGCGGAAACTCCCTCTCTAAACCTCCAAATTGGCATTGGCGGATCACGGATAGAACTTGCGATCGAAGTTCATAATCATGCTCCGCTGGATCACCTAGGTTGACTCCTGGACGCCTCACATGCTGGTTTGGGTCCATCCTCTGTCCTAGGGTCTGTGGAATACCTGCAAAAAGAACATCTCGGACAGGAATCCGAGGTGGAAGTATCTCGGCCGCGGCAACTGGAGCGGGGTCCTGCCTCGATCGAGGGTCTGGTCGATGTAGAATCTGAGCTCGTAGCTCAGCCATATCTGCTTCAATCTCTGCAGCTCTGGTGCGAGTTTCCTCCCTTTTGCGCTGCAGTTCTTCCCTATTGAGGCGCAGCTGTTCCATCGCCTCCTTCAATTCGGCCTCAAGATCGCGATTGTCTTGGTTGACCATTTTCGCTTCTTTCAAGCGTCGTTTGTATGTCTTTTCTGGTTCGGGATCGTAAGGAACGATTTCCTTCCCAGCACGGGTTCTTCGCATAAACCTAAGAAAAGGAACCTGCAAAAGTTACTCAAGTAGAGTGGTTAGTAGCAACAGGGGAAATTGCCCTGAAAGACAACCGCAACCGGCTCGGTTCAGACCAAGTCCCCGACAATGGCGCGAAAAACTTTTTCGCTCCAAACGGTGTGTGCAAGCTTTAAATTTATATCCCAAGAAATATGCTTAAATAAGGATGCGAACCCGCAGTGTACGGATCAATTATAGTAAAAGCAAGAATTCCGGGGTGTCGATCTCAAGGACTTAGGTGAAACAAAGCAAGTATAGGTTGTCGATGTAACTAATAACCACAGAAGCGATTAAAGCAATCAAAGAGATGATAATAAAGTCAATTAAGGGAAATATGCAAATTCAAGGGATTAAAGCATCTAGTTGTGGTTCCAACTCAAGATCTCAAGATAAGCGGACAAATTTGAGATTTTGCAAAGGGAAGGTGTTTCTAAAGTGGAATAGATCACCGGGTAAGTCTCACTACTCACTAATCCCAAACCAAAAGCTCCTATTACCGGGTAAGTCTCAAGGTACTAAGAAAAGGAATTATAATCTCAAACCAGCACACCAACTAAGGGAATATAATCAACCTTTACCGGGTAAGTCTCAGGCTAACTCACAAAGATGGAATGAAGGCACACTCAAACCCCAATAAAGGATAAACCTTTATTACCTACACTTATGATCTTGGGTAAACAAACTAAGGAATTATCGGGTAAGTCTGATCCTAGGCTTGCATTGAACCAAGAAAGGTGTAATAAGAATAGGATTTGGCAAACTCTAACACTTAACTCTCAGTTATGGATCAGATAAGTCACCTCGGTCAGTCAAGTTCCACCCCGGCCGAGATGTTCATCAGCTGAACGAGATGTTCTAGGGTTAAGGATAAAGACTCGAGCTTTCAGGGTCCTACTGGGATTAAGATTATTCTATCATTGTTTTTCCCACAACTTTCAGCCAATCACCCTAGAATCGCACAAGGAAATTAGCCACTCATCATCATGAAAGCAATAATCAAATATATGGAAAGAGAATGAATATTTGAACACAAAAACCTTAAGAACAATGCTTCAATAACTGAATCAAATATCAAACAAATCAGCGTTCCTTGGATCACAAATCCAACAAGACAATCAAACAAAAGGGAATCTAAGAAAGTCTTACAAATCCCCTCAAAAGCTATATCCGAACTATCAATCCTTCCTTGATTGATCTTCAATCTTCCTTCCTTCCTTCAAAGCTTCCGGAAAATCCTCTCTTTGCTGGTTATTCTCAGCCTCCAAGCATGGTTGAACTTGTGGAAAATCCAGTCCTTTTTATAGGAGAATTATCTTCCAAAGATAATAATATCTTAAAAAGATAATTTTCTAATAAAATATATCCTTATCTCCAAATTAGATCTCCCAAATATATGATCTTCCTTCCAGAAATCCAGCCTAAAAATATAAGATCTCTCCTTCCAAAAATAAAAGATCTTAGCCAAATAAAATATATCTCGTCGCGTCAGGGTATTCGCCTCGGTCGGGGCGCTCCTCTAGATCACCTCGGTCGAGGTGACACTGTAGCTGACCGAGGTGAATCTCAACTGAATATGAAATCTCTCAAATCTGGTCCAAAGTAAATCTTCTTCATTAATTCCTTGCTCCCTGAGTTCTCTTTTAAGCTCCTGAATGTAGCTCCAATGACTCCTTTGCTCCTTAGCCCCATCTCGATCCAAAATGTGCCATTTTACCTACGATTACCACGAAACTTGGTGTAGACCTCGATTCCCGTAAAGGTAGATGAAACGACAATATAATCACATTATATACATCCATACATGCAGATTATTGAAGATAAAACGTCTAAACAAGTCCCAAAATATAGACTATAATACATGCTATCAGTAAGTTTCAGGCTAACTCTCAAGAATGGGATGAAGGCACACTCAAACCCCAATAAAGGATAAACCTTTATTACCTACACTCATGATCTTGGGTATACAAACAAAGGAATCACCGGGTAAGTCTCATCCTAGGCTTGCGTTAAACCAGGAAAGGTATAACAAGGGTAGGATTTGGCAAACTGAAACCTCAACTCAGATAAGGATCATGAAAGGGCTCGCCTCGCTCCGTTCATGTACCATCTCGGTCGAGATGTTCCACGATTGACAGAGATGTTCGTTGGTTTAGGTAAAGGCTCAAGCTTTCAGGGTCCACTGGGGTAAAGGATCATTCTTTCATCGTTTTCCCCACAACATTCAGCCAATCACCCTAGAATCGCATAAAGAACTTAGCCAACAATCATCATGATAATAATCAAATATATAAGAAAGGAATCAATATTCAAACAAGAAAACTTAACACAAAGGTTTCAATAACTCAATCAAACAATCAAACAAACAAACAAGTTGTGTTCCTCAATCACAATCAGAAAAGACAACAAAACAATCCAAACTAAGAAAATCTTACAACTTCCTTCAAACCTTCCTTCAGACTAGATTCCTTCCTTCCTTGATATTCAACCTTCAAAACTTCCTTCAACTTCTTGAATCAGAGATTTAGTGATCCGAAGATGTCTGAACTCCAAAAAATCAGCCCCTTTATATAGGAGAATCACCTTCCAAAGATAAAATATCTTTAAAGGTAATTTCCTTCCTTAAAATATCTCCCAATCTTCTAAATAAATCAGCCACAAAGATCTGCTTCCTTCCAGAAATCCATCCTAAAATATAGGAAATTCTCTTTCCAAAAAATAGAAGATTTCAGCTAAAAATAAAGATCTCGTGGCCGTTATAATATTCGCCTCGGTCCAGCCTGTTAGAAGATCACCTCGGTCTAGGTGATCCTGAAGAACACCTCGTTCTAGGTGATCCTAAAGAACAGCTCGGTCTAGGCGACACTGTAGCCGACCTAGGTGAATCTCAGCTACGTGTAAATCTCTCTAATCTTGTCCAAAGTCAATCTCTGTCCAATTTCCATGGTTCTTGAGCCTTTCTTGTAGCTCCTCACTGCTCCATAATGTAGCTCCAATGACTCCTTAGCTCCCTTAGCTCTATTTTGTTCCAAAACTCGCCATTTTCCCTATAATTACAACGAAACTAGGTGTAGACCTCGATTCTCGCAAAGGTAAACAAAACAACATAATGATCAAAGAATATACATCCATATATGCAGATTTATGAAGATAAAACGTCTAAACCAATCCCAAAATATAGACAATAATACATGCTATCAAAATACCCCATACTTGTCTTTTTCTTGTCCCCAAGAAAGATCCAAATCTTAGATACAAGATAGCATGAATTATAAGTCATCAAAAAGATAAATGAAAAACATTTCAAAACATTTTGGCGGTGCGCTCTATTTATAGATCACCCTAAGAGAATGCTTCATGGCAAATAAAATCAAGACATGGTCAAAACATTTTATAAATATAAGAAAGTTGTTCATCTTTGCATAAAATCATAGAATGCATAATAAATCATATTTATCGAAATCAATCATGTATAATCTAGTTTAAACCACCAAGTGAATCAACATACTCGAGGTCTCAAGGGCTTCCAAAAGAGGTCAAGAAACGTGTCAGGGTGGGATGTATATATGGTAATGTGGTGCTAGAATCCGGGAATAGGATATTCTCTTCACTTTCTTTGAATCACAACATCTTCCACCAATACGCTTTGCTTATTTTCACTTTTTTTACTTTACTTTTTGGGAGCATGGACATAGGTGCACAATAACCGAAGCCTAGAAAATCAGCAATCATCAATTTCTCGAGATGCCTCAAACCCTTGATGCACATACCATGACCCGTTAGGACTATTGATCAATCCGAATTTGGCAAGACAAAAACACCTGGCTATGTGAATGGTGTCGAGTTACTCATCATCAATATCAACGTCCCTAAACCTAATTTGTTTCTTTCTAACACTTTCAGCCAAGATCTCAACTTCACTTCACACGTTTTTCGTCAATTGCATCCAAATTCCCGGATAGGTAAAGGGAGGCAAATATTTATATGAGGGGATAAAGCATGATCAAGAAGAAGAAGAAGAAGAGAATGAAGAGCCTTAATCATCCCAGGAAGAATGTGAGAGAACTCATAATGTGGTGTCAAGCTTCAAATCCAACATAATTTTTTTAAATCCAAAGTATTAAACATGCTAGAATTTCAAACAAAGCATTTAGTAGCTTAAACTTATTATAAAACCTTTCGAGTATATAAGGATTTCAAAACCAATCTGCAAACAAAATCATCATCGAGGTTATATCCAAAGAATAAGCACAAAAATTCTTGAAAACTTTCAGTTAAAAGCCCATCTCGGTCGAGGTGTTCTGACGTCATCCGAGGTGTTCATCCTCGTTCGGTCCAGAACGTCTCGGTCGAGCCAAATTTTTTTTTAAACCAGTTTTTGACATTTTTCTCAAACAGAAACGTGTATGTATGCATGTAATGACAGAATAAGCACATAGAGCATAATAAGACAATAATATCCGAGAATCATACAAGTCAAACACATAAGTCAAGTAGGTCACATAATACATCCAAATACCCCATACGTGGGACACATTGTCCCAATGGGTCAAATATAAGTCTAAGACTCAGAATACTCACCGAACCTAGGTGAACTGCATAATAAATAAAAGAAATCCATGAATCTCGAGTCCTCGTCAGTTGGCGGTGGTGGATGTGGAATGTAGGGATTCTGGGAAGGATCGAATGGATAGCCTATAACATGCTGATAATGCAGCTCCATCATCCAGCGTTGATAGTGTTGACTCTCTTCTATACGATGAGTTCATCCCTCAATGTATCGGCGTTCATCATAGAAGCGTTGGGTGATGTCTACTGTCATGGCTGTGTAAGAGTCAATCATCTGCTCTATAAGCTCATCAATCTGTTGGTGGGCCTCGGGATCTCTACGGCAGCGTGATTTGTGATGAGGTGGAGGTGGTGGTGGTGCTCTCTCATCCTCTGTGACCTCATTGTCAAGGTCAACAATGAGAATACTAGGTCCGTCGGTGTCAATACCGGTCTCCATAACACCTCCTCCATACTCATCATCATCCTCCACCTCCTCGGCTGCCTCTCTAGCATCCTACATATAATGGAACTAGGCAGCAGACCAAAACTGGCGGTCAAAGACAGAAAACTGAGATGACCACATAATGCCCTGAGGAGATTTCGTCTCCCATGGCATGGCAGTGTAAGGTGTGCCAAGACCACGAGGGACGAGAATGCGGCGAGTGATCATCTCCTGCAATCCCAACGGCTTCGGAGCCGCAACAAGTGTACATCTTAATAAATCTAATCCCATAGAAGTGGGGATGTGGGTCACCAGCCCACCACTGTAACACCCCGAATCCGCTGGACTCGGAATGCTACATTGAGCTAGGATCTCACAATGGATCCTGACCCTAGCATGACAACAAGTTCACTGGATCTTACAACAAGACACAAGTAGAGTAAAAACAAATACATAAAAGTTGTATGATACAACAAAAGAGTTTACAAACTCAAAGCCGAGTACAAAACCATAACAACAGCAACCACAACTGATACAAAAGATCCTCAACCCACGCATCCTAATGTACAGAAGTCCTCGGCTAGTCACACCATCTGGCTCACTCTGCAGTCTTCCTAACCTACAGATCATCTACAACACGGTATACACCGTTAGCTACAGCAATAGAGAAGCATGATAGTAATAGCACAAACACACCACAACATCTCATATATGCAATGCCACACACGTTCATTTATTATCTTTGATTACGTTATACCATTACTAATTCAACTTCTTTTGTAACACGAGGAGCCTCAAGAACCCCGCCCCATCCAACATAACACAAGAGTTTTGCATGGGGGTGACCGTCACTCGTCCCCTCCTGTGAGATCATCTTCAGGGCACCTCCTCCTAATCCAGCAGGCGGAGACCGGTGGTTACCGTCCGTTATAATACACTTGGGCCATATAACTGTAATGAATGATCGTCCTAGTCCGGTTTAAGTTATAAATGCACAACCATATGAACACACACAACCATTACAATCATACAATCCACAACTGCACGCTAAGTAAGTCCTATGGACTTACCTGATACTCTCGTCACAGCTTCCTCTCGGGGAAGAAACTAACGCCTGCAAGAGCAAGGCACACAACATCACAACCTGAAAGAGGTTAGGAGACTCGTCTCCATAATTAGAACCAACCTACAACCTAAAGATCAACACAAGCTCGCATATGCCTATAGCATACTCTCGACATCAACACAAGTGCCTAAGGCACATCTCTAACATACAACTCATCCTAACCATCCTAACCTAACTATCAACTAAGCCAAGGCCAAAGGAAAGGAAGGAAGGAAGACATACCAACAAGGTATGTACCAACAGAAGCAAGAGCACACCAGCCAACCCAGTGAGGCTTAGGGGCGGCTCACCAAGGGCGCAGGGGCGGCTCCACACCAGGCGCAGGTGCGGCTCAGGTCAAGCGCAGGGGCGGTCAACTGTGCAGAGAGTTGGTCCCGACTTCTCTTCAACTCCTTTCTCGATTCTCTTCACGTCCTCAACACATCACAGCAACACATATGCATAAAATACACACATATGATCATCACAACATCCAGGAAGGATCCAACACAAGTCCAAACTTGTGATTCCTAAGCTAAAGAGGAAGATAAGAAGCAAAGGAGAAGAAAGGAAGAAAGATGAAGAGAAGAGCTTACCACACAACCTAGGCTGCAACTATGGAGCATCCACACCTCTCACCACTTCAACACATCAACAACAACATATAGCAACATCAACAAGAGCATCCAAAGCCAAAGAACACTTCAAACTTTCAAGAACTCCCTCACACAAGTAAGAAGAGATCAAAGAAGACCAAAGGAGAAGAAGAAGGAGATGAAGGACGTGAGGAGGAAGAGAGAGGCTGGAGAGATGAAGAAACCCTTCATCTGAAGGTAAGGGAAGCTTATAAGAGAAGTCAGCCGCAAAGCAAGTCAAGAGGTCAACAAAAGTGGCTGCAGCCGCACAAAACCGCAAGGGCGGATCAACCATGCGCAGGGGCGGCTCACCTGGGCGCAGGTGCGGCTGGCATGGTCCGTTGGGGCGGGTGACAGGTCAAGGCTCAAGCACTCTAGCTCATCTAGGCTCCAAAGACTAAGGCTCTTACATCTCACCCCCCTAAAAACAAGTTTCGTCCCGAAACTTGCAGGATCCCAAAACCTCTCGGACATGTAAGCCGAGGTAACACACACTCCTAAAAAACACCAGGTCAAACCTCTAACATTCTATATCCTCAATACAACATGGAGGTATCATGACTCCATCATCACCACTCTACACAAGGCCTAAAGGAAGATCATCTCTAGCCAAACACTAACCACATCACACTGGCATGGAGGAAAACCGTCTCCAGCCACCACGTACACATAACACTACTATGTGGAGGAAAACCATCTCCACTCACACTATGTCTATCAAAGATAGCATGGAGGAAAGAACCGTCTCCTACTAATCCTAACACATACACCATAGCATGGAGGAAAAAACCATCTCCAGCTATACCTATCTCGTGCTAGCAAACAGGATCTAACAGATCATATGCACACACAACTAGCACGAAAACATAACATATCACATAAGCACATAACATAAAAGCACCCACCCAGAAGGCACTAAGATCTACTCATAGACCCTACTGGTGCCTCTAACTCCGCATAAAACTCTAGATAGTTCCTCTGGATACTATTCTCTGTCTCCCAGGTAGCCTCATCTGGTCCTCGTCTAGACCACTGTATCCTCAACATAGGAATGTCCTTCGAACGCAGACGTCTCACACCCCGCTCTAGGACTGCGATAGGGTGCTCTACAGATGTGTGGTCCGGCTCAACCACCAGATCATCATAACTCACGATGTGCCCCGGATCTGGTATGTACTCCCTCAGCTGAGACACATGAAACACGGGGTGAACACCCTCTAACTTCGGAGGCAAAGCTAATCTGTAAGCCGCTCGCCCCACTCTATTTAGTATCTCGAAAGGGCCTACATATCGGGGACTCAACTTCCCCTTTATGCCAAAACGTCTGACGCCTCTTGTCGGAGATACTCTCAACCAGACATGAGCTCCTACCCTGAACTCTAGAGGGCGACGCCTCTTGTCTGCATACGACTTCTGGCGACTCTGTGCAACCAGCATCCTCTCTCTAATCAGCGCTACTCGAGCCATATTATCCTGAATCTGCTTTGGCGCTATCCCACTGATACTGCTAGGCTCGTCCCAACATAACGGTGTACGGCATCTACGTCCATACAATGCCTCATAACGAGCCATCCCTATAGATGCATGTCAGTTGTTGTTGTATGAGAACTCAACGAGTGGGAGGTAATCAGACCATCCCTGTCCCCAATCCAACACACAGGCTCGCAGCATGTCCTCTAAGGTCTGGATGGTCCTCTCTGACTGACCATCTATCTGGGGGTGAAACGCAATCGTGAAGTGTAGACTCGTCCCCAAAGCAGTCTGAATCTGTTGCCAGAATCTCGATGTGAATCGTCCATCACGATTAGAAACGATCATCCTCGGTACTCCATGGAGTCTCACTCTCTGTCTAGTGTACTCCTCAGCTAATCTGCTCACGGGCCACGTCTCTTTGATAGGGATGAAACGTGCCGTCTTCGTCAATCTGTCAATGATCACCCAGATGGCATCAAAGCTCCTACTGGTCCTCAATCCGGTCACAAAATCCATGGAGACGTCCTCCCACTTCCACTGCGGCACTGGTAGTGGATGGAGCTAACCTTCAGGCTTGAAATGCTCTATCTTGACCTGTTGACAGGTCGCACACTGAGCCACAAATCTGGCTACATCGGGCTTCAGTCCTCCCCACCAAAATGAACGTCTCACATCATGGTACATCTTACTCGTACCAGGGTGTATTAAGTAAGGTGTACAGTGAGCCTCCTGTAATATCCGCTGTCTTAACTCCGCATCTGTAGGGACACAGATACGATCATGTCGCCTCATAAATCCATCTGCCCCAATAGTAAACTAGGGTACCTCTCCACGAGACATCCTATCTCTGATCCTCGCTAAGGTCGGGCAGGTCCCCTGCTTTTGTTGGATCTCATCCAACAGACCAGGTAGAACCTCTAAGGTAAACAACTAGGCATCCTCATCAAGGAATTGGATGTCCATCTCTAGCCAGGCTAGATCCCTCTAAAGTTGGGGTTGTACAGTATGTCTGGCAATCGCCTTCTCTCGAGGCGTCTTCCTGCTCAAGGCATCAGCTACCACATTCGCCTTGCCAGGATGATACAAAATCTCAAGGTCAAAGTCCTTTATCAATTCAAACCATCGACGGTGGCGGTTATTCAATTCCCGCTGCGTGAAAATATACTTTAGACTCTTATGGTCTGTGAAGATTTGGCATGTAGCACCATACAGGTAATGTCTCCAGATCTTCAAAGCATGAACTACCGCTGCTAACTCCAGATCATGAGTCAGGTAGTTCTCCTCATACGTCTTCAACTGTCTAGATGCATATGCAATCACTCTACCGCTCTACATCAACACACATCCCAAGCCTAGCTTGGATGCATCACTGTAGACCACAAAATCCTCAAAACCCTCTAGCTGTGCCAAAACAGGAGCAGAAGTCAAACGCCTCTTCAACTCCTCAAAACTTTGAGCACACTGGTCGGTCCATACAAATCTAGTAGTCCTCCTCAAAAGACTAGTCAGTGGGCGGGCAATCACAGAAAATCCCTCTACAAAGCGTTTGTAATAACCGGCTAAGCCAAGAAAGCTACGTACGTCCTTGACGTTCGTCGGTGTCGTCCATGCAGCAACAGACTCGATCTTTTCCGGGTCAACCATGATCCCATCGGCGGAGACAATATGTCCAAGGAAAGCAACCTTAGACATCCAAAACTCGCACTTAGAGAGCTTGGCGTACAACTCTCTATCCCTAAAAATCTGCAATACCGTCCTCAGGTGTCCTGCATGCTCCTCTCTGCTACGAGAGTATACCATAATGTCATCAATGAAAACTACTACGAACTAATTTAGGAAGTCGATGAAGATGTTGTTCATCAACTCCATGAAAACTGCTGGGGCATTCGTCAGCCCAAATGGCATCACTACAAACTCGTAGTGTCCATAACGGGTACGAAATGCCGTCCTGTGCACATCCTCCTCTCTCACCCTCAGCTGGTGATACCCAGAACGCAAGTCAATCCTGGAGAAAACTATCGCTCCTTGTAACTGATCAAGTAGATCATCAATACGAGGTAATGGATACCTGTTCTTGATGGTCACCTTGTTCAGCTCTCTGTAATCTATGCACAGTCTCAACGATCCGTCCTTCTTCTGCACGAAGAGGACCGGTGCACCCCATGGTGAAACGCTAGGGCGTATGAAGCCCTTCTCAGTCAACTCCTCGAGTTGCTTCTTCAGCTCCAGCATCTCGGCAGGTGCCATACAGTATGGGACCTTCGAGATGGGTCTCGTGGCAGGCTCTAAGTCAATGCTAAAATCTACGCTCCTCTGAGGTGGCAAGCTAGATGGCTTTGCGAATACGTCTGTAAACTCACAAACCACCGATATGTCCTACAAAGCTGGACTCTCTCCATCCTTCATGGCGTAACACCAGAAGGCATCACATCCTTGTGCAATCAGTCTAGCTGCTCGTACAACACTGATGAAAGATCCTGTCTTCCCAAGGTCCCAACCCCGGAAGACCTCTATCGGACATAAGTCGGTAGAGACTGTGACAGTCCTCTTACCCACATATAACACCGCACGATGTCTACGCATCCAATCCATACCTAATATGACTTCTTCATGCATCAAAGACATGACTAAGAAGTCAACAAGTAGTACACGAGTCCCTAAGCGTAGGGGACAACTACGTATCTCCTGGGTACCTCTGACCCTACTACCATCAGGTAACCCTATACTAAAGGGTGCCTCCTCTATGGTAGACAAACTCAAACGCTCAACACAAGAAGCAGAAACAAATGAATGCGTAGCACCCGTATCAAATAAAACTCTAACAGGTAAACCATGTAACAGAATGGTACATGTAGCAGCTGGTGCTGGTGGCTCCTCAGCACTCCTCAACTCAAAAGCACGGCCTCGAACTCCTCGGGCATCACTAGTACTAGCCTCTCTACCTCTACACCTACTCGGTCCAGGAGCTGAACCCTGAGTAGCAAGTGTCCCTAGAACCCTCTGTTGTCCCTGATGCTGAGGCGGTCTCTGCCCACCTCCCGCTGCACCTGCAGGGGAAGAACCCTGTTGTGATGGCGCCTTGCCCTGACGGCAAAACGTGGCTATAGGTCCTGGCTTCCCGCACGAGAAGCAAGTCAACGGTGCTCTAGGGCAATCAGCCCTCATATGTCCATAGGCCCCGCAGTTGTAACACTGCCGGCCTCTATCAGTAGTCTGTGCAGACACTGGAATACTCGAGCGGCCTTGAGTCTAACCTCGCCCGAATCCAGATGCTCCTACACTAGTCGGTGCTGTACGCTGTCTCTTCTCAAACCGTCCGGTCTGAGAAGTCCTCCTCTGGCTAACCTTCTCTCTCTCATAAGCAGAAGCCCGATCCTAGTAGTTTGCCAAAGAGTCACAATGAAATCCCGCCATATATGAACGCGTACTCTCCCTCAGACGTCGGGAGAATAGGTATACGTGCTGGTCCTCAGAAGGTGCAGTTGGACCCAGCAATGCTAACTCAGTCCGGAAGCGGCGAATAGCATCTGTAATGGGTACGTCCTCCAAGCCTGCTTCCACAAAATCTTGCAGCTTCTCCCTCCTCAGTGAGGCAGGGCAGAATTGCTCCCTCAGTAGAGTCCTCATCTGCTCATAGGTGATGACTCATGCTCTAACTGTCCTCCACCACTAATATGCTAGGTCACGGAATAGAGACTGTACTAGCTCTATCCGTCTGTCCTCTGGGCAACGAATAGACTCTAAAGTTGAGTCTACATGCCCAATCCACACCTCAGTCTCTAGGCTGATCTCCCCAGAGAAGTGTGGTACTCCTTGTTGGTGGAATGCCTTCAACCAGGTATCTGGTCGAGGCCCTCTAGTCTCCTCCACAACTCGAACTAGCTCAGCTACACGAACTGGTGCAACTGGCACCTAGGTAGCTCCATGGGATTCCTCTGATAATCCCTCTTGCCTTGGTAGGTCTGGGGCTCGTCAAACCGCTCTGATGGCCTCCTCAAACTGCCTAAGATACTCCTTGAACTTTGATCCGCCCATGGAGACACGGTCTGAGCTTTTAGACTGGCCTGGATGGATTTGCAGTCTCCTGGACCCACCACTCCTCGTAGCTGGAACAAAGCTCTCAGTAACCTCCTCATGAGCCTCCTCCACCACTGGTGGATCTGCAGCGGGAGCTGGTCCCTGTCTCCTCTCTCTTGGAGGAAGAGGTGGTCTACCTCTACCTCTGCCTACAGTAGTAGCTCTAGTCCGAGCCATCTGCGGGGTATGCACACCTAACGTATAAGGCTCTATATAGGCCATATGTATAGATATATATATAATACTTAATAATACATGCACACATATCATCACATAAAAGGTATATATATATATATATATATATATATATATATATATATATATATATATATATCTATACTGTCGAGATCCTCAGATGGGTGACGACTTCTGTACACACTATCCCAAAACATCTGTACTCGCTTTAAAACCAAAACTCTTTAAAACGTCAAACCCCATGTGGGTTCTATTTGTTTATCCACTCTACCTTTATTGCAGATAGCAAGTGCCATTGTTGTCAACCTAAGGCTCTAATACCAACTCTGTAACACCCCGAATCCGCTGGACTCGGAATGCTACATTGGACTAGGATCTCACAATGGATCCTGACCCTAGCCTGACAACAAGTTCACTGGATCTTACAACAAGGCACAAGTAGAGTAAAAACAAATACATAAAAGCTGTATGATACAACAAAAGAGTTTACAAACTCAAAGCCGAGTACAAAACCATAACAACATCAACCACAACTGATACAAAAGATCCTCAACCCACGCATCGTGATGTACAGAAGTCCTCGGCTAGTCACACCATCTGGCTCACTCTGCAGTCTTCCTAACCTGCAGATCATCTACAACACGGTATACACCGTTAGCTACAGCAATAGAGAAGCATGATAGTAATAGCACAAACACACCACAACATCTCATATATGCAATGCCACACACGTTCATTTATTATCTTTGATTACGTTATACCATTACTAATTCAACTTCTTTTGTAACACGAGGAGCCTCAAGAACCCCGCCCCATCCAACGTAACACAAGAGTTTTGCATGGGGGTGGCCGTCACTCGTCCCCTCCTGTGAGATCATCTTCAGGGCACCTCCTCCTAACCCAGCAGGCGGAGACCGGTGGTTACCACCCGTTATAATACACTTGGGCCATATAACTGTAATGAATGGTCGTCCTAGTCCGGTTTAAGTTATAAATGCACAACCATATGAACACACACAACCATTACAATCATACAATCCACAACTGCACGCTAAGTAAGTCCTATGGACTTACCTGATACTCTCGTATCCTCTACCACGTCACAGCTTCCCCTCGGGGAAGAAACCAACGCCTGCAAGAGCAAGGCACACAACATCACAACCTGAAAGGGGTTAGGAGACTCGTCTCCATAACCAGAACCAACCTACAACCTAAAAGATCAACACAAGCTCGCATATGCCTATAGCATACTCTCAACATTAACACAAGTGCCTAAGGCACATCTCTAACATACAACTCATCCTAACCATCCTAACCTAGCTATCAACTAAGCCAAGGCCAAAGGAAAGGAAGGAAGGAAGACATACCAACAAGGTATGTACCAACAGAAGCAAGAACACACCAGCCAACCCAGTGAGGCGCAGGGGCGGCTCACCAAGGGCGCATGGGCGGCTCCACACCAGGCGCAGGTACGGCTCAAGTCAAGCGCAGGGGCGGCCAACTGTGCAGAGAGTTGGTCCCAACTTCTCTTCAGCTCCTTTCTCGATTCTCTTCACGTCCTCAACACATCACAACAACACATATGCATAAAATACACACATATGATCATCACAACATCTAGGAAGGATCCAACACAAGTCCAAACTTGTGATTCCTAAGCTAAAGAGGAAGATAAGAAGAAAAGGAGAAGGAAGGAAGAAAGATGAAGAGAAGAGCTTACCACATAACCTAGGCTGCAACTATGGAGCATCCACACCTCTCACCACTTCAGCACATCAACAACAACACATAGCAACATCAGCAAGAGCATCCAAAGCCAAAGAACACTTCAAACTTTCAAGAACTCCCTCACACAAGTAAGAAGAGATCAAAGAAGACCAAAGGAGAAGAAGAAGGAGATGAAGGACGTGAGGAGGAAGAGAGAGGCTGGAGAGATGAAGAAACCCTTCATCTAAAGGTAAGGGAAGCTTATAAGAGAAGTCAGCCGCAAAGCAAGTCAAGAGGTCAACAAAAGTGGCTGCAGCCGCACAAAACCGCAAGGGCGGATCAACCATGCGCAGGGGCGGCTCACCTGGGCGTAGGTGCGGCTGGCATGGTCCGCTGGGGCGGCTGACAGGTCAAGGCTCAGGCACTCTAGCTCATCTAGGCTCCAAAGACTAAGGCTCTTACAACCACAACAGATATCGCCCTTCGACTTCCCCTTGATCTTGCGTTAATCATCTACCAGCATGGCAGCAAAATCCGGCACTCCTCCTGTAACCATACAAAATAAACTCAAAAGCTCCCCTTGTTTGATCTTCTGGGGCGTCTCATTGCGCACCAAAAGTGTCTCACTGAAGATCCGGTGAGCTAGGAGGAAGGCGAGGTGATAGATAATACGCTCCCGGGAATCTCCGAGCTGCCATCTGTCTCTATGATTTGTAACGTGGGCAATCTCGCCCCAAAAACTCCGAGTCACCGCTCGGGAAGGAAAATCAAAAATTGTAGGTGTCGGGAAGCCGAAAATCTCCCTAAACTGATCCATCAGAACTGTGTAGTTCCTGTTTAGCAGCCTATACTTGATCCCATGATGCTCCGGCACATAGGTCACCGAACTAACAAACTCCATCGTCGGCTCCAGATAAGTCGGTGCTCTAATGGCCATGAACTCCTCCAGGCCAACCATCGATATGATCTTCCTCAAGTCCTCCGCCACATGGAGGCACTAGAAGGTATCAACATCAAGGAAACATGGGCCAATGATAGGGCGCCCACAAATGCGATTGTAATCCCGCTAGTGTCGCTCGTGGATCACCGGAATCGTAAACTTTGAAGCTGAAGAAGGAGAGGAATGTTGTGAACTGCTAGGCCTGTCTCTCAAGGCCAACTAACGATCTGATCTGCGTGGGCTACTCAAACTCAATGAACACCTCGGTCGCCAAGAACACCTCGGTCGAGACACAATCGACTGGACTGAGGCGAACTACTATTCATACGCAACTTCTGAATTTGTAAGCTTTTTCCCCCAAAATCACTACCAAAAGCTTCCTATGGGGTACTTATATCCTTTTCAGCAACAATCTATGGCGACCAATGTCAGATCTATCCATAATCTTCAAAAGAAGAAAGGAGTTAGGGTTTGAAGCAAAATACCCCAGATTCTGCAGAATGAAGCATTTTCCGTGCTGTTTGTTGCTTGGAAACTGAATCTCGTGCTTCCTCCGGTGATTTCGAGCCAAGAACCATGGAAAACGAGCAACAATTGAGATTTTGAGGGTAGGGTAGCCGCGGTCGAGGTGGTCGTGAGAGGGAAAAGGTGGGAATAGAGAGAAACTGTTGCGCCTTTTATACCCCTCACTGAATTTGATTAAAACTCAATCGAGATGTTCCTGAGTGGACCGAGGTGTCAGAATGGATGTCAGACCTAGTCACCTCGGTTGACGAAGAACATCTCGGTCGAGGTGCTGTGACAGCAATCGAGATGTGTCTCAGTCAAACTCCGTCTTCTCAATTTCTCGAACTTCCGTCCTTCCATGTAGCTCCTGAGTTGCAATTTCTTCTTAGAGAGTACATGGTTCCTGTCTAGGAGGACGCAAAAACACGAAGCAAACTATCTAAACTAAGCTAGAAAAGGGAAAAGAAAGCAATACCTTGAGTTGCCTCCCAAGAAGCGCTTGGTTTAAGGTCATTAGCTGGACCGTATGCCATCCTCAAATAAGGTATAATGGCGCAATTTCTTCAGTTGGGACTTCCGGTCAGTACTTCTTCAGCCTATGACCGTTGACCTTAAAACTTCCACTAGTTTTGCCCCATATTTCAACTGCACCATAGGGAAAAACAATTTTCACAACGTAAGGTCCTGCCCATCTAGATTTCAACTTACCTGGAAAGAGGCGGAGGTGGGAGTTGAAGAATAGAACAAGATCTCCTTCTTTGAGCTCATTAGGAATGATATGCTGGTCATGCCATCTCTTCGTTCTTTCCTTGTAGATTTCTGCATTCTCATAGACGTTTAAGTGCAACTCCTCTAGCTCATTAATATCTAAAAGTCTCTTCTCTCTAGCTTCCTTGATATCGAAATTCAACCACTTGATTGCCCAATATGCCTTGTGTTCCAGCTCAACGGGTAGATGACAAGACTTCCCATATACCAAATTGTAAGGGGTGGTACCAATGGGAGTCTTGAATGCAGTCCTATAAGCCCAAAGAGCATCGTCCAACTTCATGGACCAATCCTTCCTTGTCCTTGAAAATGGAGCAAGGAGGCTTAGCTTCCAAGACACTTCATCAAATAGAGCTCAACTCACCTCGCTTAGCAATGACGTGAAGCAATTGAAGGAGCTTTTAGTAGCTCAAACAAAGAAGGAGCATGATGGTGGATACCAAGGAAGAAACAACTATCAAGGGCCGAGGAACAACAATTACAACAACAATAGAAACTCCAATAACAACAATTGGAGATCTAATCAACAAAAATCCGGTAACCCTTTTCCTCATGCTGAAAATACTTCTAATCCCCCTTCTTCTTCTTCTACTCCATTGATAAGCCAGGAGCCTGCATCAAGCTCGTCCCAGCCACCAAAGAAAGAGGCTGTGGTGGAGGCAACATTGATCAAGCTCAACGCTATGGAGACATCGATGAATTCATTTTCGAAGGCACAAAAGGCCTTAGAGCAACAATTTTTCAACAAGACGAATGAAGCGCCAAGAGATCTAGGGAAGCTCCCAGCAAGGACAGAGAGCAACCCTAAGGGATAGATTATGGCAATCACAACATGCAATGGATTGAAAACTGAAGATTCAGTACCTCGGTCGAGCCACGACCAGACGAACACTTCGGTCGAGGTACCAACCTAGGTGGAGCCCCAAAAAGCGAAAGATAAATCTGAAGTTTATGTTCCACCTCCTGCATATAAACCACCACTTCCATTCCCTCAGTCAAGGGCGAGGGCACATCTAGACAAGCACTTCGGTAAGTTTCTACACCTTATGAGTAAGCTACATATTAACATCCCTTTCATTGATGCCATTCTAGGGATGCCCGCCTATGGGAAGTTTCTAAAAGAGATCCTATCTAGAAAACGGAAGCTGGAGGATTTTGGTGAACTAAGGATGACATCTAAGTCTTCAGAGCTCATTCAAATAATGAAGGAGAAGATGCCACCTAAATTAAGGGATCCCGGTTCATTTTGCATTCCCGTTCAAGTTAGGGATGTAACCTATGATGCCTTGTGTGATCTAGGGGCCAGCGTGAGCATCATTCCGCTTGAGCTATGTGAAAAAGTCGACCTTGGAGAACCCAAGCCGGTGAAGATGACACTATACATGGCAGATCGCTCCATTACCCGTCCCGTGGGTATTTTGGAAGACGTTCCCATCAAGTTAGGTAATTTCTACATACCTATAGACTTTGTTGTACTTGACATTCCTGCAGATTATCCCATTCCTATCATTCTCGGGAGGCTATTTCTAGCAACTTCGGGTTGCAATGTGGATTGTAAGAAGGCCAAGTTGAAATTAAACATTGGTGTAGATCATGTGGAGTTTGCATTGCTTGCTGCAATGAAGGGAGAGCCGCTGGAGGATGACATCTTCAACATCTATGATGAAGAAGAATCAAGAGAATTGGTGAGCTCTATCCTAATTAACGATCCTCTTGAAAAAGTTCTTAGTTTTAGTTTAATGGAGGAAGGTATACATGTCTCTTGTGATGTAGATATACGGAGCTTAAAAGCATTGGAAGAAGATCCAAGAGCTAAGTGGCTGAAGGTATTTCTATGGTCGTCTATACCCAATCAAAAGTAAATCCCGACTTAGCACTTAAACAAGTATAGTGGTTAAGTAAGGGTCGAACCCAAGAGAGTTAAGGTGTTTTATTAGATGCAATTGTCGATTATAGTAACAAGTAACAAGGGGGGGGGGTTGGTTGAATTGATGCACACAAAAACTTATGAAAATGATTAATGCGACAAGTAAGACAATGATGGGTGAATCTACACTAGGTTGATTCTAAGCATGCAATTGCTACTTTGGTGAGTTCCTTTTACAAGTTTTCAAGTAATCTCCCGTTTCGATCATATATATGTGTTGAGCCAACCGGCATCAACACAACTTAACAGGTTAGTGTTCCGTAAACCTACAAGAACAAATAACAAGTTAGCTTTCAAACAAAGACTGAAGGATATAAAGAGAAGATTAAAACCGTTAAACTTATCTTTATATTTGTGTTCCTTTTCTTTAAGTAATTACAACCCGTTATTACTTAAAGTTACTACTAGATTAAAGACCCGAACCCGGAACCTATAAAATCCTAGTTATTTGCATGCACTTTAGAACCTAAGGTGATCAATCTCAAGTAATAGTAAAACATGCAATTAGACAATGGAGATCAAGGAAACACAAAGCATTACTGAATAAAAACTTATATTAAAGAAAACTTACAACCAAAGTAACAACGCAGCTTCAAACCAACCCAATGTAGCAAGGGAGTTAGCAACTCATTACAAAGGTAGCAAGATAATCTAAGTGGATAATTTGTTGGCTAACAACATGGATGATTATAGCAATCAACCAAGGACTATTTATACTACAAAAGACACTAAATAGGAGTAAATGGCCGGCCCAAAACAACCACCTTTAATGCCATAAAGGTGGTGTGAACAGCCGGAGTAAAGCTTATGATGTTAAACCGCAGGGGTGGCCTTCAGTTCCGCAGGGACGGTGAAGGCAAAAACGCTTGATCTTCTTCATGGCCGCAGGAGCGGCTAGGCAATTCCGCAAGGGCGGATCTTTAATGCTCTTCAAACGTCTAACCCTTCAACTTCTTGACGTTTCTAATGCCAAGCCGCCGGGGCGTCCCTATGTCAATGCAGGGGCGGTGACACAACCTCTTCGTCTTCCAGCTCCCAAGTTGAGGCGCAGGCAGAGGCGCAGCGGAAGGCGCCTCTGCCTCTTCGGGTTTTCGGTTTATCCAAGGATTTTCATGCTTTTTTTTTTTCATTTTCTTAGGCTTTTTCTCTCTTTTTTTTTTGTGAATTTCAAACTGAATTCAAATGCAACTCAAAACAAAACAACTCAAATGAAAACAAATCAAAACAAGACGCAATGACACTGTACAAGCAATGAAATGTCCCTCCCCCATACTTGAAGTACACTTTGTCCTCAAAGTGGAAATGAGACAAAGATAAATGTGGGAAAAGGGAAATAAATGTACCCCTCAGTGGGATGGTCCGGATGGACCACCTGGACCCTCCTCCGGTGGGTAAGGAAAATGGTGGAAGAAGTGCTCCTGCCGGCGGTAGAGCGTGTCGATGCGGCCCTCCTGAGCCTCCATCCTCTCTCTAAATGAAGTCTCGTAGCTAGCTTGCCAAGCCAGCTGCTGAGTCTCCAACTGCTGCTGATGAGCTGCCTGCCAAGCATCCTATCGGCGGTCGAAGTGAGTGGTCATGGAGGAGACGAAGCTGGACTGCCACGCTTGCTGCTGCTCAAGCATGGACCACTAGTACTCGGTCTGCCATGCTTGATGCTATGTGGTCAAGGCTGCCATCTGAGCCTGAAGACTCTCCATGGCCTGACTGTCGTCCCGTGCTGCAATAGGCATCTCCTCATCATTGGCCGGGGCCTGGTTGGAGCCTGCAACATATCTCCCAACAATATCCTCTTGAGGCCATCTCGGCGGAACGGGGTCAGCTGGTACGTACAACTCGGAGAGCTCGTCTCCCAGTGGAAGTCGCCGGGGGAGGTATTTAATGTGACTCCCATCTGGTAAAGAGAGCCAAAAGAGGTTCTCCCCGTCCCTCCTGAGGAGCCTACACCTCCTCAACATACCCTCCGTATATAGTGGGGCCTCTAGTCCGTCCTCCAATGCAGGTAGCTCCATCACCTGTGCAGCTAACAAGGAGATGATCCCGCCTCCCACAATGTCTCGTGGCTCATTCTTCCTAATGCGCATCAAAGCGGATAGGAAGAGGTATGGCCAATCTGGTACCCAGTCGTTCGTGGGGAGACAGGCGTATAGCAGTGGAAGGTCCTTGAGAGCGACCTTATTCTCCTCCTTGTGTCCACAGAAGACACTCATGAAGATCTTCGAGATGAGCCTCAAATAGGGGTGAGTGAATTTGTTGGAGTACTCACCCCCTGCATGAAACTCAGATCTAGTGGCGGCCTGCCAAAACTCCATCAAGTCCGGTGTCAGGATGGGTTCTCACCAGTCATCGGAAGCAGCAATGGTCACCCCTAATGCCTCCTGCAGTTTGGTGTAGTCCAATGTATACTTCCTTTTGTTGAACTTGAATGAAAGTCCAACGCAATTGTGGTCCACCGTTTCCATTTTGAATGTGGCGATGAATTGGCGGCTGAGCTCGGGGTGTGTTGGAGCACTTCTTACCAGAAAATCACCGAGCCCAGCATTGTTGAGGAATTCCTGCATGCTCTCCAGCATGCCAAAACGTTCCAAGGTAGGAACGTCCAGAAACCGGGTTGCATATACATCCCGACCTTGTACGATCCTATACCGTTCCTTCTCACCTTCCGAAAACTTATATTTCCTCTGATCTTCCATCTCTTGCAGTTGAACAATCAAAGGAATTAGAAATTTCAGAAAATTGAGAAATAAACGAACCCTATGTTGTGTTTTCCGCAGGGGTGCCTGAAGCAGGCGCAGAGGCGGGAGCTTGCAGGCGCAGGGGCGGGCGAAGAGCAGAGGGCGATTTGGGAGTCGGCGAAGGTTGTGTTGTTGGGGCTGTTCTAGCGTCGTCTGTATTGGTGTAGGCTTCGCCGGAGGTGGGCAGTGGAGGGCCGAGTGTGTTGGTGAGTGAGAGGTTTGAGGGGATGTTGTTTGTGTGTGGTAGTGAGGGCTGGTGTCGCAGAGGGGGCGGTTGAGGCCAAGTCGCCGGAGGTGGCGCAAGAGCGTCTTGACAGGGCGGTGTGAGAGCATTCGGAGGGCGCATGCAGGGGCTTGTGGAGGCGAGGTGAATTAGGGTTCGAAGAGTGAATGGAGGTGGAATGAAAAGGGCGGTAGATGTAGGTTATTTTTAGGAAGTGTATTTTTTTCTTTACTTAATAAAACCGCAGGGGCGGCGGTTGTCACCGCGGGGGCGGTGACAAGGAAGAGGGGGTATGCAGCCTCAACGCCGGGGGCGGTGCTAAGGATGCGTGTCAAGGATGGCCGCCGCAGGGGCGTGGGGTGTCACCGCGGGGGCGGTGACCAATATGTTGCAGACGCTGGCCCGGTGCCGGGGGCGGCGCTGGGCAAGGGTGTCACCGCGGGGCAGGGTCACTTAACCGCAGGGGCGGTTTTCTTGACAGAAGCTCCTCTTCTTATTCCTTCGGGTTGCCTCCCGAATCAGCGCCTTTGTTTTACGTCGTTGGCTCGACGTAAGGACTCTACCTCTATGATTGAGCCTCCTCCAGCATCACCTTTGGGTTTATAACCGTTTGTGAAGGTAATCCTCCGGAGGACCTAATTTCAATTCTTTTAATGGATTCCGCCATTTGACGAACCTGTTTTTCAAGGTTCTTGATGCTAGATTCTGTTGTTTGGACATGATTAGCAAAGTGATTAGTGAAAGCCTGCAACATATCTTCAGTTGATTGATACTTACCTTGACGGGGCTGTTGTTGTTGGTTTCGTTGATCCCTCCAACAAAAGTTCTGTTGGTCACGCCAGTTTGACATGAAATTATGTGCATAGGGATCGTTCCTAGGCTTTTGCTGCTGTGGTTGTCCATAACCAATTGCGTTCACCTCAGCATCAACATCTTGGACTTGGGGACACATGTCCATTGGATGATATGGGTCAGCATACACTCCACAAGGTTTAAGCTGCTGTGGGGTTCCCATAAGTGTTAGTCTTTTCACCATTTCCTTCAGTTCTGCTAGCTCAGTGGAGATCTCACTCTTCCCGGAACTCACAGCATGAACTCCTTTCTTGGACGGGGTCCTTCCAAAGTTCTGAGTTCCTTCCGCTAGTTCCTGTATCTTTTCCAAAGCAAAGTCAGGAGTAGAGTTAAGAATATTACCTCCGCAAGCCGCATCGACGATCCTCCTTTCATTGTCTAGCAAGCCATTGTACAGGTACAAGACTAGATCTTGTGTTGAATATCCGTGAAAAGGACAGTTGGATCGGAGGCGTGCAAACCTTTCGAAGTACTCATAAAGAGTTTTGTTCGCCTCTTTCTCGATGTTCCTTATAGCTTTCTTCAAGCTGTTTGCCTTCTTGGTTGGAAAGTATTTCTCCAAAAACGCCTTGTGAAGATTTTCCCAAGTGTCGATGCTCCCGGATGGAAGGTGGTAATACCAATCATCCGCGGAATCTTTGAGTATGAAGCCGAATGCCCTCATCTTGATTTGTTCTTTGGTAATGTTGGCCGGCTTCATGCTCATACACACGGTATGGAACTTCCCAAGGTGTTTGATGGGGTCTTCACCACTTAGCCCATGGAAAGATGGAAGCAAGTGAATGAGGCCCGGCTTGAGCTCAAAATTGACTCCTTCCCCTAATGCCGGTATAGTGACCGCAAGGGGGTTTTGAGCCAAGGTGGGCTGCGTGAGTTGACGAAGTGTACGGTCATCCATCTCTTGTTGAAGTTGTTGTTGTCTGCATTGCCGGATGTGCGTCCTCTCAATTTCTGGATCAAAGGTAGCAAGATCGGGGTTAGTAGCACGGGTTTGAACTATAAAAATGGTTCAAACAAATAATCAATAATAACAATAAAACACTAAAACTCCCCGGCAACGGCGCCAAAATTTGACTAAAGGTATTTCTATGGTCGTCTATAACCAATCAAAAGTAAATCCCGACTTAGCACTTAAACAAGTATAGTGGTTAAGTAAGGGTCGAACCCAAGAGAGTTAAGGGGTTTTATTAGATGCAATTATCGATTATAGTAACAAGTAACAAAGGGGGGGGGGGGTTTGGTTGAATTGATGCACACAAAAACTTATGAAAATGATTAATGCGACAAGTAAGACAATGATGGGTGAATCCACACTAGGTTGATTCTAAGCATGCAATTGCTACTTTGGTGAGTTCCTTTTACAAGTTTTCAAGTAATCTCCCGTCTCGATCATATATATATATGTTGATCCAACCGGCATCAACACAACTTAACAGGTTAGTGTTCCGTAAACCTACAAGAACAAATATCAAGTTAGCTTTCAAACAAAGATTGAGGGATATAAAGAGAAGATTAAAACCGTTAAACTTATCTTTATATTTGTGTTCCTTTTCTGTAAGTAATTACAACCCGTTATTACTTAAAGTAACTACTAGATTAAAGACCCGAACCCGGAACCTATTAATCCTAGTTATTTGCATGCACTTTAGAACCTAAGGTGATCAATCTCAAGTAATAGTGAAACATGCAATTAGACAATGGAGATCAAGGAAACACAAAGCATTACTGAATAAAAACTTATATTAAAGAAAACTTACAACCAAAGTAACAACGCAACTTCAAACCAACCTAATGTAGCAAGAGAGTTAGCAATTCATTACAAAGGTAGCAAGATAATCTAAGTGGATAATTTGTTGGCTAACAACATGGATGATTCTAGCAATCAACCAAGGACTATTTATACTACAAAAGATACTAAATAGGAGTAAATGGCCGGCCCAAAACAACCACCTTTAATGCCATAAAGGTGGTGTGAACAACCAGAGTAAAGCTTCTGACGTTAAACCGCAGGGGCGGCCTTCAGTTCCGCAGGGGCGGTGAAGGCAAAAACGCTTGATCTTCTTCATGGCCGCAGGAGCGGCTTGGCAATTCCGCAGGGGCGGATCTTTAATGCTCTTCAAACGTCTGACCCTTCAACTTCCTGACGTTTCTAATGCCAAGCCGCCGGGGCGTCCCTATGTCAACGCAGGGGCGGTGACACAACCTCTTCGTTTCCAGCTCAAGTTGAGGTGCAGACAGAGGCGTAGTGGAAGGCGTAGGGGAGCTGGTCTTCGTTTCTTCAGGGCAAGTCACCGCAGGGGCGCCAAGGAGTGGCGCAGGGGCGGTGACACACTTCATGGCCGGCACTGGCGAAGGCGCATGGAGCGCTCCGGTGTAAGGCGTCACCCGCAAGGGCGGTGACAAGGCTCCGCTGGGGCGATGAGGCAACAAAAGCTTTGCTTCGTGAACGATCTTCACTCCTAAGTGCTTATAACTCCTTCCTTAGCTTCTTTTAGTCTTCTTCTTTAGGACCAAGGAGTTAGTAGCATAAACCGACACAAATGCAATAAAAAGACTCTAAAAACTATCCTAAATGATAGTGATTCCATCACCTATCACTAAGATTGAGAAACTAATCCAGGAAAAGAAAAGCATATTATTTTTCGGTCCCAGTTCCATTACCTCAACCGAGGCACTTCCTGGACCCAGCGAGGTGTTCTTATCTGAAGAACATTTCGGTTACCAACCTCGGACCACGACCGAGGTCACAAGCGAGATGATGTCAACTGAGACTTCAAAAAGTCCAGTTCTTCGATCTAAGTCCACTTCACTAGAAGGAGGAAGCACAAATCCACCTTAGAAAGCACCCCCAGTCGTGGAGCTTAAACCGCTTCCGAATCACTTGAGGTATGTTTTCCTTGGTCCGGATTCTATTTATCCCGTTATCGTTAGTGCTTCGTTTTCTTAAAATGAATTGTCTAAACTGATGCATGTTCTGAGGATACATCGAAAAGCTTTGGGTTATACTATTGATGATCTTGTTGGTATTAAGACTTCTTTTTGCATGCATAAGATACTAATGGAAGATGATCATAAGACTTCACGGGAACCTCAAAGATGGTTAAATCCGATCATGAAAGAGGTTGTGAAGAAGGATATTCTTAAGTTGTTGGATGCAGGTATCATATTTCCTATATCGGATAGTAAGTGGGTGAGACCGGTGCATGTTGTTTCAAGGAAAGGAGGGATGACCGTTGTGACGAATAAGAACAACGAGTTGATCCCAACTAGGACCGTTACGGGTTGAAGGATGTGCATTGATTATAGGAAGCTGAACGTGGCCACTAGGAAAGACCACTTCCCGCTTCCCTTCATCGACCAAATGCTTGAACGGTTAGCTCAACACTTCCATTTTTGCTATCTAGATGGTTATAGTGGCTTCTTTCAGATTCCTATCCATCCGAATAATCAAGAGAAGACCACTTTCACTTGTCCATGGGAACATTCGCCTACAGGAGGATGCCATTCGGATTGTGTAAAGCACCCGCTACCTTTCAACGTTGTATGATGGCTATCTTTTCCGAGTACATTGAGGAGATCATGGAGGTATTCACGGATGACTTTTCGGTATATGGTTCCTCTTTTGATAAATGTTTGACTAACCTTTCTCTAGTGCTACAACGTTGTGAAGACACTAATCTTGTTCTAAATTGGGAGAAGTGTCACTTTATGGTTAACGAAGGAATTGTTCTAGGACACCTCGTTTCCAACCGAGGTATTGAGGTCGATCGAGCTAAGATCGAGACTATTGAGAAACTTCCTCCCCCTTGTTCAGTTAAAAGGTGTGCGGAGTTTTCTCGGGCATGCAGGTTTCTACAAGAGGTTCATCAAGGATTTCTCAAAAATCTCTAAACCACTCACTAATCTTTTGAATAAGGATGTTGTTTTTGAGTTTTCGCAGGAATGCCTTGATGCTTTTTATAGGATAAAGGAAGCGTTGATTACCGCTCCCATCATTCAACCTCCCGATTGGACCTTACCCTTTGAGATCATGTGTGATGCTAGTGATGTGGCCGTAGGAGTGGTACTTGAACAAAAGAAGGATGGCCGAACCAACGCTATTTACTATGCTAGCAAGACGCTAGATGAAGCTCAACTGAACTATGCCACCACTGAAAAGGAGCTCTTGGTGGTTGTATATGCTTTTGAGAAATTTCACTCTTACTTGCTTGCTGATAAGGATGGCCGGACCAACGCCATTTACACCGACCATGCAGCCATTCGTTACTTGCTTGCTAATAAGGATGCAAAGCCGCACCTCATTCGTTGGATTCTCTTGCTTCAAGAGTTTAACCTAGAGATTCGCGATAAGAAGGAATCTGAGAATTCTGTTGCGGATCACCTCAGCCGGCTACCTTCCTCCTCGCTCGAGAAGGATGACCTACCCATAGATGATTCATTTCCCGATGAGCACTTGCATTTGTTGGAACGTTGGACAGATTCCTTTGTCTCACCCCATGATGAAGGTGAAGTATGAGGTGAGGACACCTTACAACTTATTTGAAGATAATTCACGGTCCAACTAGCGACCTTAAACCAAGCGCTTTTTGGGAGGCAACCCAAGGTATTGCTTTCTTTTCCCATTTTCTAGCTTGCTTTTAGATAGTTTGCATCGCTTTGTTTTTGCGTCCTCTAGACAAGAACCAGGTACTTTATAAGGAAGGATTGCAGCTCAGGAGCTACACTAGAAGGACAGAAGTTCGAGAAATTGAGATGACGGAGCTTGACTAAGACACATCTCGGTTGCTGTTACAACACCTCGACCGAGATGTTCTTGGGTAACCGAGGCGACTAGGTTTGACATCCAGCCAGACACCTTGAGGTGAAATCAAAATCAACAAGGGGTTTAAAAGGTGAGACGGTTTTCTCTCTCTTCACATTTTCCCTCCCAAGCGAACCTCGACCGCGGCGGTTCCAAGCCGTCAAATCTTCGATTCTTGCTCGTTTTCCATGATTCTTGGCTTGATTACACCGGAAGAAGCAAGAAGATCAGTTTCTAAGCATCAAATAGCAAGAAAAACGCTCCAAATCTGCAGAATCTGGGTATTTCGTTCCAAAACCTTAACTCGTTCTTCTTTCATTGATTCTGCACAGATGTGGGTTTGGTTTTCACTTTCTATTGTTGAAAACGATATAAGTACCCCTTAGGAAGCCTTTGGTAGTGATTTGGGGGGAAAAGAACTTACTGATTTGAGAATTGCGAACGAATAGCGCTTCGCCTCAATCCAGTCGGTTGTGTCTCGGCCGAGGTGTTCTTGAGGCACCGAGGTGACCTTGTCAGAAATTATAAGTAGCAGATCTGATCGCCAGTTGGTCTTGAGAGACAGACCTAGTAATTCCTACCAGTCTTCTCCTTCTTCTGCTTCACAGTATGTTATTCCGGTGATCCACGAGCGACACCAGACAGACTATGATTGTATTTGTGGGCATCCGATCGTTTCCCCGCGCTTTCTAGACGTTTCTACCTTCGAGTGCCTCCATGTGACGGAGAACTTGAGGAAGATGATCTCCATGGTAGGGCTGGAGGAGTTCATGGAGATTAGAGCGTCGACTTATCTGGAGCCGATATGGAGTTTGTGAGCTCGGTGACATACGTGCCGGAGCATCAGGGGATCAAGTATCGGTTGCTGAACCGGAATTATGTGGTGCCCATGGATCAGTTTAGGGAGATTTTCGGCTTCCCTACTCCGACAGTTTTTGATTTTCCTTCCCGAGCTGTAGCTCGAGATTTCTGGGGCGAGATAGCCCACGTGACTGATCATAGTGACAGGTGGAGGCCCGGAGAGTCCCGGGAACGCATCATATTCCATCTTGCTTTTTGCCTAGCTCATAGGATTTTTGGTGAGACTCTTTTGGCGCGTACTGAGATGCCCCAGAAGGTCCGTCAGGGGGAGCTTTTGAGTTTTTTTTGTATGGTCACAGGAGGAGTTCTTGATTTTGCTGGTTTGCTAGCTGAGGACTTGCGCAGGATCAAGGGCAAGTCGAAGGGAGATATCTGTTGTGGTGGATTGGTGACCCACATCTCTACTGCTATGGGTCTAGATCTTTCAGCATGTACACTGGTTGCGGCTGCGAAGCCCCTGGGACTGCAGGATATGATCACGAGACGTATTCTCGTCCCTCGTGGCCTTGGCACACCATACGTTGCCATGCCTTGGGAGACGACTGCACCACAGGGCATTTTGTGGTAATCTCAGTTCTCTATCTTTGACCGTCAATATTGGTCTACTGCCTGGTTTCCTTACATGCAGGATGCTAGAGACGCTGCTGCTGCTGATGATGATGAGGGTTATGATGGAGGAGCTGCCATGGAGACCGATACTGATACCGGCGGCCCTAGTGTCCCCGTTGTTGATCTAGATGATGAGGCGACGGAGGAGGAGACAACAACACCACCACCACCACCTCAGTGCAGATCCCGTCGCATATTCATTGATCCCGAGGCCCACCAGAGGATCGATGATCTCACTGACTAGATATGCAGCCCTGACAGTCGACATGACCGAGCGCTTTGCTGACCAACGCCGAGACATTGAGGATTGGACGCATCAGATGTTGGAGAGCCAACACTACACTAGACGCATGATGGAGATCCAACATCAGTAGGTTATGGGCTATCCTTTTGATCCGACCCAGCACCCCTACATTCCACATCCACCACCGCCAACTGACAATGACTAGAGCTTTATGGATTTCTTTTATTTATTATGCAGTTCAACTAGGTCCGGTGAGTACTTTATTTCCTTAGACTTATATTTGACCCATTGGGACAATGTGTCCCTAGTATGGGGTATTTGGATGTATTTGCATGACTTTTGTGTATGATTGAATGACTCTCGGATATTATTCTGTTTACTTGGCTTTATGTGCTTATCTGTCATTACATGCATACATACAAGTTTTTGTTTGAGAAAAATGTCGAGTACTGGTTTGAAATTTTTTTTTATGGCCTCGACCGGGACGTTCATGGCCGATCGAGGATGAACACCTCGGATGACGCCAGAACACCTCGACCGAGGTGGGCTTTTAACTGAAAGATTTTCAATACGTTTTGTGCTTCTTTTCTGGATATGACCTCAATGATGATTCTGTTTGCAGATTGGCTTTGAAATATTTATATGCTCGAAGGGTTTTATGATATGTTTAAGTTGCTAAATGCTTTGTTTAAAATGCTAGCATGTTTAATACTTTGTTTTTATCAAAATTATGTTGATTTTGAAGGTTGACACCACATGATGAGTTCTCTCACATTCTTCCTGGGATGATTAAGGAAATTCATTCTCTTCTTCTCCTTCTTCTTGATCATGCTTGGCCCCTCATATACATATTTGCCTCCCTTTACCTATCCGGGAATTCGGAAGCAAGTGATAAAAGTAAGTGAAAGTGAAGTTGAGAAGTTGGCTGGAAGTTTTAGAAAGAAACAATTAGGTTTGGGGAAGTCAATCATGATGATGAGTAACTCGGCACCATTCACATAGCCGGGTGTTAGTGTCTTGCCAAAGTCGGATTAAGCGATATTCCTAACGGGCCATGGTATGTTTATCAAGGGTTTGAGGCATCTCGTGAAATTGATGATTACTGATATCCTAGGCTTTGGTTATTGTGCACCTTTGTCCATGCATCCCAAAAAGTAAAGTAGGAAAAAAAAAAGCGAAAATAAGCAAAGCTTATTGGTGGAAGATGTTGAAATTCAAAGAAAGTGAAGTAAGATCTTTTTTCCGGATTCTAGCACCACATTACCCTATATACATCCCACCTTGACACGTTTCTTGACCTCTTTTGGAAAGCCTTTGAGACCTCGAGCTTGTTCATTGACTTGGTGGTTTAAACTGGATTATACATGATTGATTTCGATAAATATGATCTATTATGCATTCTGTGATTTTATGCAAACATGAACAACTTTCTTATATTTATAAAATGTTTTGATCATGTCTTGATTTTATTTGTCATGAAGCATTCTCTTAGGGTGATCTATGAGTGGAGCACACACCAAAAGGTTTTGAAATGTTTTTCATTGATCTTTCTGACTTATAATCCATTCTATCTTGTATCTAAGATTTGAAACTTGCTTGGGGACAAGAAAGGGACAAGTATGGGGTATTTTGATAGCATGTATTATAGTCTATATTTTGGGATTTGTTTAGACGTTTTATCTTCACAAACCTGCATCAATGGATGTATATTCTGCGGTTATATTGTTGTTTTGTCTACCTTTGCGGGAATCGAGGTCTACATCTAGTTTCGTTGTAATCGTAGGGAAAATGGCATGTTTTGGACTAAAATGGAGCTAAGGAAGCTAAGGAGTCATTGGAGCTACATTTTGTAGCATTGAGGAGTTATAAGAAGATCTCATGAAGCATGAAAATGATTTAGAGGATTGATTTTGGACCAGATTCGACATGATTTACATTCAGCTGAGACTCATCTCGGTCATCTACAATATCACCTCGACCGAGGTGATCTTTAGGAGTGTCCCGACCGAGGAAAACACCTCACCGCCGACAAGATCTTTATTTTTGGCTGAGATCTTTTATTTTTGGAAGGAGAATATCACATATTTTTGGCTGGATTTCTGGAAGGAATATATTATATTTGGCTGGTTTATTTTTAAAGATATGAATATATTTTCTAGGAATTATCTTTTTAAGATATTATTATCTTTGGAAGATAATTCTCCTATATAAAGGGCTGATTTTCTACAATTCAGCCATCTTCGGATCAAGGATTTACTGAAGAGTTTTGAAAGTAGTTTGAAGGAAGTTTTAAAGGTTGAAGTTCAAGGAAGGAAGGAATCTAGTTGGAGATAGCTTTGAAGGAAGTAGTAAGAATTTCTTAGTTGGTTTGTTGTTGTCTTTTCTAGTTTCAATTTGAGGAACGCTGATTGTTTGATTGATTGTTCGATTGAGTTATTGAGACCTTTCCCTTAAGGTTTTCTTGTTTGAGTATTGATTCCTTTCTTATAAATTTGATTATTGTTATCATGATGATTATTGGCTAAGTTTCTTATGGAATTCTAGGGTGATTGGCTGAAAGTTGTGGGAAAGACATGAACGAATGAGCCTTTAACCTAGTGGGCCTTGAAAGCTCGAGCCTTTACCTTAACCGTAGAACACTTCGGTCAGTCATTGAACACCTCGGCCGGGGTGGAATATAACTGAACGAGGTGAACCTTTCCTGAACCTTATCTGAGTTAAGATTCCAGTTTGCCAAATCCTATTCTTGTTACACCTTTCCTGGTTCAACGCAAGCCTAGAATGAGACTTACCCGGTGGTTCCTTTTTTTGTTTACCCAAGATCATGAGTATAGGTCATAAAGGTTTATCCTTTATTGGGGTTTGAGTGTGCCTTCATCCCATCTTTGAGAGTTAGCCTGAAACTTACCCGGTAAAGGTTGGTTCTATCCCCTTGGGTGGTAAGTTGGTTTGAGATTATAGTTCCTTTCATTAGTGCCTTGAGATTTACCTAATGATAGGATCTTTGGTTTGGGATAGAGAGTAGTGAGACTTACCCAGTGATCTATTCCCATCTTAGAAACACCATCCCTTTGCAAACCTCAGCTTTGTCCACATTATCTTTTGAGATCTTGAGTCGGAATCACAACTAGATGCTTTAATCCCTAGAATCCGCATTCCCTTTATTTGACTTTATATCATCTTTGATTGCGTTAATTTGTCGTTATTAGTTATTTGACAACTTGATTTCCGATCTTTGTTTAACCATAGTCCTTGTGATCGACCCCCAAAATTCTTGCTTTTATTACAATTGATCCGTACACTGCGGGTTCTCATATTATTCAAGCATACTTCTTGGGTTATAAATTTTAAAGCTTGCACACACCTTTTGGAGTGAACACTCACGATGGCTCCTAGATCACAAAGTGCATCATAAGTCACATCCCCAACTTGGATAGGAATGCAAAATGAACCGGAATCTCTCAATTTGGGTGGCATCTTCTCCTTCATGATTTGAATGAGATCCGAAGATCTAGAGGTCATCCTTACTTCACCAAAGTCTTTCAACTTTCTCTTCCTTGATAAGATTTCTTTCAGAAACTTCCCATATGCGGGCATCCCTAAGATAGCATCAATGAAAGGGATGTTTATATGTAGTTTATTAAGGTCAAGAAACTTACCAATGTGCTTGTCTAGATGTGCCCGCGCCCTTTGACTGAGAGAACGAGAGTGGTGGTTTATAAGCAGGAGGTGGGACACAAACTTCAGATTTTTCTTTCTCTTTCTGGGGCTCCATCTCGGTTGGCACCTCGGCCGAGGTGTTCCTTATCTGATCGTGGTCCGTCCGAGGTACTGGATCTGCAGTCTTCAATCCATTGTGTGTTGTAATAGCCATGATCTGTCCCTTTGGGTTGCTCTCTGTCCTTGCTGGGAGCTTCCCAGGATCTCTTGGCGCTTCATTCTCCTTGTTGAAAAATTGTTGTTCTAAGGCTTTTTGTGCCTTCGAAAATGAATTCAAAGATGTCTCCATAGTGTTGAGCTTGATCAATATTGCCTCCAACACAACGTCCTGTTTCTTGGGTGGCCGGGACGAACTTGATGTAGGCTCCTGGCTTCTCAATGGAGTAGAAGAAGAAGAGGGGGTGTTAAGAGCATTTTCAGCATGAGAATAAGGGTTACCGGAATTTTGTTGATTCGATCTCCAATTGTTGTTGGAATTTTTGTTATTGTTGTAGTTGTTGTTCCGCGGCCCTTGATAGTTGTTTCTTCCTTGGTATCCACTATCTTGCTCCTTCTTCGTTTGAGCTACTAAAAGCTCCTTTAATGCTCTCACGTCATTGCTAAGCGAAGTGAGTTGAGCTGCATTTGATGTTGTATCTTGAAAGCTAACTCTTCTTGCTCCATCTTCAAATCTTTGATGGGAATATTTATCCATGTGTAAAGCTTGTTTTTCTATGAAATATCAAGCTTCATCAATCGGCATATCCATGAAAGTGCCGGCGGAAAGTAATTGGAGCTTGAATTGAGTGTCTCCATCCAAACCCTTAAATTATATCTCCAGCAACTCGATCATTGGGATCCCATGATGAGGGCAATCCAATAAAAGGTCCTTGAACCTCTCCCATGACTTAGACAAACTCTCTTTGTCCCTCATAATAAAAGCATTGATCTTGCCCCTCAATTCAGCGGTATTTGATGGGGGAAAGATCTTAGTAAGAAACTCCGTCGTCATCTCTTCCCAAGTGTTGATATTTCCAGCGGGAAGAGATTGATACCAAGAAAGCGTCTTGTTTTTCAAGGAGAAGTAGAAAGGCCTCAGCTTGTAGTTGTTATTCTCCACTCTTGATGGTCTTAAAGTCTCCATCAGAATCTCATAGTTTTGCAAATGTTGATGTGGAGATTCTCTCTCCAAACCTCCAAATTGACATCGTCGAATCATTGTTAGAAGTTGTGGTCGAAGTTCATAATCATGCTCAGCTGGATCTCCTAGGTTGACTCCTGGACGGCGAACTTGCTGATTCGGGTCCATCCTCTGGCCTAGGGTTTGTGGATTTCCAGCAAAAAGAACATCTCGGTCTACCATGAATGGCATCCGAGGTGGTGGGTGTATCTCGGCCGGTGCAACTAGGGATGGTTCTTACCTCGGTCGAGCAACAGGGACCGGTCGAGGTAAAAACTGAGCCCTTAGAGCGGCCATATCAGCTTCAATTCCTTCAGTTCTTGCACGAGTCTTGTGTTTCTCTTGCTACAGTTCTTCTTTGCTGAGGCAAAGTTGTTCCAATGCCTCCTTCAATCCGGCTTAAAGATCTCGATTATCTTGATCGGTCATCTTAGCTTCTTTCAATCTTTGTTTATAGGTCTTTTCTAGTTCGGGATCGTAAGGAACGATTTCTTTTCCAGCACGAGTCCTTCGCATAAACCTAAGGAAAGATCCTACGAAATCACTCAAGTAAAGTAGTCAATAGCAACAAGGGCAACAACCCCGAAAGACAACCGAAACCGAACTTGGTCTTGGCCAAGTCCCCGGCAACGGCACCAAAAACTTGTTGGCTCCAAAAGGTGTGTGCAAGCTTTAATATTTATACCAGGAATAGATGCAAATAAGCGAACCCGCAGTGTACGGATCGATTGTAATAAAAGCAAGAATTCCAGGTTCGAACACAGGGACTATGGTGAAACAAAGATCGGTAATTCAGGTTGTCAAATAAAAACAAGCAACAAAGCAAATATATCAAAGATGATGTAATAACCAGATAAAGGGAATGCGGATTCTAGAAATTAAAGCATTCAGTTGCGGTTCCGACTCAAGATCTCAAAAGATAACGTGGACAAAGCTGAGGTTTATAAAGGGAAGGTGTTTATAAGGTGGGAATAGATCACCGGGTAAGTCACACTACTCACTATCCCGGACCAAAGATCCTCTCATCGGGTAAGCCTCAAGGTATTAAGGAAAGGAACTATAATCTCAAACCAACACACCACCCAAGGGAATAGAATCAACCTTTACCGGGTAAGTCTCAGGCTAACTCTCAAGAATGGGATGAAGGCAGACTCAAACCCCAATAAAGTATAAACCTTTATTACCTACACTCATGATCTTGGGTATACAAACAAAGGAATCACCGGGTAAGTCTCATCCTAGGCTTGCGTTGAACCAGGAAAGGTATAACAAGGATAGGATTTGGCAAACTGAAACCTCAACTCAGATAAGGATCATGAAAGGGCTCGCCTCGCTCAGTTCATGTACCATCTCGGTCGAGATGTTCCACGACTGACCGAGGTGTTCGTCGGTTAAGGTAAAGGCTCGAGCTTTCAGGGGCCACTGGGTTAAACACTCATTCTTTCATCGTCTTCCCCACAACTTTCAGCCAATCACCCTAGAATCGCATATAGAACTTAGCCAACAATCATCATGATAATAATCAAATATATAACAAAGCAATCAATATTCAAACAAGAAAACCTTAACACAAAGGTTTGAATAACTCAATCAAACAAACAAACAAGTTGCGTTCCTCAATCACAGTCAGAAAAGACAACAAAACAATCCAAACTAAGAAAATCTTACAACTTCCTTCGAACCTTCCTTCAAACTAGATTCCTTCCTTCCTTGATATTCAACCTTCAAAACTTCGTGAATCAGAGATTTTAGTGATCCGAAGATGGTTGAATTCCAGAAAATCAGCCCCTTTATATAGGAGAATCACCTTCCAAAGATAAAATATCTTTAAAGGTAATTTCCTTCTTTAAAATATCTCCCAATCTTCTAAATAAATCAGCCACAAAGATCTGCTTCCTTCCATAAATTCATCCTAAAATATAGGAAATTCTCTTTCCAAAAATAGAAGATCTCAGCCAAACATAAAGATCTCGTGGCCGTTATAATATTCGCCTCGGTCTAGCCTGTCCTGAAGATCACCTCAGTCTAGGTGATCCTGAAGAACACCTCGGTCTAGGTGATCCTGAAGAACACCTCGGTCTAGGTGACATCGTAGCCGACCTAGGTAAATCTCAGCTACGTGTAAATCTCTTTAATCTGGTCCAAAGTCAATCTCTGTCCAATTTCCATGGTTCTTGAGTCTTTCTTGTAGCTCTTCACTGCTCCATAATGTAGCTCCAATGACTCCTTAGCTCCCTTAGCTCTATTTTGTTCCAAAACTCGCCATTTTCCCTATAATTAGAACGAAACTAGGTGTAGACCTCTATTCTCGCAAAGTTAGACAAAACAACATAATAATCAAAGAATATACATCCATACATGCAGATTTATGAAGATAAAATGTCTGAACCAATCCCAAAATATTGACAATAATACATGATATCAAGTACCGACGGTATTCACAAGACCGACGGAGACCATATTTTGAGGATGAGGAGTGGTTGCCTCCTCCGGACCCACCAAGGCTGACTTTTTCGATGGACGGGCACCAATGGTATCCACACCGACAGACTTATTTGGAGGATACCTATGTTGCCCCAAGACGGCGTTCTAGTCATGAACACGTTGTCAATTTTGTTCCCCAACGTCGTGTTCATCATGAAGAGGTTTACAACGTTGCCCCTAAAGATGAATGTGTTGTGCTCAAGGCAACAAAAGATATTGTCAAGCGTGTGATAGAAGTTTTGAGGGAACAAGTTCTTGCCCTAACGATGGTTGCCTAACAAGAAGAACTGTTGTGTGATGGTCCATTAGAAGAGGCCAAGGAAGAAACCGTCATCGACAATGTTGAAGTCATCACCGACAAAAAAGAAGTCAACTTCAACGAAGTCGACATCATCAAGGGTAAAGAAGCCATCAACCATGACAATGGCACCATTATGTTGTAGGACTACAAATTCCAGCCCGTTGGCCGAGGTTTGACTTTGTTATGTCTAATAATTTATTTACCGGCATACCCTTGCTTCTTTCTGGCATGCCCCCGACGTACAATGTCACAAGCTTAGATGGCATGGTAGACAAACTTACCGGAGAGAACATCAACATGTACAACAAGTTTGAGCCGCATGATCCAGAGTTTTTCCTTGTTATGTTGGACGGGTTGCTACCCACCCAAGGCTTGATTCACAATTTTGAAGAGTATCGGCATCATCAACTGAAACCAATCAAATACCAGTGCTCTTTCCGGCACCTTGTTGGCATAGTCAACAAGATTGGCAGCCCACCATCCTTGTGAAAGACTACAAGTCCAAACCGTCCGACTCCAATAATAACCATCCGGTGCTGAATTGCAAGGGTCATGTTCCCAAAGTACTCCTTTCATTATTTGACCGTGCAAACGAGGACGTTTCACATTTAAGGGGAATAGAATGATATGCCCCCGGATTGCGATGTCATTCGTGTTTCCGGCTAGAAGGACCCGACACCTTTTTGAAGACATTTATTATTATTAAGCTATTTAATAATAGGCCTTTTATATTTCGAACTTTAATTCCGGAACTTAATTCCGTAACTTAAATTCCGACCTTTCATATTTTAAACTTTTCATTTTCGGAACTTAATTCCGGCTTTCAATTCCATCATTTATGTTTCGACTCTTTGTATGGCCTCCATCCACTATATAAGGATGGCTTGGGTCATTTGTAAGATATGTCTAAGTTGAATCCAAGTATTGAAAGGGAAATCCTCTTACTTGGTTTGGGCATCGCCTCTTCTTCAATCCTCTTAAAGTTATATCTTGGATCTAGTCTTTGATCCAAGTCTTCATACTCGAGGATCCTTTTGGAAGGACCAACTTTATCCTGCTCCACTTTGTAGATAATTCGATGTACCTAGATCGGATCGACCGAACACTTCCACATCCATTTCTAAGCTTCCACCGCTCAAGTTCTACAGTTTGATCCACTCCGCTTATATTTCTATCAAGGGAGAAGGATCAAATAAGAAGGGAGAATGAAAGTCACATGAAAGTGAAAATAGGGAAATGAGAGAGAGAGAGAGGGGGGGGGGGGCTGCACTTGATAACATGTATTATATTCTATGTTTTGGGATTGGTTTGGACGTTTTATCTTCATAAATCTGCATGTATGGATGTATATTCTTGATCATTATGTTGTTTTGTTTACCTTTGCAAGAATCGAGGTCTACACCTAGTTTTGTTGTAATTGTAGGAAAAATAACACGTTTTAGAGCGATATGCAGCTAAAGGATCTAAGGAGTCATTGGAGCGACATTGTAACACACCAAATCCACGGGACTTGGAGTGTCACATTGGGCTAGGATCTCACAATGAATCCTGACCCTAGCCTGACAACAAGTTCACTGGATCTTACAACAAGGCACAAGGAGATTAAAACCAAATACAATAAAGCTGTATATGATACATCAAAATATTTTACAAACTCAGAGCCGAGTACAAAACATCAAACCATAACATCTGATACAAAAGATCCCATATCCCACGCATCCTAATGTACAGAAGTCCTTGGCTGGCCACACCATCTGTATCACCCTGTAGTCTTCCTAACCTGCAGATCATCTACAACACAGTATGAAACCGTTAGCTACAGCAATGAAAAGCATGAAGGTAATAGCACAACCACACATCAAGATCTCATACATACAATGCCACACACATTCATTTATTATCTTTCATTACGTTATTCCATTACTAATTCAACTTCTTTTGTAACACGAGGAACCTAAGGAACCTCGTCCATTTCCCCGTTAACACAGGGGTTTGCATTGGGGGTGATCGTCACTCCTCCCCCCTTGTGTTACTGGCTTCCAAGCACCTCCTCCTAACCAGCAGGCGGAGACCGGTGGTTACCACCCGTTATAATACACTTGGGCCAAATAAATGTAATAAATGGTCATCCTAGTCCGGTTTAGGTTATAAATGCACAATCATATGAACACACACAACCATCACAATCACACAATCCACAACTGCACGCTAAGTAAGTCCTATGAACTTACATGATATACTCGTAACCTGTACCACATCACAACTTCCCCTTGGGTAAGTAATCAACGCCTGCAATAGCAAGGCACACACAATCACATACTATAAATGTTAGGAGACTCGTCTCACTAACCACAACCAACCTATATCTCAAATCTAAACCTCAAATCCTCAACACATTTATAAATGCTAAGGCATATCCTCAACATAACATCTCATCATACTCGTACACATACTAAACGTTACAACCATAACCGATATCCATATCATCATCATGATCCTCAACTCATTTTGACACCTAGCATGCATCTAATCAGTATTCCTCAATATCAAATTTAATCCTAATTTAATTAATTAACCTTTAGTTAATTAATTAAATTTCGCCAGATTAACATTTTGCCCGCAGGCCATTTCTAAACCCACCTGTCATCAGATTTCATCAAACAAACAACCCATAACACCAGAATAATATAATGATCATAATGAAATTTATAATTATCCATTTTGAAAAGCCTAAGGTCAATTTAGGTCAAATCGCAGTACGAAAAACGAATAAATTCATAACTTATTCGTTACTAACCCGATTGACGATATGAAAGAAGATTCGGAATCACAGCGAGGCCGGCTACGCATGTACAACATCAAATTCACCGGAATTTGAGCGACAGAACCGTCCTGGTGACACATATGCTCGACCAGGTCTTCATATGCTCGGAAATGCAAAAACTCGGTACCGATATGAAGAGAATGAAGAGAGGAATCTAGAAACTCAAACGGAATTGAAATCGGATTAGAAACGGAGAGTAGATCTGAGTTTGAAGTTTGAGAGAAATCAGAGCTTTTACGAGGAAACGTGAAAGGAAATGAATTAATAAACAATTTTCCGCTATTTATAGTGAAGACAATAATTATCCTTTAGCGAAGTCGATAATTATCCTTTAACCGATCCAAAGGCGGGTTGAACCCCCTTCTCCAAACTTCTCGAAATTGGAATAATAGATCTTGAATATTGTTGGGATAATTATTCCACAATTTGCCTCAGAAAACGTGTATTCCTAAGCCGTCTTTCTTAGCCGTTAAGAAACGAAATAGCGACTCTTTTGTCCGTTTTGCCTTTCCATATTATTTCATATCTAGGACATGTCCGATGTCCTGATCATTTCTCTCAACTGCATTTTTATTAATTGGAGCTCCCAAATGCTCCAAATAATACCGGAGGGTAAAAATATTTACCCGGGGGAAAAAGTGAAAATTTCACCATAAGCCTAAAATTAAGCCAAGAATATAACGGTGGGACTTATACTCAACACTTAAGCAATCTTCGCGAGTTATATGTCAATTACTATCACTGATTAAGTTAATCAACATTAATTAGAATTCGGAAATCATAGCTATTACATCACACACCACTTAAGAAAAAGTTTCGTCCCGAAACTTGAACAATTCCCAAATCATCTCGGACCCATACGCCGAGGTATAGATGTTAGCATGAAATATGACGATATTTTAGGCACTTGTTCAACTTGTTTTTCCCTCATTATTGTCTACATGGATATAGTTTTGAAGCAATTGTGAGCTTGTCCACCTATTTTGTCGATATAGAGATCTACACTAGCTTTGTTTTGTTTATAGGTGAATAAGAGCTTGAATCGGAGCAAATGATGGAAGAGAAGGAGTATTTGATCATGTTCGAGGTCAAGGAGATGCATTAGAGAGGCTAAGGAAGGAGCATGGATGAAGGATTGCACGAAACAAAGGAAAAGAAAGAGGTTATGCAATTCCACGCCCTGAATTACGGTCGTGGAGAAGGAAATTTGAAGTCCACGCTCTAATCCACGGCCGTGGACTTGGCATCATGAATGTGGAAGAGAGTTTGGAGCACTCCAGAGAGTTACACGGTCTAAACCACGGCCGTCGAAATTATATG
Organism: Fagopyrum esculentum; assembly: GCA_033239045.1. Lineage (NCBI taxonomy): Eukaryota > Viridiplantae > Streptophyta > Magnoliopsida > Caryophyllales > Polygonaceae > Fagopyrum > Fagopyrum esculentum. The sequence continues at coordinate 59,978,604 of BSUD01000007.1, forward strand.
ACACCGTAATCTGGTTCCACGCTCTAAATTACGACCGTGGAAAGTTCTACTTGACCGTGATCTTGGCAAATCTTATGACGTGTCATATTTGCCACGTTAGCCACGTCATTGGGCTTTCTCGTAACCCTTCCTCGCTCTATAAAAGGAGTAGAGAAAGTAGTTTTCGGGACCCCATTCTTATCCTCGCTAAGGGCTGTTTTGGACGCCGTTTAGAGTTTCGGAGACGACGGCTAGGATTGAAGATCGAAGCTTACTTACGGCGGAAGTTTGGTGATTTCTTAGGTTTTGATTTCGGAAACGATTGACAACCGTTTTCCGTTGTTTACCTGATATTATAGTAAGGATTCTTATTCCATATTCTGAATCCATTGAACATATTGCTTTGTTATCTGGATTTGACATTGACTTTGAGTTTTTATTGAGTTTTCGAGGGTTTTCATATTTCTCTCTTTCTAAATTGAATATTGAATCAATGACAATGATTGTTGGCTAAAACCCTTTAGCAATTCTAAGGTGAAGGGTTGATAGTTGTGTTTTAGATAATAATAGATCGATCGTAACGGATTGGACTTTGAGAGTACGAGAAACTCGTCGACGAACCTAAATTACGGCCTGTTCTTGAGGTTCCACGGCCGTGGAACTCAAGATCCTGCCGTGATTTTTCCTGATCTACGACCTTTGCTTTTGCTTTGATCCAAAGTTAAAGATTTGCTTTAACCTAGCCTTGGCTTGCCTTTCCTAGGTAGTAGTGAGACTCAATATCCTCTATTTCGGTTTCGAGTGTCACAACCTTGACCGTTTTGGCTTATCTTTGATTCCTTGGGTTTGGACATGGGTATTTGAGATTAATTCTTACCTTTAGATCCTTTCTATACTACAACCTCAACAACCTTTATAGAGAGTGTCTTTGGGTGAGATATATAAGGTTTTGGAACTTCACCGTATATTACCTTGCTTTAGTTTACCTTTGCAATTCTCGACTTTTTCCTTATACTTATAGAATATCTTGAATCGATTGCCACAATTTGATATCCGGATCTTTAGGGTTGCTGTTTTCCCCAATATTTGCAAAGCTTTATACTTTTACTTGCTTGATTACTTGAGACTGAAATTTGACTCACCAAATTCTTGAGTTCGATACTCTGGAATACTTTCTAATCTACCTAGATCCGTACACTGCGGGTTCACTTACTTTTATTCTAGTTTTATAAATTAAAGCTTATTTGCACGCACGTTTTCGGGCGAACAAGTTTTTGGCGCCGTTGCCGGGGATTTGGTCAAGACCAAACTTCGGTTCTCGGTTGTCGAACTTGGGAGCTTTGCTCTTTTTATTTGATATCTCTTTTGAGTGTTCTTCGCAGGTTCTTTTAGGTATATGCGCAGGTCTAGATCCATCAAAGACCTCGTACCTTTTGATCCAGAACTTGAAAAGACTCTAAGGAAAAATTTTGAGGAAAGAAAGATGGCCGAAAACAAAGAAAGAAATCTCCAAGCGTCTCAAGCTCAATTTAGGTTGAGTGAAAAGGTTCGTATGGAAAAAGCAGAGCGTCATCAATTCCATATGGACGAGCTGAAAGCTATGATGCTGGACATGAAGTTGGAAATGAATAACTCCTAGAAGAAGAAGAAAGCCAAACAAACTAGATCCGTTAGAGCTGAATCATCCGACGATGAGGTTGATGATGATATGCCACCGCTAGAGGAAATTGATCCATTAATCAATCCAGTCCGGAATGATCCAAGACCACCCGTAAATCCTCGTATCCCAGCTGGGGGTGCGAGAGCCGCTCGTGTCAATGAGGATCCACGAACTTTTGGACAAAGGATGGATCCGATTCAGCAACCACGCCGCCTAGGTGTGAATTTTGAAGGTGAGGATATCCAGGAATTTAGCTTTAGTCCACAAGTAATCACCATGGTTCGCCAAAATCAATTTGGTGGAACGAATGCTGAATCTCCACATCAACATTTACAGAATTTTGAGATTCTAATGGAGACAATGAAGCCGAAGAAGACCACCACCAATAACTACAAGATCAAGCCATTCTTCTTCTCTTTGAAGGACAAAGCCTTGTCTTGGTATCAAGCTCTTCCAAATGGAAGACTTCACACATGGGATGATCTATCTTCGGAGTTCTTAACCAAGTTCTTTCCGCCATCCAAGAATGCGGAGTTAAGAGGTAAGATTAATGCATTCATTATGAAGCCTAACGAAAGTTTGTTTCAATCTTGGGAAAGGTTTCAGGATTTATTGTTGGATTGCCCACACCATGGCATTTCAAAGCTAGAATTGTTGGAGATATACTACAAGGGGCTGGATGTGGAAACACAATTCAAGCTCCAATCCCTTTCATGTGGCACATTCATGGACATGAGGGAGGATGATGCTTGGGACTTCATTGAGAAGCAAGCCCAAGTGATTGAGAAGTATTCTCACCAGAAGGTGGATCCTAGCCATAAAAATAGAGGAGATCCGGGAACCAAGTTGACACAAGCTATGCAAACTCAAATCTTTTCCCTCAATACCGAAATCAAGGAGTTGAAGGAAATCATTAGAGCTGGCCTTCAAAACCCGAAGGAGCAAGATGTTGGATACTTAGGAAATAACAAAAACTATCAAGGGAATGAGAATACCAACAGGAACAACCGGAATAACAACCGGAACAATTGGAACAACAACAACAACCGGAACAACAATTGGAACAACAATCGGTATTCAAACAACAACTGGCGTTCCAACCAACAACAAAATTCCGGTAATCATTATTCCAATTCAGGAAATTCACTAACACCACCATCTTCTTCTTCCACTCCTTTGAAAATCCAGGGACAATCATCAAATGGCGCAAGCAACTCGGGAAAGGAGAAACCCGATCCCATGTTGGAAACAATCTTGGGAAAACTTCAAGGACTAGAGAGCTACGTTACTAAGGTTGATAAAGCTCAAAAAGCTTTAGAAAACCAAATGTTCAGCAAGGGCGAGGAAGTTCCTCGAGATCAAGGAAAGCTTCCCGGAAAGATGGAGGATAACCCGAAGGGAAGGGTGATGACTATCACAACTAGGAGCGGAGTGATAACTACCGACCCACAACCTAAGTTTGTTGAAGCTCCAGCTGAAAAAGAGAAGGAAAAGGGGAAGGAGAAGGAAGACATCTACATTCCTCCTCCAGCTTATAAACCTTGCCTACCATTCCCGCAATCTAGAGCGAGAGCGCGTCTAGACAAGCAGTTCGGTAAGTTCATTTAACTCATGAGTAAACTGCACATTAATATACCCTTCATTGATGCGATTGTAGGTATGCCCTCTTACGGGAAGTTCTTAAAGGAGATCCTCTCTAACAAGAGGAAGCTGGAAGACTTTGGAGAAGTCAAGATGAATTCGGAATCATCAAAGCTCATCAAAACAATGAAGGAAAAGATGCCCCCAAAGCTGAAGGATCCGAGGTCATTTTGCATTCCAATTGGAGTAGGAGAAGTCACTTATGACGCTTTATGTGACCTGGGAGCAAGAGTTAGCATTATCCCACTCGCTTTATGTAGGAAGGTCGGTTTAGGTGAAGCTAAACCGGTGAAGATGACGTTATACATGGCAGATCGATCCATAACTCGTCCCGTTGGTATTATTGAAGACGTCCCAGTCAAGCTCGGTAAGTTTTACATTCCAATAGATTTCGTTGTGCTTGACATTCCTGCAGATTGTCCGGTCCCGATCATACTCAGAAGACCGTTTCTTGCAACATCCAGATGTATGGTAGATTGCAAGAATGCTAGACTCGCCTTCGACATAGGAGAAGAGAAGGTTGAGTTTGTTCTTTCAACATTGGTGAAAGAGCCAGCTCTTGGAGAGGATATGTTCAATATCTATGACGAAGAAGCGTCTAAGGAGGAAGTGAGCTCGGTTCTATTCAAGGACCCGTTGCAAAAGGTTATAACAATGAGCATCATGGAGAAAGGAGAAGAAGAGGATTGCAATGAGGAGATTGAAGCCTTGGAAGAGCTAAATGAAGTGCAAGAAGAAGAGTTTGAAAAACTCTATGATGGGTTAGAAAACGTGAGGAATCACGGTCAGTCGTGCTATTCCACGGCCGTGGTTTCACCCATGATGACCGTAACCAGTTATTTTGAGAGCTCCAGTAAGTTACACGGCCAAAACCACGGCCGTGGAAGTCAGAATGATGCCGTAATTGATTACCACGCCCTATACCACGGCCATGGAAGTAACAGTGGTGCCGTAATTTAAGGAATTTCTGAGAATAATTACGTTCTTTCCACAAATGCTCTTGAGTCTTCTTCAACCACTCCTACACACTTAGAAACTTCTAAGGAAGCATTGTACACTCCTCAAGAGTCATCAAAGGCACCAATAGCAAAGGAATTAAAGTCACTTCCCACACATCTTCGGTATGCATTTCTTGGAACTAATTCTACTTTTTCCGTAATTGTTAGTTCCGATTTAAGTGAATATGAGCATGATAAACTAATGGCTGTTCTAAGAAAGCATAAAAAGGCTTTAGGATACACCATAGAGGATCTTGTAGGAATTAAACCATCATTATGCATGGACAAGATTTAATGGAGGAAGATTTTAAGCCTTCGCGACAACCTCAACGACGGTTAAATCCGATCATGAAGGAGGTTGTCAAGAAGGAGATTCTTAAGTTACTTGATGCAGGTATCATCTATCCTATCTTTGATAGCAAATGGGTGATCCCCGTTCAAGTAGTTCCGAAGAAAGGAGGAATGACGGTTATCACTAACAAGAACAATGAGCTCATTCCTACAAGAACCGTGACTAGATGGAGGATGTGCATTGACTACCACAAGCTAAAGAATGCGACGAGGAAGGATCACTTCCCGCTACCATTCATAGACCAAATGCTTGAGAGGTTAGCACAACACTCCTATTTCTGTTATCTTGACGGTTATAGTGGTTTCTTCCAGATTCCAATCCATCCGGACGATCAAGAGAAGACCACATTCACGTGCCCATGGGGTACGTTTGCATGTAGAAGGATGTCATTCAGGCTGTGCAACTCCCCAACCACCTTTCAAAGGTGTATGATGGCCATCTTCTCGGAGTACGTTGAGGAAATCATGGAGGTTTTTATGGTCGATTTTTCTGTTTATGGTTCCTCTTTCGATAATTGTCTTTCTAACCTATCTCTTGTGTTGCAAAGGTGTGAAGACACTAATCTAGTTCTTAATTAGGAGAAGTGTCAATTCATGGTTAGAGAAGGCATTGTGTTAGGACACTTGATCTCTAATAGAGGGATCGAAGTTGATAAGTCGAAAATAGAGACTATAGAAAAGCTTCCTCCTCCATCTCCGGTGAAGGGGATACGAAGTTTTCTAGGACATGATGGATTTTATAGGAGATTTATCAAAGACTTTTCTAAGATTTTAAAACCGCTAACTAATCTCTTGATGAAGGATGCAATTTTTGAATTTTCGCAGGATGGCCTATATGCTTTCCACAAGATCCGAGAAGCTCTAATCTCAGCCCCGATTATCCAACCTCCGGACTTGAATCTCCTATTCGAGGTTATGTGTGACGCAAGTGACGTAGCTGTCGGAGCTGTGCTAGGACAAAAGAAGGAAGGCCGAACCATGCTATCTACTATACTAGCAAGACGCTAGACGAAGCGCAGCTCAACTACGCCACAACTGAAAAGGAATTCTTAGCTATTGTATATGCCTTTGAAAAGTTTCGTTCTTATCTTTTAGGTGCAAAGGTGATTGTATACACGGACCATTCTGCGATCCGGTATCTACTTGCCAAGAAGGATGCGAAACCGAGGCTGATTAGATGGATTCTTCTCCTACAAGAATTCGATCTAGAGATCCACGACAAGAAAGGTTCGGAAAATTCTGTTGCGGATCATTTGAGTCGTCTACCATACATAGAAGACGACGATCTACCTATAGATGACTCCTTTCCAGACGAGCATTTACACATCATAGAGGAGTGCATCGACAAGATATCAAGAGGTAATGAACCATGGTTTGCTGATTTTGTTAACTATTTGGTTTGTCAGGAAATACCACCCGGACTATCCTACGCACAAAGGAAGAAGTTCTTTAAGGACGTCCGGCAATACTATTGGAATGAACCTCTACTCTTCAAGAGAGGTCCCGACGGCATCATTAGGAGATGTGTGCCGGAAGACGAAATGCAAAGTGTCATTCGTCATTGTCATTCACTACCTTGTGGAGGACACACTAGTTCCAATAAAACTAGCGCTAAGGTATTGCAATCCGGTTTCTGTTGGCCTACTTTATTTAAGGATGTGCAAACCTTTGTTTCCTACTGCGATGCTTGTCAAAGAACAGGGAACATATCTAGGAGAAACGAAATGCCTCTCAACAACATTCAGGAGGTAGAGATCTTCGACGTTTGGGGAGTCAATTTCATGGGACCTTTCCCATCATCTTGCGGGAATCAATACATACTTCTCGCTGTAGATTATGTTTCGAGATGGGTTGAAGCCATTGCCTCTCCAACTAATGATGTCATGGTTGTTGTAAATTTCTTTAATAGAACTATCTTCCCAAGGATCGGGACACCACGGGCTATCATTAGTGACGGAGGTTCACACTTCATTGCCCGGCAATTCGAGGCTCTACTAGCTAAGTATGGGGTGACTCACAAGCACCACTCCATACCATCCACAAACGAGTGGACAAGTGGAGATTTCAAATAGAGAGATTAAGGGCATCTTAGAGAAAACAGTTTCGAAGAGAAGGAAGGATTGGTCTTTGAAGCTAGACGATGCATTATGGGCATATAGGACTGCGTGCAAGACTCCCATAGGAACAACACCATACAACCTTGTGTATGGGAAGTCTTGTCACTTACCGGTGGAGCCAGGACACAAGGCATATTGGGCTGTAAAGTGGTTGAACTTCAGCATGAAAGAAGCAAGTGAGAAGAGCCTCTTAGACCTCAATGAGCTTGAAGAACTCCGCTTGAACGCTTATGAGAACGCCAAGATTTACAAGGAAAGGGCGAAGCGTTGGCATGATAAGCATATCATTCCAAAGGACCTCAAAGAAGGAGATCAAGTTCTCCTCTTCAATTCGAGACTTCACTCTGTCCAGGTAAGCTTAAATCTCGTTGGACTGGACCTTATCTAATCAAACGTGTTTTTCCCCATGGTGCAGTTGAAGTATGGGGTGAAAAGAGCGGAAGTTTCAAGGTGAACGGCCAACGACTTAAGAAGTATTCACCAGAGCTCCAAGCTGAGGAATTCGCGCCGACTACACTCGAATAAACTCAGGTACGGTCTAGCCACGGACCTAAAATAAGCGTTTCTTGGGAGGCAACCAAAAGTATTGCACTTTCGTTGTGTTTTTGTTTCTTAGTTTAGCTTAGTTTAGTTGTTTTTCTTTTGTTTCCCCCTCGATACCTCCCGGTATGTCATGTTTTTGGATGTAGGAATAAGGAATGGGCAAGGAAAGGAAGAAAACATTGGAAGGAATTGACGAAACTTGGATTTTGGCACAAAACAGAGAGTCCACGCCCTAAACCACGGCCGTGGAGGCTATAGTGATCGTAATTTCCCAAAATCTGAGAAAAACCAAGCAAAACCACGGGTCCGTACATTTCCACGGCCGTGGAACCCCCCGGGTGACCGTGATTTTCCAAAAAATTACGGGCACTATAAAAACCACCTTCCTTCACAAGGACACCACAAAACCCCAATTCCACGCCCAAAAACGCCGAAAATCTTCCCCAACTCGCAATTCTTCGTTTTAAGTCTGATTCAAGCGATTCTTTGGCCTAAAGTGAAGCATTTTCAACCCTCTACAAGATCCAAGCAACAAATCAAGTGAACAATCCACTCAGCAGAAGGAATTTGGATTTGAAAGATCCAAAACCTAGGTTTTTCTCCCTTTTCTTTACTTTGTCAATTCGGTTCAATTTCTTCGCAAGAATTTAGGAGAACTGATTGGAATTGGAATTGGAATTAGTCTAGGACTGTGATTGATGAGTTTGGTGTGAATTTGTTGAGATTTGAGTGAAACAGAGAGAAACCACGGTCCCTGTAAGTTCCATGGCCGTGGAAAAGAAAGAATAGACCGTGATTCTTACTGTCGAGAGGAAAAATGTTTAGGAGAAAGTCTAGCAGGAATAAGAAGAGAAAGGATGATAGTTCCTCCTCTTCCCAACCCCCTCTTAACCAACCACCATCACCACCACCTCCTAGAATCCCAACCATCCATGAGGATTACCTTGATGCTTTAGAGAGGATTGAGAAGAGGGCAATCATAGGTCCTCGATACCTTCTCTTAGAGGAGCTTGAGCTTCTAAACGTTGTGAATGATTTGACTTGGCTCTTGGATAGAGCCAGATTGATTATTTTCTCCGCTATTAGAGCGGATGCTTATGAGGAGATAACTAGGGAGTTTGTCACCTCCTTTGAGCATAGCCACATGAACCGAACCGTTTCTTTTAGGCTAATGGAGCAAGATTATGAGTTCTCGGTTATTCAGTTTGGAGCCTTCTTTGGGTTCCATGAGAGTTTCAATGGTCGGTTTCCTAGCGGAGTGTATGCTAAGGACTTTTGGGAGGATATTGCTACGATATATGCTAGTGAGGATCGTTGGCAACCGGCCAAAACCAAGGCTAAGCTCATCTACCATCTAGCCTTGAAGATAGCTCATAGGGTTCTTTCCGAGTGTCTCTTCCCTAGGACCGAGACCCCACAAAAGATCAAGACCGATGAGCTTTTCCTCCTCTATTGCATGCTTACCGGTAGATCCGCCGATTGTGCCACTCTCCTAGCCTCCACCATTAGCAAACTGAAAAACAAGAGGGCCGGGAACATAGGATATGGAGGCATAGTTACCCACATAGCCACGCAGCTCGGGATAGACTATTCCGCTTGCACTAGGATAGCGGCGAGACCCTTAGGTCTCAATAGCCTCATGACTAGAGGTCTTATCTTTCCCCGCCACCAAGCTCCACCTACCGCAGCCATGCCGTGGGAGGAGAGAGGTGGTAGAGGTATACCATGGCTTCCCAATTACTCCATCATGCTAGGACGCCATAACTGGAAGGCGACATTCGCAGCTATGCATGTGAATAGACTAGTAGCCCCTCCTTATGTGCCAGAGGAGATTCCGGCTGCAGGTGTTGATGAGGAGATGGGAGGAGGTGATGATCATGAGGGAGGAGGTGATGAGCACAACTTTGGTACATTTCCGGATCATCCGGCGTAGTTTCCCGATCCTCCTACGCGTTCTCCCCTTCCTTCTGGACCTTCCGGTTCCTCTTCCTCTCGCCGGGCTAGCGTGAGTGAGAGGCTGACTTGGATGGATGCCCCTCCAGCTTGGTATGGAGCGCATCCATCATGGATGGGAGCTCCTCCTCCATGGTACGAGCAGGCACCGGCGGCACCGACTCCTCAGGACGCTCCAACATGGTACGGACAACCACCTACTTGGTATGAGCAGCTGCCGGCGTGGGCCACCGATCTTTCGAGGAGGGTAGGAGACCTAGAGATCCATAGGGACACTCATGAGACACGGAGCCAGGAGCATGACCAGATGATGAGAGACATATACCGCCAACAGTTTGGGCGGAACTACAGCTCCGAATTCCGTCCATTTCTTCCACCGCCTTCCTAGTGATGACATGATATGATTGCCGGTTTGAGCCGCCCCACCACCATCTAGTGAGTTTCTTTGTTTTCTTTTCTTGTCTTTATTTTTCTTTTGAACATTGAGGACAATGTATGTTTCAAGTATGGGGTGGCGTGTGACTATGTTTGTAATAACTCTACTATGTTGGCTTGTTTAATCCATGACACTTGCATGTTTCATTTTATATTCACACGTTTTCATCATTGCATTGCATGAAAAAGCTTTGAAAAACCCATAAAAATTTGAAAAATTTTGAAAAGTTTTTGTGCTTCTAAGATTAGGGATGATTCCTATGATAATTCTCACTTGCGAAATGAGTTTTTGATGACAATTGTATGCTTAAATTGAACAATGAATTGAAAAGAAATTAAGTGTGTTGTATATTCTTTCTTGCAAGTTTCATAATGTGAAGAGTTTTATCTAAATCATATTGAGAAACGAAGGTTGAAATCACAATATAAGTTCTTATACTTCTTTATAAAATGATTAAGGCACTTCGATTTTCTTACTTTTTTCTTTGATCATTTAGCCCCTCAATGAAATAATTGCTCCCTTACCTATCCGGGAACTAAGAGGAGTTGAGTTTTGGCATGTTTGATGTGGGAGGGCCATCAAAGCAATGGTTTGCATTCAAAGAATAGAAATTATAGGTTTGGGGAAGTCAATCATGACGATGAGTAACTCGGCACCATTCACATAGCCGGGGGTTTGTGTCTTGCCAATGTCGGATTGAGCGATATCCCTAACGGATCATGGTATGTGCATCAAGGGTTTGAGGCATCTCGAAATTGAGAAACGCCAATCTCCTAGGCTTCGGTTTTTGTGCACCGTTGTCCATATTTCCAAAAAGTAAAGTCGAAAAATAATGTGAAAAAGAAAAGAGCAAAGCTCTAAGTTGATGGGTGTTGTAAGTAAAACAAAAAGAAAAAGAGTTACGGTATTCCTTTTTCCAGGATTCATGCACAACATCCCTTACAAGTTTCCCTCCTTTCCGCATTCTCGACCTTACTTGAAAGTCCTTAAGATCAAAAGAGTGTTATTTGACTTGGTGATCTAACTTGAAGTTTCACATGCTTGATTTTGACAATGCTTGAAGGTTATGATGTTTGTCTTAAAGTTTAAGCAATTTATGATGTTTCTTTGCTCTACATTCTTTGGTTTATGTGTATGAAAGTTTTCAAGAATGAATGAAGCAAGTTATGAGGATGATCTATTGACTAGAAGCACATTTGTCAAAGAGTTTGTTTGTTTTGAATTGCATTCATATTTCATTCTAACTTATGTTCTAAGCTTTTTGAAAACCTTGCTTGGGGACAAGCAAGTGACAAGTATGGGGTATTTTGTTAGCATGAAATATGACGATATTTTAGGCACTTGTTTTAGTTGTTTTTCCCTCCTTATTGTGTACATGGATATAATTTTGAAGTATTTGTGAGCTTGTTCACCTATTTTGTCGATATAGAGATATACACTAGCTTTGTGTTTGTTTATAGGTGAATAAGAGCTTGAATCGGAGCAAATGATGGAAGAAAAGGAGTATTTGATCATGTTCGAGGACAAGAAGATACATTAGAGAGGCTAAGGAAGGATCATGGATGAAGGATTGCACGAAACAAAGGAAAAGAAAGAGGTTATGCAAGTCCACGCCCTGAATTACGGTCGTGGAGAAGGAAATTTGAAGTCCACGCTCTAATCCACGGCCGTGGACTTGGCATCATGAACGTGAAAGAGAGTTTGGAGCACTCCAGAGACTTACACGGTCTAAACCATGGCCGTGGAAATTATATGACACCGTAATCTGGTTCCACGCTCTAAATTACGGCCGTGGAAAGTTCTACTTGACCGTGATCTTGGCAAATCTTATGGCGTGTCATATTTGCCACGTCAGCCACGTCATTGGGCTTTCTCGTAACCCTTCCTCGCTCTATAAAAGGAGTAGAGAAAGGAGTTTTCGGGACCCCGTGCTTATCCTCGCTAAGTGTTGTTTTGGACGCCGTTTAGAGTTTCGGAGACGACGGCTAGGATTGAAGATCGAAGCTTACTTACGGTGGAAGTTTGGTGATTTCTTAGGTTTTGATTTCGGAAACAATTGACAACCATTTTCCGTTGTTTACCTAAGATTATAGTAAGGATTCTTATTCCATATTCTGAATCGATTGAACATATTGCTTTGTTATCTGGATTTGACATTGACTTTGAGTTTTTATTGAGTTTTCGAGGGTTTTCATATTTCTCTCTTTCTAAATTGAATATTGAATCAATGACAATGATTGTTGGCTAAAACCCTTTAGCAATTCTAAGGTGAAGGGTTGATAGTTGTGGCTTAGATAATGATAGATCGATCGTAAACAGATTGGACTCTGAGAGTGCGAGAAACTCGTCGACGAACCTAAATTACGGCCTATTCTTGAGGTTCCACGGCCGTGGAACTCATGATCTTGCCGTGATTTTCCCTGATCTACGACCTTTGCTTTTTCTTTGATCCAAAGTTAAAGATTTTCTTTAACCTAGCCTTGGCTTGCCTTTCCTAGGTAGTAGTGAGACTCAACATCCTCTATTTCGGTTTCGAGTGTCACAACCTTGACCATTTTGGCATATCTTTGATTCCTTGGGTTTGGGCATGGGTATTTGAGATTAATTCTTACCTTTAGATCCTTTCTATACTGCAGCCTCAACAACCTTTATAGAGAGTGTCTTTGGGTGAGATATATAAGGTTTTTGAACTTCACCGTATATTACCTTGCTTTAGTATACCTTTGCAATTCTCGACTCTGTCCTTATACTTATAGAATATCTTGAATCGATTGCCACAATTTGATATCCGGATCTTTAGGGTTGTTGTTTTCCCCAATATTTGCAAAGCTCTACACTTTTACTTGCGTGATTACTTGAGACTGAAATTTGACTCACTAAATCCCTGAGTTCGATACTTTGGAATACTTGCTAATCTACGCCGATCCGTACACTGTGGGTTCGCTTGCTTTTATTATAGTTTTATAAATTAAAGCTTATTTGCACGCACGTTTTCGGGCGAACAATAGACACTCTCTCTATCGGAGGTATCACATCTCCGTTCAAACGTATCAACCTATAACACTCTATAACCTCAAAACACAGCATGGAGGATTCACCAGCTCCAGCAACAAGATCATAACGCTATCCAAAGGCATAGAAGAAAAATCATCTTTAGCCAACTACTAACCACGTCACAAGGCATGGAGGAAAGCCGTCTCCAACCAATCGTACTCGTAACCCAACTATGTGGAGGAAAACCATCTCCACTCACACTATGTCCATCAATAAAAGCATGGAGGAAAGAACCATCTCCAGCTAATCCTAAACATATTACAATAGCATGGAGGAAAGAACCATCTCCAGCTATACCTATATCGTGCTAGCAAACAAGATCTAACAGATCAGATGCACATATCAAAGCTAGCACGAAAACACATTATCACATAAGCACATAGCATACAAGCACTCACCAAAAAGGCACTAAGATCTACTCGTGGATCCTACGGGTGCCTCTAACTCCGCATAGAAATCTGGATAGTTCCTCTAGATACTATCATATGTCTCCCAGGTAGCCTCATCCGGTCCTCTTCTCGACCACTGTATCCTCATCATAGGAATATCCTTCGAATGCAGGCGTTTCACACCTATCTTTCTAGAACTACAAAAGGTTGTTCCCCTTTATGCCATAACGTCTGACGCCTCGCGTCAGAGTTACTCTCAACCAGACATAAGCTCCTACCCTGAACTCTAGATGTTGACGCCTCCTATCTGCATACAACTTCTGGCGACTCTGTGCAGCTAGCATCCTCTCTGATCAGCGTTACTTGAGTCATATCATCCTGAATCTGTTCTGGCGCTATCCCACTGGTACTACTAGGCTCCTCCCAACATAAAAGTGTATGACACCTATGCCTACACAACGCCTCATAGGGGCCATTCCTATAGATGCATACCAATGGTGGTGGTATAAGAACTCAACGAGTGGGAGATAAACAAATCGTCCCTGTTCCCAATCCATCCCACAAGCTCACAACATGTCCTCTACGGTCTGGAGGGTTCTCTCAAACTGACCGTCTGTCTGAGGTAAAACTCAATCATGATATGTGGACGCGTTCCCCAAGCAGTCTGAATCTGCTATTAAAATCTCAAAGTAAACCGTCTACTACAATCATAGTCGATCGTCCTCGGTACACTTATGGAGTCCCACCATCTGTCTAGTGTACTCCTTTGTTACTTCATTCACCGGCCACGTCTCTCTATAGAGATGGAACGTGTCACCTTTCTAAATCTGTTACTAATAATTTGAATTACACCAAAACTCTTACTGGGTCTCAATCCCATCACAAGTCCACGAAAAAGTCCTCTCACTTCCACTACAACACTAGTAGTGGATGAGCTCATCTCCAGGTAAGTAACACTTTAACCTGATTTACTACTTCGTGGTACCTCTTATTCGTACATGGATGTACTAAAGAAGGTGTACTATGAGTGTACTATAATCTTCTCCACTCGACTCCGCATAAGCGGTTATACTGACGCAGTTGCGGTGCCTCATACTCCTTCTGTTCCATTAAAGAACTGTGGTGCCTCGCCATGAGGCATCCTTCCATCAAGTTCCCTCAGGGTCAGGCAAGTCCTCTGTTTTTGTTGGACCTCATCCAACAAACCAGGTAAAATCCCTAAACATGAAACTAACGTCCTTATCAGCAGTTGTAGGTCCAACTCTAACCAAGCTAGAACATTTTGAAACCGAGACTGTACAGCAATTCCAACAATCGCCTTCTCTCGAGGCGTCTTCTTATTCAAGGCATCAGTGACCACATTCTCCTTGCCAAAATGGTACAAATCTCAAGGTCAGCGTCCTTGATCAACTCAAACCATCGACGCTGGAAGTTATTCAACCTTTATTGCATAAAAATATGCTTCAACCTCCTATGATCTGTGAAACTCTGACACGAAATGTCACACAGGTATTGTCTTCAAATCTTGGAACTTGAACTACCACCACTAACTCGAAATCATGAGTCGGGAAGTTCTCCTCATACGTTCTCAACACCGTAGTCACATGATTCCCATAATCTTCTAATTATCACAGAATAGAAGTAGAGGTCAAATACTTCCTCTACTCTTTAGAGTTTCGACATACTACTTCAACCACACATTTATGGTGGTCTTCCTCTAAAGACTCGTAAATGGATGCACAAACACATAGAATCCTTCCTCAAAGCGTTGGTAGCAATCGACTGGGCCGAGAACTACGCATTCCCTTAACGTTCATCAGTATCATCCATAAGACTTCATACTTACTCCTCGTCGCATCAATCATGATCCTACTGGCGGAATAACATGACATTGAAGGTTACTTCTGACATCTCAATTCACATTTAGGGAGCATAGCACACTGGCTTCTATCCCTCGGATTTTTCAAAACCGTCCTCAAATAACCAGTACGTTCCTCTCCGTTGTGAGAGTACACCAAACGTCATCAATAAAGTCTACCCAACTAATCAAGGAAGTAAATGAAGACACTGTTCATCAACTCCTATAACGACTACTAGGACGTTCCTCAACTCAGATGACAACACTACAACTCGTAGTGTCTATAACGGGTATGGAATGATGTCCTATGCCCACGCTGCTCTCTCATCCTTAGCTGATGATATCCTAAGCATACGGATATCTTAAAAACACAATTGCTTCTCTTAGTTGATCCAACAAGTCGTCCATACGTAGCAATGAACGTTCTAGGGCGAACGGAGCCCGTCTCAAACCACTCTTCAAATTGCTTCTTCAATTTCTAACAACTCAACAAGCCATATACCTCATAAGCCTTCTCCCAACCAGTCTTGTACCATACTTTAACGCAATATCAAAGTCCTCATTCCTCTGAGGCGATATATTAGACGCTTCAGTAACACGTCTATAAGATCATATACCACTGGAATACTCTTCAGCGTGGAACTATCTCTTTCCTTCTTGGCAAAACATTAAAAAAAACATCACCCTCTGGTGTTATCAACCTCGCTGCTCATACGGCACTAAAGACAACTCACCTCCTTAAAGGTCATAACCTCGGAAAACCTCTACTTAGTCGATCTCATTAGAGACTATAATAGTCCTCCTAGCTATCTAAACCAACACGATATCTATTCGTCCACCATACACATAAAGACCTTCTCATGCACCTAAGGCATGACAAAGAAGTCTTCAAGCCATACACAAGTCCCTGAACAAAGGGAACAACCACATATCTCGTGGGTACCTAAGACCCGTAACTCGTAATCCTATAAAGGAAGATCTATCTTCTACTGTATCCACAATTAACTATTAACACATGCTTCGAAAGACAAGAGGTGCATATCACTCACAACAACAAAACTCCACTAGGTAAACCATTAACAAGAATGGTACCTGTAACAGCTAACGCCCGAAGCTCTACTGCATATCATTACTCAATCTCAGACCTATGTCCTCAGGTATCACTGAGGTCATCGCCATAGCCTCCACTTCCATTCTTTCTGCATCGGAAAGAGGAAGGTCTTGATGAGAAGAAACACTACCTTGTTGACAGAATGGGGCAATCGATTCAGGATATTCTAAAGATGTAAGGATAGAGTTGGGATTGCAAAGGTATATCTAAGGTAGGGTGTTGTACGGTGAAGTTCCAAACCCATAAGTCTCACCCAAAGGCTCTCTCAATAAAGGAGGTTGAGTCTCGTTATAAAGATGGTCAAAAGAAAAGATTGAACTCTCAAATACCCATGCCTAAACTCAAGGGAATCAAAGATAAGTGACTGAAGTTATTTCTAAGGTCGTCTATACCCAATCAAAAGTAAATCCCGACTTAGCACTAAAAACAAGTATAGTGGTTGAGTAAGGGTCGAACCCAAGAGAGTTAAGGTGTTTTAGATGCAATTATCGATTATAGTAAAAAGTAACAGGGGGGGGGGGTTTGGTTGAATTGATGCACACAAAAACTTATGAAAACGATTAGTGCGACAAGTAAGACAAATGATGGGTGAATCTACACTAGGTTGATTCTAAGCATGCAATTGCTACTTTGGTGAGTTCCTTTTACAAGTTTTCAAGTAATCTCCCGTCTCGATCATATATATGTGTTGAGCCAACCGGCATCAACACAACTTAACATGTTAGTGTTCCGTAAACCTACAAGAACAAATAACAAGTTAGCTTTCAAACAAAGACTAAGGAATATAAAGAGAAGATTAAAACCGTTAAACTTATCTTTATATTTGTGTTCCTTTTCTTTAAGTAAGTACAACCCGTTATTACTTAAAGTTACTACTAGATTAAAGACCCGAACCCGGAACCTATTAATCCTAGTTATTTGCATGCACTTTAGGACCTAAGGTGATCAATCTCAAGTAATAGTAGAACATGCAATTAGACAATAGAGATCAAGGAAACACAAAGCATTACTGAATGAAAACTTATATTAAAGAAAACTTACAACCAAAGTAACAACGTAGCTTCAAACCAACCCAATGTAGCAAGGGAGTTAGCAACTCATTACAAAGGTAGCAAGATAATCTAAGTGGATAGTTTGTTGGCTAACAAGTTGGATCCTTCTAGCAATCAACCAATGACTGTTTATACTACAAAAAACACTAAATAGAAGTAAATGGCCGGCCTAAAACAGCCACATTTAATGCCATAAAGGTGGTGTAAACAACCTGAGGAAAGCTTCTAACGTTAAACCGTAGGGGCGGCCTTCAGTTCCGCAGGGCGGTGAAGGCAAAAACGCTTGGTCTTCTTCATGGCCGCAGGGGCGGCTAGGCAATTCCGCTGGGGCGGATCTTCAATGCTCTTCAAACGTCTGACCCTTCGACTTCCTGACAATTCTGATGCCAAGCCGCCGGGGCATCCCTATGTCAACGCAGGGGCGGTGACACAACCTCTTCGTCTTCCAGCTCCCAAGTTGAGGCGCAGGCAGGGGTGCAGTGGAAGGCGCAGGGGAGCTGGTCTTCGTCTCTTCAGGGCAAGTCACCGCAGGGGCGCTAAGAAGTGGCGCAGGGGCGGTGACACACTTCATGGCCGGCGGTGGCGAAGGCGCAGGGAGCGCTCTGGTGTAAGGCGTCACCCGCAGGGGTGGGGACAAGGATCCGCTGGGGCGGTGAGGCAACAGAAGCTTTACTTCGTGAACGATCTTCACTCCTAAGTGCTTATAACTCCTTCCTTAGCTTCTTTTAGTCTTCTTCTTCTAGACCAAGGAGTTAGTACCATAAACCTATACAAATGCAATAAAAAGACTCTAAAAACTATCCTAAATGATAGTGATTCCATCACCTATCAAACTCCTCCACACTTAAACCTTTTACTCGTCCCGAATAAAACAAATGACAGCAATTAGACTCAAAGGCCTCAGGAAGCATGGGCAAGCAGAAAAGACAATGAAAACAAAAGAAGGATAAGAGAGGAAATGTGAGAAAAAAGGGAGAAACTACCATCCTTATTTCTCCAAGAGTGGCCTACCCGGACAACCTCCTTACGACTCCCCTTCTTATGTCGCCAAACGCCGGAAAGGAAACCTACACTCGGTGTCACTCATTTTGCCAAGGCGCCCTTTTGGGTTTTCACCTTGCCACTCTTCTTCTTTTGATGATCTCACTTGAACTCACATCCCTCAAGTCCAATTTTGCACCAACCTAAGGTTGGTCGGACTACATTCTTTTTTCCTAAACCGCCCTTTCGGGTTTTCGGTTTATCCAAGGATTTCATGCTTCTTTTCATTTTCTTTGGCTTTATCTTTTCTTTTTTTTTTTTTATGAATTTCAAACTGAATTCAAAATAACTCAAAACAAAACAACTCAAAACAAGTCAAAAGAAATTGTACAAGCAATGAAATGACCTCCCCCATACTTGAAGTACACTTTGTCCTCAAAGTGGAAATGAGGCAAAGATAAATATGGGAAAAGGGAAAGAAATGTACCCCTCAGTGGAATGGTCGGGATGGACCACTTGGACCCTTCTCCGGGTCGTAAGGGAAGTGGCGGAAGAAGTGCTCCTGCCGGCGGTAGAGCGTGTTGATGCGGCCCTCCTGAGCCTCCATCCTCTCTCTAAATGAAGTCTCGTAGCTAGCTTGCCAAGCCAGCTGCTGAGTCTCCAACTGCTGCTGATGAGTCGCCTGCCAAGCATCCTGACGGCGGTCGAAGTGAGTGGTCATAGAGGAGTCGAAGCTGGACTGCCACGCCTGTTGCTGCTCAAGCATGGACCGCTAGTACTCGGTCTGCCATGCTTGATGCTGTGTAGTCAAGGCTGCCATCTGAGCCTGTAGACTCTCCATGGCGTAACTGTCATCGTGTGCTGCAGTCGGCATCTCCTCATCACTGGCAGGGGCCCGACTGGAGCCTGCTGCGTATCTCCCAACAATATCCTCCTGAGGCCGTCTCCGAGGAAGTGGGTCAGCTGGTACGTACAAATCGGAGAGCTCGTCTCCCAAAGGAAGTCGTCGGGGGAGGTATGTGATGTGACTCCCATCTGCTAAAGAGAGCCAAAAGCGGTTTTCCCCGTCTCTCCTGAGGAGCCTGCACCTCCTCAACATACCCTCCGTATAAAGTGGGGCCTCCGGTCCGTCCTCCAAAGTAGCGAGATCCATCACCCATGCAGCTAATAAGGAGATGATCCCTCCTCCCACAATGTCTCGTGGCTCATTCTTCCTAATCCGCTTCAAAACGGTAAGGAAGAGGTATGGCCAATCCGGTACCTAGTCGTTCGTGGGGAGGCAGGCGTATAGCAATGAAAGGTCCTTGAGAGCGACCTTATTCTCCTCCTTGTGTCCACTTAAGACACTCATAAAGATCTTCGAGATGAGCCTCAAACAGGGGTGAGTGAATTTATTGGAGTACTCACCCCTGCATGAAACTCAGACCTGGTGGCGGCCTGCCAAAACTCCATCAAGTCGGGTGTCGGGATGGGTTCCCACCAATCGTCAGAAGCGGCTATAGTCACCCCTAATGCCTCCTGCAGCTGGGTGTAGTCCAATGTATATTTTCGTTTGTTGAACTTGAAGGACAGTCCAACACAACCATGGTCCACCGTTTCCATTTTGAAAGTGGCAATGAACTGGCGGCTGAGCTCGGGGTATGTTGGAGCGCTCGTTATCAGAAAATCACCGAGCCCGGCGTTGTTGAGGAATTCCTGCATGCTCTCTAACATGCCCAAATGTTCCAAAGTAGGAACGTCCAGAAACCGGGTTTAATACACATCTCGACCTTGTACGATCCTATACCGTTCTTTCTCAGCTTCCGTCAACTTATACTTCCTTTGGTCTTCCATTACTTGTAGTTGAATAAGCAAAGGAATTAGAAATTTCAGGAAATGGAGAAAGAGACGAACCCTATGGTTAGTTTTCCGCAGGGGCGGCTGAAGCAGGCGCAAGGGCGGCAAGGTGTTCGCCACTTAGCGTGCGTGCAAATAAGTCTTAAATTTATAAAACTAGAATCAAGCAAGCGAACCCGCAGTGTACGGATCGACGTAGTTAAGCAAGAATTCCAGAGTATCGAACACAGGGATTTGGGGGGTTAAATCCAGTTATAGATTATCAAGCAAATAAGTGTATGAAGCTTTTCAAATTATTGGGAAAACAACAATCCTAAAGATCCAGGAATCCAGCTGTGGCAATCGATTCAAGATATACTAAAGATATAAGGACAGAGTTGAGGTTTGCAAAGGTATGCGAATGTAAGATAATCGTACGGTGAAGTTCCAAAAACCTTATATGACCTACCTAAAAGACACCCTCTATAAAGGTTGTTGAGGCTTCAGTATAGAAAGGATCTAAAGGTAAGAATTAACGTCAAATACCCAAACTTGTAATCCAAGGATCAAGACTAACTAAACCGATTAAGGTTGTGACACTCAGAATCGAGGTAGAGGTTGTTGAGGCTTCACTACAACCTAGAAAAGGCAAGCCAAGACTAAGTTAAAGAAAATCTTTAACTTTGGACTAAAGTAAAAGCAAGTTCGTAAACTGACACAAAATTACGGGTAGTTCTTGAGTTCCACGGCCGTGGAAGCTCAAGAACAGACCGTGGATTAGGTTCGTCGGCGATTCTCTCTAACTCTCAAGGTCCAATCTGTTTACGATCGATCTATCATCATCTAAGCCACAACTATCGGCCCTTCACCTTAGAATTGCTAAAGGGTTTTAGCCAACAACATTCATATTGATTTCAAATTCAAGATTAAAAGAATGAAAGATGAAAACTTCCGAAAACCTTGAATAAATCTCAAGTCAATCTCAAATCCACAAATCAAGATCAATAACGTCAATAGATTCGGAATAACACAAACAATCACGAGTCTTAGATAAGAAGGAAGAACGGGATGTCAATCCGTCTTCTAATCAAACCTAAATATGAAGCGTAATCTCTTTACGAACAATCTTCCAAATCTTCTCTCTTTCCGTCAATCCGGAAATCGCAATAGGGCAAAGTGTAAAATCTCCCAACGACGATCTCCGCAAAAGCGTAGAACTAGGGTAATTCCAAGTGTAAGCGAAGGTGAGTCTAAGCAGAGGTGACGGAATCTCTCTTCTTCCGTCCTTTTATAGGGTAAGATAAAATATTGGCCCGGCCCATTGCGTAGAAGATCGTGGCTTCAAAGTGTGCGTAAAAGATCGCCAAGATCACGATCGTGGAAGGGTTCCACGCCCGTAATTTAGAGCGTGGGATCTGGTCACGGTTTGTCACAACCCTCCACGGCCGTGTAAGTTGCTGGAATGCACCACGCTTCTCTTGCCAAGGTTCCACGGCCGTGGACTTGAACGTGGAATCTAGTACGGCTGTATTTTAGAGCATGGTTTAGAGGTAGTTCGTGATTTTCCCTAGTCTCGTGATATTCTTCAAGTTAGCACCATCCTTAGCCCCTAGAGATGTCCTCAATCCTTGGACATGCTCAATCAAACTTCATTCTCTCTCAATCCGTTCGGATTTAGCTCTTAATCGCCTACAATCAACACAAAGCTTATGTAGACCTCTATATCGACAAAATAGATAAACTAACTCACAAATGCTTCAATGCTTTATCAATGACTACCAATATGGATGAAATACACTTAGAAAACGTGCCTAAAATATCACAATATTTCATGCTAACAAATAACCCCGTACCTGCTACTTGCTTGTCCCTAAGCAAGGCCTTTCAAAAAGCTTTTAAAACACAAGTTAGGATGAAATATGTGTACCTTCTCAAAGCAAAACTTCTTTTGGATGAATGTGCCTTCTAATCAATAGATCATTCTCAAATCTTGATTCATTTGCTTATAGGACTTTCATATACTTAATCAAAGAGTAAAGAGTAAAGAAAGCTCATGAATCAATCAAACTTCCATGTAAACATCATAACCTTTAAACATTATCAAAATCAATCATAAGAACTTCAATTTAGATCACCAAGTCATACAACATTCTTTTGATCTTAAGGACTTTCAAATAAGGTCTAGAATGTGGAAAGGGAAGGAAAACTTTATGGAATGTGGTGCATGAATCCGGGAAAGTGGATAACTACTCTTTTCTTCTTCTTTTGCGGTTTCCGCAGCACTTTCAACTTAGAGCTTCGCTCTCTTCTTTTCATTTTTCGACTTTACTTTTGGAGTTATGGATAGAGGTGCACAAAAACCGAAGCCTAGGAGATTGGCGTTTCTCAATTTTTATGAGATGCCTCAAACCCTTAGCACACATACCATAATCCGCTAGGAATATCGCTCAATCCGACTTTGGCAAGACACAAACACCCGGCTATGTGAATGGTGCCGAGTTACTCATCATCATGATTGACTTCCCCAAACCTAAAATTTCTTTCTATTCCTTTGAATGCAAAATATTGCTTTCATGGCCCTCCCACATCAAACATGCCTTTTTCATTCAACTCCTCCAAATTCCCGGATAGGTAAAGGAGGTCATTATTTCATTGAGGGGCTAAATGATCAAAGAAAGAAGAAAGAAAATCGAATTGCCTTAATCATCTCAAAAAGAAGCATAAGAACTTATTATGTGATTTCAACCTTGATTTCTCAACATGATTTAAGTAACATTCATCACATTATGAAATTTGCAAAAGAAGTATAATCAACTCATTCAATTTCTTTTCAATTCACTATTCGTTTAAGCATGCGATTGTCATCAAAACTCAATTCACAAGTGGTGATTATCATAGAAATCATATCTACCCTTAGAAGCACAAAATTTTCAAAAATTTTCAATTTTTATGGGTTTTTTTTCAAACTCTTTTTCATGCAATGCAATAATGAAACGTGTAACAATAGAATGAAACATGCAAGATAGTCTCAATAGAAGCAAATAAAGTGAGTAAGAGTTATTACAACTATTAGTCACACCCCACCCCATACTTGGAACAAACATTGTCCCTAATGTTCAAAGAAAAGAAAAAGAAGAAAAGAAAGAAAGAAAAAGAACTCACAAAACGGTGGTGGATCGGCTAGAACTATCGATCATCAGGGTCGTCACTGCGGCGCCGGTGGAGGTGGAAATGGAGAGAAGCTGGGATCGTAGTACCGCCCGAACTGCTGGCGGTATACATCTCTCATCATGTGGTCAAGGTCATCCACACGTGCATCTCTAGCGTCAGCTCGGATCTCCAAAGCTCCAACCCTGCTAGAAAGGTCGGTAGCCCACTCTGGTAACTGCTCGTACCAGCCAGGCGGCTGGCTGTACCACGCCGGTGCATCTGAAGGTGCTGGTGCTGGTGGCGGCTGTGTAGACCATGGTGGAGGAGCTCCCATCCAATCCGGCTGAGTCGAATACCAAGCAGGCGGGTCAGCCATCCAAGTAGGCCTCTCGCTCACACTAGCGCGGCGAGAGGAAGAGCCAGATGCTCTAGCAGGGCGGGGGGAATGCCTAGGCATGTCGGGAACTGCGTCCGGCTGGTCCGGGAATGTGCCAAAGTCCTGCTCGGCTCCTCCTCCTCCCTCATAGTCATCTCCTCCCATCTCCTCCTCTACAACTGGTGGTGGTGGAACGTAGGGAGGGGCTACCAATCTGTTCGCATGCATGGCAGCGAACGTCGCCTTCCAGTTATGGCGTCCGGCCATAATGGAATACTTAGGGAGCCACTCAATGCCTCTCCCTGTCCTACTCTCCCACGGCATAGCAGCGTAAGGTGGACCTCTATGAGTGGGGAAAATGAGGCCTCTAGTCATAAGGGCCTGAAGTCCTAGGGGTACATCAGCAATACGTGTGCAGGCGGAGAAATCTACCCCTAATGCCCTAGCAAGGTGGGTGACTATCCCACCATATCCAATGTTGCCAGCCCTCTTATTCTTTAGCTTGCTCATGGTAGCAGCTAAGAGGGTGGTGTAGTCAGCAGGTCTACCGTATAGCATACAGTAGAGAAGAAAGAGCTCATCTGTCTTGATCTTCTGAGGTGTCTCCGTCCTAGGGAAGAGACACTCAGAAAGTACCCTATGAGCAATCTTCAAGGCTAAGTGATACATCAACTTAGCCTTGGTATCAGCTGGCTGCCAGCGGTCCTCGCTGGCATAGATCATAGCGACCTCTTCCCAGAAATCCTTGGCGTATACGCCACTGGGGAAACGACCATTGAAGGTCTCGTGGAACCCAAAGAAGGCTCCAAACTCCCGGATGGAGAAATCATAGTTTCTTTCCATCAGACGGAAAGAAACTGTCCTGTCAACATGGCTGTGCTCAAAAGAAACCACAACCTCTCTCGTAATCTCCTCATATGCATCTTCCCGAATAGCGGAGAAGATGACTAATCCGGCTCTATCCAAGAGCCAAGTGATGTCCCCTATGACATGTAGAGGGGCTAAATCCTCAAGCAATAGATACCTAGGTCCAATAACAATCCTCTTATGGATCCTCTCTAAAGCATCGAGATGATCCTCATGAATGGTAGGGATCCTAGGGCGAGGTGGTGATGGTGATGATGGTGATGATGGAGGTGAAGGGGATGAAGGTGGTGGTGCTCTAGAAGAGAAAGAGGAAGAGGGGTTGCCCTTCCTTTTCTTACTCTTATCCTTATCTTTGTTCTTGTCCTTATTCCTACCGGACACTCTCCTTACAAAATCCATGTTCTGTTGAAAACCACGGTTTGTTCTTCAGATTCCACGGCCGTGGAAAGTCCAGGAACCGTGGTTTCTCTCAAAATTTCGGAAATCTCAACAATCAATCACCAAATTTCACAGCAGCAGTCTTAGACTAATTCTCTTCCAATTCCAATCAGTTATTCCTAAAAATTCTAGCAAATGTAAGTCCGAATCGACAAAGATAGAGAAGAGCGAAAAAACCAAGGTTTTCGGATTTTTAAATCCGAATTCTGCTTTCCTCGGTGATTTGCCGCTCGAATTGTTGCTTGGATCTTGTTGGTGATCGGATTTGCTTCTGTTTTGGCCAAAAAATCGTTAAAAACGATTAACGAATGAAGATTTGAGGTGAGGGGAGGCAAATCGGCGTTTTTGGGCGTGGAATGGGTTTTTGGTGTTGTGTTTTTGTGAAGAACGTGGTTTATATAGTGGCCGTCAAAATTTTTGAAAACCACGGTCTATCGGGGGGTTCCACGGCCGTGGAAATGTACGGAACCGTGGTTTTGGTGATTTTTCTCAGGCTTTTGGAAATTACGGTCACTGTAGCTGTCACGACCGTGGAATAGGCCGTGGAACTCTCTGTAATGCTCCAAAGTCCAAGTTTCGTCAAATTTTCTTCAAGTTTTTCCTTCCCCTTTTCTTTTCCACTATTCCTACATCCAAAAACACGAACATACCGGAAGGTATCGAAGGCAAAACAAAGCAAAAACGTCTAAACTAAGCTAATCTATGAATCAAAAAACAAAAACGTAAATGCAATACCTTGGGTTGCCTCCCAAAAAGCGCTTTGTTTAAGGTCCGTAGCTAGACCAAATTCACACTTATTCGAGTGCGGTAGGCGCGAACTCTTCAGCTTGGAGTTCCGGCGTATACTTCTTGAGTCGTTGACTGTTCACCTTAAAGCTTCCGCCCGCTTCACCCCATACTTCAACTGCACCATGTGGGAAAATACGTTTGATTAGAAAAGGTCCGGTCCAATGAGATTTAAGCTTACCTGGAAAGAGACAAAGCCTTGAATTGAAGAGGAGAACTTGATCTCCTTCTTTGAAGTCCTTTGGAATGATATGCTTATCATGCCAACGCTTTGCTCTTTCTTTGTAGATTTTGGCGTTTTCATAAGCGTTCAAGCGGAGTTCTTCAAGCTCATTAAGGTCCAAGAGACGCTTCTCTCCCGCTTCCTTCATGATGAAATTTAGCCACTTGATTGCCCAAAACGCCTTGTGCTCTAACTCCACCGGTAAGTGACAAGACTTCCCATACACAAGGTTGTATGGTGTGGTTCCTATGGGAGTCTTGTACGCAGTCCGGTACGCCCACAATGCATCATCAAGCTTCAAGGACCAATCCTTCCTTGTCCTTGAAACCGTCTTCTCTAGGATTCCTTTGATCTCCCGGTTTGAGATCTCAACTTGTCCACTAGTTTGTGGATGATAAGGGGTGGCGATCTTGTCAGTAACCCCATACTTAGCTAGAGAGCTTCAAAGCGCCGGGCAATGAAGTGAGAACCTCCATCACTAATGATAGTCCTTGGTGTCCCAAATCGTGGGAAGATGGTTTTGTTAAAGAACTTGACCACTACCATGGCATCATTGGTGGGAGAGGCAATTGCTTCCACCCATCTAGAAACGTAATCCACCGCCAAGAGTATGTATTGGTTTCCACAAGATGATGGGAACGGTCTCATAAAGTCAACTCCCCAAACGTCGAAAATCTCCACCTCTTGGATGTTATTGAGAGGCATCTCATTCCTCCTAGAGATATTTCCTGTTCTTTGACAAGCATCGCAGCAGGAAGCAAAGGTTTGCACATCTCTAAATAAAGTAGGCCAAAAGAATCCAGATTGCAATACCTTAGCGCTAGTTTTGTTTGAACTAGCGTGTCCTCCACATGGTAGTGAATGACAATGGTGGATGACACTTTGCATCTCATCTTTCGGCACACATCGCCGAATGATGCCATCCGGACCTCTCTTAAAGAGGAGAGGTTCATTCCAAAAGTATTCCCGAACATCCTTAAAGAACTTCTTTCTTTGTGTGTAGGATAATCCGGGCGGTATCTCCTGACAAACCAAATAGTTAACAAAATCAGCAAACCATGGTTCGTTACCTTTGGAGATCACGTCGATGCACTCCTCTATGATATGTAAGTGTTCGTCCGGGAAGGAGTCATCTATAGGTAGATGGTCGTTTTCTAGATGTGTTAGACGACTCAAATGATCCGCAACAGAATTTTCCGAACCCTTCTTGTCGCGGATCTCTAGATCGAATTCTTGTAGGAGATGAATCCATCTAATTAGCCTTGACTTCGCATCCTTCTTTGCAAGGAGATACCGGATCGCAGCATGATCCGTGTACACAATCACCATTGCACCAACTAGATAAGAGCGAAAATTTTCAATTGCATACACAATGGCTAAAAATTCCTTTTCCGTAGTGGCGTAGTTGAGCTGCGCTTCATCTACCGTCTTGCTAGCGTAGTAGATAGTGTGGGTTCGCCCTTCCTTTCTTTGTCCAAGAACAACTCCTATAGCTACGTCACTTGCGTCACACATAACCTCAAAGGGAAGATTCCAATCCGGAGGTTGGATAATAGGGGCTGAAATTAGAGCTTCCCGAATCATGTTAAACGCATCCAAGCATGCCTGCGAAAACTCAAAAACTGCATCCTTCATCAATAGATTAGTTAGCGGCTTTGATATTTTAGCGAAATCCTTTATGAAACGCATATAGAATCCAGCATGTCCTAGAAAACTTCTTATCCCTTTCACCGAAGTTGGGGGAGGAAGCTTTTCTATGGTCTCTATCTTAGCTTTATCCACCTCTATCCCTCTACTAGAGATTAAGTGTCCTAATACAATTCCTTCCTTTACCATAAATTGGCACTTCTCCCAATTAAGAACTAGGTTAGTGTCTTCACACCTTTGTAATACAAGAGCAAGGTTAGAAAGGCAATTGTCAAAAGAGGAACCATAAAAGGAGAAGTCATCCATAAAAACCTCCATGATTTCCTCTATATATTCGGAGAAGATGGCCATCATGCACCTTTGAAAGGTGGCTGGGGCGTTGCAAAGCCCGAACGGCATCCTCCTGTAGGCAAACGTACCCCACGGGCACGTGAATGTGGTCTTCTCCTGATCATCCGGGTGTATCGGGATCTGAAAGAAACCACTATAACCGTCAAGATAGCAAAAGTGCGAATGTTGCGCTAACCTTTCAAGCATTTGATCGATGAAGGGTAGTGGGAAGTGATCCTTCCTCGTCGCGTTGTTTAGCTTGCGGTAGTCTATGCACATCCGCCATCCCGTTACGGTTTGGGTAGGAATGAGTTCGTTGTTCTTGTTGGTGATGACCGTCATTCCTCCCTTTTTCGGAACCACTTGTACCGGACTAACCCACTTGCTATCGGAGATAGGGTAGATGATACCTGCATCAAGAAGTTTAAGAATCTCCTTCTTGACAACCTCCTTCATGGTCGGATTCAACCGCCTTTGAGGTTGTCTTGAAGTTCTAAAGTCCTCTTCCATTAATATCTTGTGCATACATAGGGAAGGTTTAATTCCAACTAAGTCCTCTATAGTATATCCTAAAGCTTTTCTATGTTTCCTAAGGACAACCATGTGCTTACTATGTTCATCTATGCTTAAATCGGAACTAACAATAACCGGAAAGGTAGAATTAGGTCCAAGAAATGCGTACCTTAGATGAGTAGGGAGTGGCTTTAGTTCCATGACTTTCGGAGTTTCCGATGGTTCTTGAGGAGCATCCGCTGTCTCCTTAGAAGTGTCTAAGGGTGTAAGAGATGTGGGAGAAGAATCAAAAGAAGTTGAGGAAGAGACACAATTACCTTCGGAATCACCCAAAATTACGGCCTCTCTGCATCCTCCACGGCCGTGGTTTTGGGCGTGGAAGGGAATACGGTTGCTCTGTCCTCTCCACGACCGTGTAACCCTCTGGAGTGAGCCACGCTTTTGTTGGTGAAATCCACGGCCGTGGAATATAGTGTATGGCCGTGGATCCGTACGTTTTCTGCCTCGTCGTGGAGTTTCTCAAACTCCTCTTCACACACTTCTTCTCGTGCTTCTAAGGCTTCTATTGCCTCATTGCACTCCTCTTCTTCCCCTACATCCATTAGACTCATAGTAATAACCTTTTGCAAAGGATCTTTGAAGAGAATAACACTTACCTCCTCTCTAGACAACCCTTCTTCATCTGGGATATTGAATATATCCTCATCAAAGATTGGTTCCTTCACTAGAGTGGAAAGAACGAACTCTACCTTTTCTTCTCCTATGTCAAAGGCAAGTCTAGCATTCTTGCAATCGACTATGCAGCCGGACGTTGCAAGAAACGGTCTTCCGAGAATGATCGGGACCGGACTATCTGCAGGAATGTCAAGCACAACAAAATCTATAGGGACATAGAATTTACCTAGCTTGACCGGGACGTCTTCAACAATACCGATGGGACAAGTTATGGATCGATCCGCCATGTACAACGTCATCTTCACCGGTTTAGGGTCGCCTAAACCGATCTTCCTACATAATGCAAGTGGGATGATGCTCACACTTGCTCCCAAGTCACATAATGCATCATATGTGACATCTCCCACTCCTATGGGAATACAAAATGACCCCGGATCCTTTAGCTTTGGGGGCATCTTCTCTTTCATGGTCTTGATGAGATCCGAAGAATCCGAACTCATCTTAACCTCTCCAAAATCCTCTAACTTTCTCTTGTTAGGGAGGATCTCCTTTAAGAACTTGCCATAAGCCGGCATACCTACAATAGCATCAATGAAAGGTATATTAATATGCAGTTTGCTCATGAGTTCTATAAACTTACCGAATTGTTTATCTAGACGCGCTCTTGCTCTAGATTGTGGGAACGGTAGGGGAGGTTTGTAAGCTGGAGGAGGAACGTAGACATCTTCCTTCTCCTTCCCCTTTTCTTTCTCTTTCTCAACGGGGACTTCTACAAACTTGGGCTGCGGGTCGGTAGTTGTCACCCCGCTCCTAGTTGTGATTGCCATCACCCTTCCTTTTGGGTTGTCCTCCATTTTTCCTGGAAGTTTCCCTTGATTCGTAGGAACTTCCTCCGCATGGCTGAACATTTGGTTTTCTAAAACCTTTTGGGCTTTATCAACCTTAGAAATGTGATCATCAACCTTGATGATGCGAGTCTCCAACCCTTGAAGCTTCCCCAAAATCGTTTCCAACATGGGATCGGGCTTCTCCTTCCCCGAAGTGCTTCCACCATTAGATGTTTGCCCCTGACTTTTCAAAGGAGTGGAAGAAGAGGAAGGTGGAGTTACTGAATTTGAATTGGAAGGATAAGAATTACCGGAGTTTTGTTGATTGGAGCGCCAATTGTTGTTGTTTGAACCCCTAATGTTGTTCCAATTGTTGTTCCGGTTGTTGTTGTTGTTGTTCCAATTATTCCGGTTGTTGTTCCGGTTGTTGTTGTTGTTGCGGTAAGTATTCTCACCACCGTTGTGGTTATTGTTGTTGCCTAAATAACCCACATCTTTTCCTTGTTGCTTTGGAAAGTTGGTCTTGATAGCTTCCTTCAACTCTTTAATTTCGTTGTTGAGAGAAAAGATTTGAGATTGAGCTTCATGTGTGAGCTTTGCTCCTTGCTCCACACAATTTCCCTCCACTTTCCGGTAAGAATACTTCTCTATGACTCGCACTTGCTTCTCAATGAAGTCCCAAGCGTCATCTTCCCTCATGTCCATGAATGTACCACATGAGAAGGATTGGAGCTTGAATTGTGTCTCCACAACCAGCCCCTTATAGTATATCTCCAAAAGTGCAAGCTTGGATATGCCATGATGAGGGCAATCCAATAGCAAATCCTGAAATCTTTCCCAAGATTGAAACAAACTTTCGTTAGATCTCATAGAAAATGCATTAATCTTACCTCTTAGCTCCGCCGTTTTGGATGGAGGAAAGAAATTAGTGAGGAATTCCGCGGAAAGATCCTCCCATGTCTCAAGCTTTCCACTTGGAAGAGCTTGATACCAAGACAATGCTTTCCCCTTCAAGGAGAAGAAGAAAGGCTTGAGTTTGTAGCTGTTGGTAGTTGCGTTCTTAGGCTTCATTGTCTCCATCATAATCTCAAAGTTTTGTAGATGTTGGTGTGGAGATTCAGCACTTGTTCCACCAAATTGGTTTTGGCGAACAATGGTAATAACTTGAGGGTTGAAGCTAAACCCTTGTACATCGTCAGCATCAAAGTTCACACCTAAACGGCGTGGTTGCTGCGTTGGATCCATCCTTTGGCCAAGAGTTCTTGGCTCTTCATCCACACGTTCGACCCTCGCATTCCTAGGTGGAACACGGCGATTTGCAGCTGGCCGTGGAAAGAATGGATTCACATTGATCGTGGGATCAATTTCCTCTAGCGGTGGCATGAAGGAGTCGCTATCCTCATTGGATGAGTTGGCTCTAACCGATCTTCCCGGTCTCCTCCTTTTCTTTTTCTCCTTAAGGTTGTTTATTTCCAACCTCATTTGGAACATCATGTCCGTTAGATCATCAACCTTCATTTGATGACGATCTGTTTCTTCCCTACGAGTCTTCTCACTCCATTGGAGTTGAGCTTCCTTCTCCGCTAACTCCGATTGGAGATCACGTTCGTTTTCTTCAGCCATTTGTCTTTCCTTACGCTTTCTCCTTAAATTCCTCTCAAGCTCTTGATCAAGAGGTAAGAGGTCTTCGTTGTTCCTAGACCTGCGCATATACTCGAAGAGATATCAAATAACAAGGGAGAAGCTCCCAAGCTTGACAACCGATAACCGAATTCGGCCTAAACCAAATCCCCGGCAACGGCGCCAAAAACTTGTTCGCCCCTTAGCGTGCGTGCAAATAAGTCTTAAATTTTTAAAAACTAGAATCAAGCAAGCGAACCCGCAGTGTACGGATCGACGTAGTTAAGCAAGAATTCCAGAGTATCGAACACAGGGATTTGGGGGGTTAAATCCGGTTATAAATTATCAAGCAAATAAGTGTATGAAGCTTTTCAAATTATTGGGAAAACAACAATCCTAAAGATCCAAGAATCCAGGTGTGGTAATCGATTCAAGATATACTAAAGATATAAGGACAGAGTTGAGGTTTGCAAAGGTATGCAAATGTAAGATAATCATACGGTGAAGTTCCAAAAACCTTATATGACCTACCTAAAAGACACCCTCTATAAAGGTTGTTGAGGCTTCAGTATAGAAAGGATCTAAAGGTAAGAATTAACGTCAAATACCCAAACTTGTAATCCAAGGATCAAGACTAACTAAACCGATTAAGGTTGTGACACTCAGAATCGAGGTAGAGGTTGTTGAGGCTTCACTACCACCTAGAAAAGGCAAGCCAAGACTAATTTAAAGCAAATCTTTAACTTTGTACTAAAGTAAAAGCAAGTTCGTAAACTGACACAAAATTACGGGTAGTTCTTGAGTTCCACGGCCGTGGAAGCTCAAGAACAAACCGTGGATTAGGTTCGTCGGCGATTCTCTCTAACTCTCAGGGTCCAATCTGTTTACGATCGATCTATCATCATCTAAGACACAACTATCAGCCCTTCACCTTAGAATTGCTAAAGGGTTTTAGCCAACAACAGTCATATTGATATCAAATTCAAGATTAAAAGAATGAAAGATGAAACTTCCGAAAACCTTGAATAAATCTCAAGTCAATCTCAAATCCACAAATCAAGAACAATAACGTCAATAGATTCGGAATAACACAAACAATCACGAGTCTTAGATAAGAAGGAAGAACGGGATGTCAATCCGTCTTCTAATCAAACCTAAATATGAAGCGTAATCTCTTTACGAACAATCTTCCAAATCTTCTCTCTTTCCGTCAATCCGGAAATCGCAATAGGGCAAAGTGTAAAATCTCCCAACGACGATCTCCGCAAAAGCGTAGAACTAGGGTAATTCCAAGTGTAAGCGAAGGTGAGTCTAAGAAGAGGTGACGAAATCTCTCTTCTTCCGTCCTTTTATAGGGTAAGATAAAATATTAGCCAGGCCCATTGCGTAGAAGATCGTGGCTTCAAAGTGTGCGTAAAAGATCGCCAAGATCACGGTCGTGGAAGGGTTCCATGCTCGTAATTTAGAGCGTGGGATCTGGTCACGGTTTGTCACAACCCTCCACGGCCGTGTAAGTTGCTGGAATGCACCACGCTTCTCTTGCCAAGGTTCCACGGCCGTGGACTTGAACGTGGAATCTAGTACGGCCGTATTTTAGAGCGTGATTTAGAGGTAGTTCGTGATTTTCCTTAGTCTCGTGCTATTCTTCAAGTTAGCACCATCCTTAGCCCCTAGAGATGTCCTCAATCATTGGACATGCTCAATCAAACTCCATTCTCTCTCAATCCATTCCGATTTAGCTCTTAATCGCCTACAATCAACACAAAGCTTATGTAGACCTCTATATCGACAAAATAGATAAACTAACTCACAAATGCTTCAATGCTTTATCAATGACTACCAATATGGATGAAATACAAATAGAAAACGTGCCTAAAATATCACAATATTTCATGCTAACACAAGGCGCAGGTGCGGGGGCTTGCAGGCGCATGGGAAGTCGAAGAGCAGAGGGCAATTTTTGGAGTTCGGCGAAGGTTGTGGTGATGGGGGCTGTTCCGGCGTCTTCTTTGCTTTTGTAGACGTCGCCGGAGGTGGGGCAGTGGAGGGCGAGAGTGAGAGGGTTGAGGGGATGTTTGTGTGTGGTGGTGGTGAGGGCTGGTGTCGCAAAGGGGGCGTAGTTGTCGAAGCAGGCGCAAGAGCGTTTGGACAGGGTGGTGCGAGAGCTTCCGGAGGGCGCAGGGGCGTATGGAGGCGAGGTGGATTAGGGTTCAGAAGGTAAATGGAGGTGGAATGTAAAGGGCGGTAGATGTAGGTTATTTTTGGGAAGTGTATTTTTTTCTTTCCTTAACAAAACCGCAGGGGCGGCGGTTGTCACCGCGGGGGCAGTGACAAGGAAGAGGGGTACGCAGCCTCAACGCCGGGGGCGGCACTGAGGATGCGTGTCAAGGATGGCCGCCGCAGGGGTGTGGGATGCCACCGCGGGGGCGGTGGCCGGTATGTTGTAGATGCTGGCCCAGCGCCCGCGGGGGCGGGGTCACCCAGCCGCAGGGGCGGTTTTCTTGACAGAAGCTCCTCTTCTTATTCCTTCGGGTTGCCTCCCGAATCAACGCCTTTGTTTTACGTCGTTGGCTCGACGTAAGGACTCTACCTCTATGATTGAGCCTCCTCCAGCATCACCTTTGGGTTTATAACCGTTTGTGAAGGTAGTCCTCTGGAGGACCTAGTTTCAATTCTTTTAATGGCTTCCGCCATTTAACCAACTTGTTTTTCAAGGTTCTTGATGCTAGATTCTGTTGTTTGGACATGAGTAGCAAAGTGTTTAGTCAAAACCTGCAACATATCTTCAATTGATTGATACTTACCTTGACGGGGCTGCTGTTGTTGGTTTTGTTGATCCCTCCAACGAAAGTTCTGTTGGTCACGCCAGTTTGGCATGAAATTCTGTGCATAGGGATCGTTCCTAGGCCTTTGCTGTTGTGGTTGTCCATAACCCATTGCGTTCACCTCAGCATCGTCATCCTCGACTTGTGGACACATGTCCGTTGGATGGTATGGGTCAGCACATACTACACAAGCTTTGAGCTGCTGTGGGGTTCCCATAAGTGTTAGTCTCTTCACCATTTCCTTCAACTCCGCGAGTTCAGTGGAGATCTCACTCTTCCCGGTATTCACAGCATGGAATCCTTTCGTAGCCGGGGTCCTTCCAATGTTCCGGGTCTATTCAACTAGTTCCTGTATCTTTTCCAGAGCAAGGTCAGGAGTAGAGTTAAGAATATTACCTCCGCAAGCCGCATCGACGATCCTCCTTTCATTATTGAGCAAGCCATTGTACAAGTACAAGACTAGATCTTGATTTGAATATCCGTGAAAAGGACAGCTGGATCGGAGGCGTGCAAACCTTTCGAAGTACTCGTAGAGAGTTTCGTTTGCCTCTTGCTCGATGTTGCTTATAGCTTTCTTCAAGCTATTGGCCTTCTTGGCTGGGAAGTATTTCTCCAAAAACGCCTTGTGAAGGTTCTCCCAAGTGTCGATGCTCCCGGATGGAAGGTGGTAATACCAATCATCCACGGAATCTTTGAGTGTGAAGCCAAATGCCCTCATCTTGATTTGTTCTTCGGTAATGTTGGCCGGCTTCATACTCATACACACGGTATGGAACTTCCCAAGGTGTTTGATGGGGTGTTCCCCACTTAGTCCATGGAAGGATGGGAGCAAGTGAATAAGACCCGGCTTGAGCTCAAAATTGACTCCTTTCCCTAATATCGGTATAGTGACCGCAAGGGGGTTTTGAGCCAAGGTGGGCTGCGTAAGTTGACGAAGTGTACGGTCAGCCATTTCTTGTTGAAGTTGTTGTTGTCTTCGTTGCCGGATGTGCGTCCTCTCAAATTCTGGATCAAAAGAAGCAAAGCTGGCGTTAGTAGCACGGGTTTGAACCATAAAAATGGTTCAAACCAATAATCAATAATAACAATAAAACACTAAAACTCCCCGGAAACGACGCCAAAATTTGACTGAAGGTATTTCTAAGGTCGTATATACCCAATCAAAAGTAAATCCCGACTTAGCACTAAAAACAAGTATAGTGGTTAAGTAAGGGTCGAACCCAAGAGAGTTAAGGTGTTTTAGATGCAATTATTGATTATAGTAACAAGTAACGGGGGGGTTGGTTGAATTGATGCACACAAAAACTTATGAAAACGATTAGTGCGACAAGTAAGACAAATGATGGGTGAATCTACACTAGGTTGATTCTAAGCAGGCAATTGCTACTTTGGTGAGTTCCTTTTACAATTTTTCAAGTAATCTCCCGTCGCGATCATATATATGTGTTGAGCCAACCGGCATCAACACAACTTAACATGTTAGTGTTCCGTAAACCTACAAGAACAAATAACAAGTTAACTTTCAAACAAAAACTAAGGGATATAAAGGGAAGATTAAAACCGTTAAACTTATCTTTATATTTGTGTTCCTTTTCTTTAAGTAATTACAACCCGTTATTACTTAAATTTACTACTAGATTAAAGACCTAAACCCGGAACCTATTAAACCTAGTTATTTGCATGAACTTTAGGACCTAAGGTGATCAATCTCAAGTAATAGTAGAACGTGCAATTAGACAATGGAGATCAAGGAAACACAAAGCATTACTGAATGAAAACTTATATTAAAGAAAACTTACAACCAAAGTAACAACGCAGCTTCAAACCAACCCAATGTAGCAAGCGAGTTAGCAACTCATTACAAAGGTAGCAAGATAATCTAAGTGGATAATTTGTTGGCTAACAAGTTGGATCCTTCTAGCAATCAACCAAGGACTACTTATACTACAAAAAACACTAAGTAGGAGTAAATGGCCGGCCTAAAACAGCCACCTTTAATGCCATAAAGGTGGTGCAAACAACCGGAGTAAAGCTTCCGACGTTAAACCGCAGGGGCGGCCTTCAGTTCCGCAGGGCGGTGAAGGCAAAAACGCTTGGTCTTCTTCATGGCCGCAGGGGCGGCTAGGCAATTCCGTTGGGGCGGATCTTCAATGCTCTTCAAACGTCTGACCCTTCGACTTCCTGACGTTTTTGATGCCAAGCCGCCGGGGCGTCCCTATGTCAACGCAGGGGTGGTAACACAACCTCTTCGTCTTCCAGCTCCCAGGTTGAGGCGCAGGCAGGGGCGCAGTGGAAGGCGCAGGGGAGCTGGTCTTCGTTTCTTCAAGGCAAGTCACCGTAGGGGTGCCAAGGAGTGGTGCAGGGGCGGTGAAAAACTTCATGGCTGGCGCTGGCGAAGGCGCAGGGAGCGCTCCGGTGTAAGGCGTCACCCGCAGGGGCGGGGACAAGGCTCCGCTGGGACGGTGAGGCAACATAAGCTTTGCTTCGTGAACGATCTTCACTCCTAAGTGTTTATAACTCCTTCCTTAGCTTCTTTTAGTCTTCTTCTTCTGGATCAAGGAGTTAGTAGCATAAACCGACACAAATGCAATAAAAAGACTCTAAAAACTATTCTAAATGATAGTGATTCCATCACCTATCAATAAGCCTAAAAGGTTAAGGTTGTGACACTCGAAACGAAAGTAGAGGTTGTTGAGTCTCACTATTACCTAGAAAAGGTAAGCCAAGGCTAGGTTAGATAAAATCTTTAACTTTGGATCAAAGCTAAAGCAAAGAACGTACGATAGAGGATAACCACGGTCAGAGTTTGAAGAACCACGGCCGTGGAACTCAATAATAGGTCGTGGAAAGCCTCGACGAAGAGGTTTCTCGCAACTCTTAGGGTCCAATCTGTTTACGTTCAATCTATTATCATCTATGCCACAACTTTCAACCCTTCACATTAGAATCACATAAGGGTTTAGCCAACAATTATCATAATAAAATCAATAATCAAATATGAAAGAAAGAAAAGATAGAACCTTGAAATCTCAATAACAAACACAAAACCAATCCTAATAAAACACAAAATCTGTAACTTGTGTTCAATGGATGTAGAATTGAGTAAGAATCTCTCACAAATCTTAAGAACAAAGAAGAACGGGATGTCAATCCGCCTCCCAAGTAAAACCATAAGATATTCCGACTTCACAATCTCCAAAGTGCGTACTTCTCTAGATCTCGTAAATGATCTTCCCTTCTCTCTAACGCCGGCTCCGTAAATGTGTAAGTAAGGATCCTTTTTCTCTCTTCTTCCAGCCTTCTTATAGGAGAAATTAGGGTTACAAAAGCCCATAACCGCTGCTGACGTGACAAATATGACACGTGGCAGCCGTTAGAAGAATCACGACCTAGGGTATATTTCCACGGCCGTGGAACCACCGTGGAATGGTACCATTGCTCTCGACATACATTCCCACGGTCTGAATTAAATTAAATACCAACAACCACGGCCGTGGAATCTTGTGTTTGACCGTGGAATGCCTAAAACGTGCATGAAATCTCTTGTTACCAAAAGCTTTCCACTCATACTCTTTCCTTGGCTTCTCCAATGCATCTCCTTGATGTCTAGCATGGTCAATTACTCCTACATACTTCATTTATGCTCCAATCCAAGCCTTTATTCACCTAAAAACGCAACAAAGCTTATGTAGATCTCTATACCAACATAATAGGTGAATGTGCTCATAAATGCTTCAAACTAATATCCATATACACAAAAAAGGGAAAAACAACCAAAACATGTGCCTAAAATATCGCCATATTTCATGCTATCAAAATACCTCATACTTGTTTCTTGCTTATCGTCAAGCAAGGCTTTCAAAAGCTAGAACACAAGGTAGAATGAAATATGAATGCAAAACAAGGAAAAACAAAACTTTTTGGTATTGTGCTTCTATTCAATGGATCGCTCTCAAATCTCGCTGCATGTTTTCTTGAAAACTTTTATATACACAAACGAATCATGTCATCTAAAAGAAACATCATTTATTGAAAAAAATCCAAGACAAACATCATAACCCAAAGTAATGTCAAAATCAATCATGCGGAAATTCAATTTAGATCACCAAGTCAAACAACAATCTCATGATCTCAAGGACTTTCAAGTAAAGGGTAAGAAACATGAATGGGTAGGACTTTTCATAAGGTATTGTGGTGAAAAAATCCGGAAAAAAGGTACAACACAACACAAACTTGAAGAACATTGCTTCTCAAACATGCTTTGCATGTGAAAAATTTTCTTTTACCTTACTTTTTGGAAGTATGGACAGCGGTGCACAAAAACCGAAGCCTAGGAAATCGGCGATTCTCAATTTCGAGATGCCTCAAACCCTTGATACACATACCATATCCCGTTAGGATTATCGTGCATTCGGACTTTGGCAAGACACAAACACCCGGCTATGTACGTACAAGTCAGAGAGCTCGTCTCCCAGTGGAAGTCGTCGGGGAAGGTATGTAATGTGACTCCCATCTGCCAAAGAGAGCCAAAAGAGTTTCTCCCCGTCTCTCCTGAGGAGCCTACACCTCCTCAACATACCCTCCGTATATAGTGGGGCCTCTAATTCGTCCTCCAAGGCAGATAGATCCATCACCCATGCAGCTAACAAGGAGATGATCCCTCCTCCCACAATATCTCGTGGCTCATTCTTTCTAATCCGCTTCAAAGCGGTAAGGAAGAAGTATGGCCAATCCGGTACCCAGTCGTTCGTGGAGAGGCAGGCGTATAGCAGTGGAAGGTCCTTAAGAGCAACCTTATTCTCCTCCTTGTGTCCACATAAGACACTCATGAATATCTTCGAGATGAGCCTCAAACAGGGGTGAGTGAATTTGTTTGAGTACTCACCCCCTGCATGAAACTCAGACCTGGTGGCAGCCTGCCAAAACTCCATCAAATCAGGTGTCGGGATGGGTTCCCACCAGTCGTCGGAAGCGGCTATAGTCACCCCTAATGCCTCCTGCAGTTGGGTGTAGTCCTATGTGTACATTCTTTTATTGAACTTGAATGTAAGTCCAACACACCTGTGGTCCACCGTTTCCATTTTGAATGTGGCAACGAACTGGTGGTTGAGCTCGGGGTACGTTAGAGCGCTCGTTATAAGAAAATCACCAAGCCCGGCGTTGTTGAGGAATTCCTACAAGCTCTCCAACATGCCCAAACGTTTCAAAGTAGGAACGTCCATAAACCGGGTTGCATATACATCCCGACCTTGTACGATCCTTTACCGTTCCTTCTCAGCTTCCGTCAACTTATACTTCCTCTAGTCTTCCATTACTTGCAGTTGAATAAGCAAAGGAATTAGAAATTTCAGAAAATGGAGAAAGAGACGAACTTACTGTTGTGTTTTCCGCAGGGGCGGCTGAAGTAGGCGCAGGGGCGGCACGGCGCAGGGGCGGGGGCTTGTAGACGCAAGGTCGGTCGAAGAGCAGAGGGCGATTTTGGGAGTTCGGCGAAGGTTGTGGTGATGGGGCGGTTCCGGCATCTTCTTTGCTGTTGTAGACGTCGCCGGAGGTGGGGCAGTGGAGGGCGAGAGTGAGAGGGTTGAGGAGATGTTTGTGTGAGGTGGTAGTGAGGACTGGCATCGCAGAGGGGGCGGTAGTCATCGGAGCCGGCGCAAGAGTGTTTGGACAGGGTGGTGCGAGGGCTTCCGGAGGGCGCAAGGGCGTATGGAGGCGAGGTCGCTAGGTTTCGAAGGGTGAATGGAAGGGGAATGTAAAGGGCGGTAGATGTAGGTTATTTTTATGAAGTGTATTTTTTTTTCTTTCCTTAACAAAACCGCAGGGGCGGTGACAAGGAAGAGGGGTACGCAACCTCATCGCCGGGGGCGGCGCTGAGGATGTGTGTCAAGGATGGCCGCCGCAGGGGCGTTGGGTGTCACCGCTGGGGCGGTGGCCAGTATGTTGCAGACGCTGGCCTAGCGCTGGGGGCGGCGCTGGGCAAGGGTGTCACCGCGGGGGCGGGGTCAGCCAGCCGCAGGGGCGGTTTTCTTGACAGAAGCTCCTCTTCTTATTCCTTCGGATTGCCTCCCGAATCAGCACCTTTGTTTTACGTCGTTGGCTCGACGTAAGGACTCTACCTCTATGATTGAGCCTGCTCCCGCATCACCTTTGGGTTTATAACCGTCTGTGACGGTAATCCTCCGGAGGACCTAGTTTCAATTCTTGTAATGGCTTCCGCCATTTGACGAACCTGTTTTTCAAGGATCTTGATGCTAGATTCTGTTGTTTGGACATGAATAGCAAAGTGCTTAGTCAAAACCTGCAACATATCTTCAGTTAATTGATACTTACCTTGACGGGACTGCTGTTGTTGGTTTTGTTGATCCCTCCAACGAAAGTTCTGTTGGTCACGCCAGTTTGGCATGAAATTCTGTGCATAGGGATCGTTCCTAGGCCTTTGTTGTTGTGGTTGTCCATAACCCATTGCGTTCACCTCAGCATTGTCATCCTGGACTTGTGGACACATGTCCGTTGGATGATATGGGTCAGCACATACTCCAAAAGTTTTGAGCTCCTGCGGGGTTCCCATAAGTGTTAGCCTCTTCACCATTTCCTTCAACTCAGCGAGTTCAGTGGAGATCTCACTTTTCCCGGAACTCACAGCATGAAATTCTTTCTTGGACGGGATTCTTCCAAAGTTCCGAGTACCTTCCGCTAGTTCCTATATCTTTTCCAAAGCAAGGTCAGGAGTAGAGTTAAGAATATTACCTCCGCAAGCTGCATCGACGATCCTCCTTTCATTATCGAGCAAGCCATTGTAAAGTACAAAACTAGATCTTGAGTTGAATATCCGTGAAAAGCACAGCTGGATCGGAGGCGTGCAAACCTCTCGAAGTACTCGTAGAGAGTTTCGTTCGCCTCTTGCTGGATGTTGCTTATAGCTTTCTTCAAGCTATTGGCCTTCTTGGCTGGGAAGTATTTCTCCAAAAATGCCTTGTGAAGGTTCTCCCAAGTGTCGATGCTCCCGGAAGAAAGGTGGTAATACCAATCATCCGCGGAATCTTTGAGTGTGAAGCCGAATGCCCTCACCTTGATTTGTTCTTCGGTAATGTTGGCCGGCTTCATGCTCATACACACGGTATAGAACTTCCCAAGGTGTTTGATGGGGTCTTCACCACTTAGCCCATGGAAGGATGGAAAGAAGT
The DNA here is from genome assembly GCA_033239045.1 of Fagopyrum esculentum. Classification (NCBI taxonomy): domain Eukaryota; kingdom Viridiplantae; phylum Streptophyta; class Magnoliopsida; order Caryophyllales; family Polygonaceae; genus Fagopyrum; species Fagopyrum esculentum. The sequence continues at coordinate 60,020,003 of BSUD01000007.1, forward strand.
GAATGAGACCCGGCTTGAGCTCAAAATTGACTCCTTCCCCAACGCCGGTATAGTGACTGCAAGGGGGTTTTGAGTCAAGGTGGGCTGCGTGATTTGACGAAATATACGGCCAGCCATCTCTTGTTGAAGTTGTTGTTGTCTTCGTTGCCGGATGTGCGTCCTCTCAATTTCTGGATCAAAAGAAGCCGGAGTTAGTAGCACGGGTTTGAACCTTAAAAATGGTTCAAACCAATAATCAATAATAACAATAAAACACTAAAACTACCCGGCAACGGCGCCAAAATTTGACTGAAGGTATTTCTATGGTCGTCTATACCCAATCAAAAGTAAATCCCGACTTAGCACTAACAACAACGATTAGTGCGACAAGTAAGACAAATGATGGGTGAATCTACACTAGGTTGATTCTAAGCATGCAATTGCTACTTTGGTGAGTTCCTTTTACAAGTTTTCAAGTAATCTCCCGTCTCGATCATATATATGTGTTGTGCCAACCGGAATCAACACAACTTAACAAGTTAGTGTTCCGTAAACCTACAAGAACAAATAACAAGTTAGCTTTCAAACAAAGACTAAGGGATATAAAGAGAAGATTAAAACCGTTAAACTTATCTTTATATTTATTTTCCTTTTCTTTAAGTAATTACAACCCGTTATTACTTAAAGTTACTACTAGACCAAGGAGTTAGTAGCATAAACCGACACAAATGCTTATAACTCCTTTTCAAACTTATCTTTATATTTGTTTTCCTTTTCAAACAAAGACTAAGGGATATAAAGAGACAACAGAAGCTTTGCTTCGTGAACGATCTTCACTCCTAAGTGCTTATAACTCCTTCCTTAGCTTCTTTTATTCTTCTTCTTCTGGACCAAGGAGTTAGTAGCATAAACCGACACAAATGCAACAAAAAGACTCTAAAAACTATCCTAAATGATAGTGATTCCATCACCTATCATCTACACTCAAGATCTTGGATATACAAGTAAAGGAATCACCGGGTAATTCTCATCCTAGGCTAGTGTTGAACAAGGAAAGGTGTAATAAGGATAGGATTTGGCAAACTTTAAATCTTAACTCAGATAGGTTCAGGAAAAGGGTTCACCTCATTCAGTTATATTCCACCCCGGGCGAGATGTTTAATGACTCAGCGAGGTGTTCGTCAGTTGAAGTAAAGGCTCAAGCTTTCAGGGTCCGCTGGGATTAAGATCATTCTATCATCGTCTTTCCCACAACTTTCAGCCCATCACCCTAAAATCGCACAAGAAATTTATCCAACAATTATCATGATAATAATAATTAAATTTATAAGAATGGAATAAATATTTAAACAAGAAAACCTTAAGAAAAAGTTCTCAATAACTGAATCAAACAAGTAACAATTTTGTAACACCCTAAATCCGTGGGACTCGGGGTGCCACATTGGGCTAGGATCTCACAATGGATCCTGCCCTAGCCTGACAACAAGTTCACTAGACCTTACAACATGACACTGACATATATAAAATCAAAAACAAAAACCTAAAACTGTATAAAACTGTACAACCCAAAAGGTAAGACATCATAGCCGAGTAAGAACATAACACCCTCACACAGGAGGTAACAAAAGACCATCCTCACACAGGAGGGAAAGATAACAAACCCAAAAGCCCACACAACCTATGTACGAGACGTCCTCGGCCTACCACTCTGCTAGATCACCCAACAGCATGCCTATCCTGTGGGGCATCTACAACATGGTAATAAACCATTAGCTATGCATACACATATATAGAGTAATGCATAAGCGCAATCACACGTAAGGAAAGATAAACACATCAGCATGCTTCCACTCATTTACCAATTTATTCATCTCAATATAATGATCATTCACTCCAAACGAATATATATAATATATATGAAACTATGTGACACGAGGACCGATACATCCTCACCTCTGAGCCTGCTAGCCAGCCGTACCAGTATCGGTGACACAATCCGTGTACCCTGTGGGAGTGGATTGTGCCCTTCCTATAAACTAGTCTGGCCTGACTCAAGAGAACCTCCCAGACTCCTTGGCGGGATGAAAGGGAAAGGTTATCACAGCCACGAATACGGGGAAATCAATAAAACATAGGTCGGTATATACGACATCACATGCTATCATAGCAAACATACAAAGCACACACCACTCATGCAAACACCCAATATAAGGATGGCAGCTAAGTAAGTCCTACGGATTTACCTCAACCTCGATCACAACTCAACCAGGATCACCTCTATACTGGAGGGACAACACAACCTATAAACAAGGCATAAGGTGATATATCAGACTCCTAACCACATAAGGGTCACACCTAGACCCAATGGGATCCAAAGGATCAACCTTAACCTCACTCATAACCTAACGAACCTCAAAAGCCATACAAGGCATAAACCGATCATAAACATCATCAAAACTCAACCTCACACATCTAGCATGATCCTAAACACTCATACTAGGAAAAGAGGGAACAAAGACACCCTAAGGAAGGCCTATAAGCAACACACACCTGCAAAACCAAAGGAAACACCAAGCTAGTGCAGGCATTCACTGGGGCGGCTCTCTAGTGGCGCAGGGGCGGTGCACAGGCCGGCGCAGGGCGGATACAAGGCAGGCGTAGGGGCGGCTGGTGTGCAGAAGACACCCCTCAGCTCCTTTCTTCACTTCTTCCTTCGGTTCTCTACTTTTCTTCACTCCAACAGCAACATACATGTATCATATATATATATACATATATCAACACAAGCCAAACATGGCTGGAATAGGATCAAAACCTAAGGAAAGCCATGCTAGACTAAGGAGAAGAGGAAAAATGGACAAGAAGATGAAAAGAAGAAGAGGGAGGGGATGAAAGCCATGAAAGCATACCAAGCTGAAGATCCAGAAGCTCACAAGCTAACCAAAACGTCCTCAAGCTGGCTCACAAGGCTCAACAACCATCATCAACATCAAAGCCAAGCAAAAGCTTTCCAAAATACACACAAACACAAGGAAGATCAAGCAAGGTGATCCAAAGGAGAAGATGAGAAAAAGAGAGAGTATGTAAGGAGAGAGAGATCTGAGAATGCAAACCCTCATCAGAGAGAAGAAGAAGATATATATAGGTGGTGAAAGAGTAAAGCACGGGTCAAAGCAGTCAAAGAAGACGGCTGCAGCACACAGAGCCGCAGGGGCGGACCAGGTAAGGCGTAGGGGCGCCCCTTGGGTCATGCAGGGGCGGCTCAAGCATAAACCTGACCCCTCTGCTCCCTCTCTCAGCTCTCAACAACTAGGCTCTTACATCTCACCCCCCTAAAAACAAGTTTCATCCCGAAACTTGCAAGATCCCAAGTCCTCTCGGTCCCATAAGCCGAGGTATAACTCACTCTCTCTATCGGAGGTATCACATCTCCGCTTAGAAGGTCATAACCTATAACAAATCTATAACCATAAACATCAACATGGAGGAATCATCCACTCTAGAAAACAGGGCCATAGCGCTACCCAAAGGCAGAGAGGAATCACATCTCTCGCTATATCACATCACAGGGCATAGAGGAAGCACATCTCTAGCCAAACATAACACAGGCATAGAGGAAATACGTCTCTAGCCGATCCATAAGTATATACATCCTATGGAGGAATCACATCTCCACAGAAACTATGTCCATCAAAGTAGCATGGAGGAAAGAACCATCTCCAGCTGAATCCTAATCCACTGAGATAGCATGGAGGAAAGAACCATCTCCAGCTATAAACATAGTCATACTCAATAGCATGGAGGGAATAATCATCTCCATCTATACATACATCATGCTAGTATAGCAAGATCTAATAAGATCATAAGGCACAACACTAGCATGGAATAAACACATCAAGGAATGAAAGCACATAAGCACATAACCACATACTCACCAAGATAGCACTAAGATCTACTCATAGACCCTAGGTGCATGTATCTCGGCATAAAACTCTGGATAGTTCCTCTAGATACTATCCTCAGTCTCCCATTTAGCCTCCTCAGGTCCACGTGTCGACCACTATATCCTCATCATAGGTATGTCCTTCGAACGCAGGCGTCTCACGCCTCGTTCTAGGACTGCAATAAGATGCTCAGCAAAGGTGTGGTCCGGCTCTACCACCAAATCATCATAACTCACGATGTGCCTCGGATCTGGTATGTACTCTCCCAGCTGAGACACATGGAACACAGGGTGAACACCCTCTAATCTCAGAGGCAAAGCTAATATGTAGGTTACCCTCCCAACTCTGTCTACTATCTCAAAAGGACCGACATATCGGGGACTCAACTTCCCCTTTATGCCAAAACGTTTGACGCCACGCGTCGGGGATACTCTCAACCAGACAGAGCTCCCACACTGAACTCTAGAGGCTGACGCCTCTTGTTTGCATATGACTTCTGGCGACTCTGTGCAGGCAGCATCCTCTCTTTAATCAGCGCTATTCGAGCCATATCATCACAAATCTGCTCTCGCGCTACCTCACTACTACTGCTAGGCTCCTCTAACATAAAGGTGTACGGCACATACGTCCATAGAGTGCCTCATAAGGAGCCATCCCAATAGATGCATGCCAGCTGTTGTTGTATAAGAACTCAACAAGTGGGAGGTAATCAAACCATCCCTGTCCCCAATCCAACACACAAGCTCGCAGCATATCCTCCAAAGTCTGGATGGTCCTCTTTGATTGTCCGCCAGTCTAGGGGTGAAACGCAGTCGTGAAGTGTAGACTTGTCCCCAAAGAAGTCTGAATCTATTACAAAAACCTCGAGGTGAATCGTACATCTCGATCAGAGACGATCATCCTCGATACACCATGGAGTCTCACTATCTGTCTAGTGTACTCCTCAACTAATCTACTCACCGGCCACGTCTCTCTGATAGGGATGAAACGTGCCGTCTTCGTCAGTCTATCAACAACAATCAAATGACATCAAAACTCCTACTGGGTCTCAATCCAGTCACAAAATCCATGGAGACGTCCTCCCACTTCGATTGTGGCACTGGAAGTGGATGGAGATCACCTCTAGGTCTGCAATGCACTATCTTGATCTGTTGACAGGTCGCACACTAAGCCACAAATCTGGCTACGTCGGGCTTCAGCCCTCCCCACCAATATGAACGTCTCACATCATGGTATATCTTACTCGTACCTTGATGTATAGAGTAAGGTGTACAGTGAGCCTCCTGTAAGATCCTTTGTCTCAACTCTGCATCAGCAGGAACAGAAATGCGATCATGTCGCTTCATCACTCCATCAGCTCCAATGGAAAACTGTGTTGTCTCTCCACGAGACATCCTCTCTCTGATCCTCATCAAGATCGGGAAGGTCCCCTAATTCTGTTCGATCTCCTCCAACAGACCAAGTAAAACCTCTAAAGCATACAACTGGGCATCCTCATCAGGAAGGTGGATGTCCATCTCTAGCCAAGCTAGATCCCTCTGAAGCTGAGGTTGTACAGTCAATCTCGCAATCGCCTTCTCTCGAGGCGTCTTCTTGCTCAAGCGTCAGTAACCACGTTTGCCTTTCCAGGATGATACAAAATCTCAAGGTCAAAGTCCTTGATTAACTCAAGCCATCGACGCTGGCGGTTGTTCAACTCCCGCTGCGTAAAAATATACTTCAGACTCTTATGGTATGTGAAGATCTGACATGTAGCACCATACAGGTAATGTCTCCAGATCTTTAAAGCATGCACTACCACTGCCAACTCCAGATCATGAGTCAGGCAGTTCTCCTCATACGTCTTCAGCTGTCGAGACGCATAGGGAATCACTCTACCTCTCTGCATCAACATGCATCCCAAGCCCAGCTTGGATGCATCACTGTAAACCACAAAACCATCAGATCCCTCTGGCTGTGCCGGGATAGGAGCAGAAGTCAAACGCCTCTTCAACTCTTCAAAGCTCTGAGCACACTTGTCGGTCCACGCAAACCGGGTAGTCTTCCTCAAAAGACTCGTCAATGGACGGGCAATCATAGAAAAACCCTCCACAAAACGTCTATAGTAGCCGGCTAGGCCAAGAAAGCTACGCACTTCCTCGACGTTCTACGGTGTCGTCCATGGAGCAACAAACTCGATCTTCGCCGGGTCAACCATAACCCCATCGGCGGAGACGATGTGTCCAAGGAATTGAATCTCATACATCCAAAACTCACACTTAGGGAGCTTAGCATACAACTCTCTATCCCTCAAAATCTGCAAAACCGTCCTCAGATGACCGGCATGCTCCTCTCTACTACGAGAGTACACCAAATTATCATCGATGAAAACCACCACAAACTAATCAAGGAAGTCGATGAATATACTATTCATCAACTCCATAAAGACTGTTGGGGCATTCGTCAGCCCGAATGGCATCACTACAAACTCGTAGTATCCATAACGGGTACGAAATTCCGTCCTGTATACGTCCTAGTCTCTCACCCTCAACTGGTGATATCCCGAGCGCAAATCAATCCGTGTGAAAATTGTAGCTCCCTGAAGCTGATCAAGTAGATCGTCAATACGAGGCAATGGATACCTGTTCTTGACGGTCACCTTGTTCAACTCTCTGTAATCTATGCATAACCTCAAAGATCCGTCCTTCTTCCGCACGAAGAGGACAAATGCACCCCATGGTGAAACTCTAGGGCGTATGAAGCCCTTCTCAGCCAACTCCTCGGTTTGCTTTTTCAGCTCCAACATCTCGACAGGTGTCATACGGTATGGGGCCTTCGAGATGGGTCGTGTGCCAGGCTCTAACTCTATGCTGAAGTCCACACTCCGCTGAGGCGGAAAACTCGACGGCTCAACAAACACATCAGTAAACTCGCAGACCACTGGAATATCTTCCAGGGCTGGACTCTCTCCATCCTTCATGGCGTAGCACCAGAAGGCATCACAACCCTGTGCAATCAATCTAGCTGCTCGTACGGAACTAATAATCGAACCTGTCTTCCCAAGGTCCCAACCCCGGAAGACCTCAATCTGACCAACCTCGGTAGAGACTGTAACAGTCCGTCTACCAACATCCAAAATTGCATGGTATCTACGCATCCAGTCCATACCTAATATGACTTTTTCATGCATCAATGGCATGACTAAGAAATCTACAAGTAAAACACGAGTCTCTAAACGAAGGGGACAACTACGGATCTCACGGGTACCTCTAACCCGACTACCATCAGGTAACCCTATAGTAAAGGGTATCCCCTCTACGGTAGCTAAACTCAGACGCTCAACACAAGTATCAGAAATAAATGAATGCGTAGCACTAGTATCAAACAAAACTCTAATAGGTAAACCATGAAGTAGAATGGTACCTGTAGCAGCCGGTGCAGGTGGATCCTCTGCACTCCTCAACTCAAAAGCTTGCCCTCGGGCTCCTTTGGTATCACTGGCGCCAACATCTCTACCTCTACCTCTACTCGGTCCTGGAGCATAACCCTGAATAGCATGTCCTCCACATGGTAATGAATGGCAATGCCTCATGACACTCTCCGTCTCATCTTTTGGAATGCATCTCTACAACTGTTCGCTCCAAAAGGTGTGTGCAAGCTTTAATATTTATACCAAGAATAATTGCAAATAAGCAAACCCGCAGTGTACGGATCATTTGTAATAAAAGAAAGAATTCCAGGGTCGAAGACAGGGACTATGGTGAAACAAAGATCGGTAATTCAGGTTGTCAATCAAAAACAATCAACAAATTAAAGATATCAAAGATGATGTAATAACCAGTTAAAGGGAATGCAGATTCTAGGGTTTAAACCATCCAGTTGTGGTTCCGACTCAAGATCTCAAAAGATAATGTGGACAAAACTGAGGTTTGCAAAGGGAAGGTGTTTCTAAGGTGGGAATAGATAACCCGGTAAGTCTCACTAATCACTATCCTAGACCAAAGATCCTTTCACCGGGTAAGTCTCAAGGTACTAAAGAAAGGAACTATAATCTCAAACCAACACACCACCCAAGGGGATAGAATCAACCTTTACCGGGTAAGTCTCAAGGTAACTCTCAAAGATGGGATGAAGGCACACTCAAACCCCAATAAAGAATAAACCTTTATTGCCTACACTCATGATCTTGGGTATACAAACAAAGGAATCACCGAGTAAGTCTCATCCTAGGCTTGCATTTAACCAAGAAAGGTATAACAAGGATAGGATTTGGCAAACTGAAACCTCAAACTCAGATAAGGATCCGAAAAGGTCTCACCTCGCTCAGTTCATGTACAATCTTGGTCGAGATGTTCCACGACTGGCCGAGGTGTTCGTCAGTTAAGGTAAAGGCTCGAGATTTCAGGGTCCACTGGGGTAAAGGCTCATTCTTTCATCGTCTTTCCCACAACCTTCAGCCAATCACCCTAGAATCACATAAAGAACTTAGCCAACAATCACCATGATAACAATAATCAAATATATAAGAAAGGAATCCATCTTCAAACAAGAAAACCTTAACACAAAGGTCTCAATAACTCAATCAAATAATCAAACAAACAAACAAGTTGCGTTCCTCAATCACAATCAAAAAGACAACAAATCAAGCAAACTAAGAAAATCTTACAACTTCCTTCAAACTAGGTTCCTTCCTTCCTTCAACCTTACAAACTTCCTTCCAAACTCTAGAGAAGCTCCTCGATCTTCCTGAATCTGAGATTCGGAGATAATTTCTCTTCATAAAATCAACCTCTTTATATAGGAGAATCACCTTCCTAAGATAAAGTATCTTTAAAGGTAATTTCCTTTCTTAAAATATCTTACAATCTTCTAAATAAATCAGCCACAAAGATTTGCTTCCTTCTAGAAATCCATCCTAAAATATAGGAAATTCTCTTTCCAAAAATAGAAGATCTCAACCAAAAATAAAGATCTCGTGGCCGTTATAATATTCGCCTCGGTCCAGCATGTCTTGAAGATCACCTCGGCCGAGGTGGCACTGTAGCCAACCGAGGTGAATCTGAGTTAAGCGTCAATCTCTCTAATCTGGTCCAAAATCAATCTTCCATCTCATTTCCATGGTTCCTGAGCTTTTCTTGTAGCTCCTCAATGCTCCATAATGTAGCTCCAATGACTCCTTAGCTTCCTCAACTCCATTTTTTTTCCAAAACTTGCCATTTTCCCTACAATTACAACGAAACTAGGTGTAGACCTCGATTCTCGCAAAGGTAGACAAAACAACATAATAAAAAAGAATATACATCCATACATGCAGATTTATGAAGATAAAAAGTCTGAACCAATCACAAAATATAGACTATAATACATGCTTATAAAATACCCCATATTTGTCCCTTGCTTGTCCCCAAGCAAGATCCAAATCTTAGGTACAAGATAGAATGGATTATAAGTCAAAAAGATCAATGAAAAACATTTCAAAACTTTTTGGTGGTGCGCTCCATTCATAGATCACCCTAAAAGAATGCTTCATGGCAAATAAAATCAAGACATGGTCGAAACATTTTATAAATATAAGAAAGTTGTTCATCTTTGCATAAAATCATAGAATGCATAATAAATCATGTTTATCGAAATCAATCATGTATAATCCGGTTTAAACCACCAAGTTAATCAACATACTCGAGGTCTCAAGGGCTTTCAAAAGAGGCCAAAAAACATGTCAGGGTGGGATGTATATATGGTAATATGGTGCTAGAATCCGGGAATAGGATCTTTTGTTCACTTTCTTTGAATCACAACATCTTCCACCAATAAGCTTTGCTTATTTTCACCTTTTTTACTTTACTTTTTGGGAGCATGGACAGAGGTGCATAATAACCGAAGCCTAGGAAATCTTCAATAATAAATTTCTCGAGATGCCTCAAACCCTTAATGCACATACCATGACCCGTTAGGACTATCGATCAATCCGACTTTGGCAAGACACAAACACCCGGCTATGTGAATGGTGCCGAGTTACTCATCATCAAGATCAACATCCCCAAACCTAATTTGTTTCTTTTAACACTTTCAGCCAAGAATCTCAACTTCACTTCCACACGCTTTTCGTCACTTGCATCCAAATTCCCGGATAGGTAAAGGTAGGCAAATATGTATGTGAGAGAACTCATTATGTGGTGTCAACCTTCAAATTCAACATAATTTTGATAAAAACAAAGTATTAAACATTCTAGAATTTCAAAACAAAGCATTTAGCAACTTAAACATATCATAAAACCTTTCGAGCATATAAAGATTTCAAAGCCAATCTGCAAACAAATATCATCATTGAGGTCATATCCAGAAAAGAAGCACAAAACGATTCGAAAATCTTTCAGTTAAAAACCCATCTCGGTCGAGGTGTTCTGACGTCATCCGAGGTGTTCATCCTCGTTCGGCCAAGAACGTCTCGGTCGAGCCAAATTTTTTTTTTCAAACTGGTTTTTGACGTTTTTGTCAAACACAAACCTGAATGTATGCATGTAATGACTAAATAAACACATAGAGCCAAATGAGATCACAATTAAAGATCAAGAGAGTCATACAAACCATAGTCAAGTCGAATAATACGTCAAATACACCATACTTGGGACACATTGCCCAATGGGTCAAATATAAGTCTAGAGAACAGAATACTCGCCGAACCTAGCTGAACTGCATAATAAATATAGAAAGGAAATTCATGATGCTCTCAATCCTAGTCAGCTGGCGGTGGTGGTGGTGGAAAGTAGGGATGTTGGGACATATCGAACGGATAGCCCATCATCTGCTGGAACTGGATCTCTGTAACACCCTGATTCTGCGGGACTCGGGATGCCACATTGGGCTAGGATCTCACAATGGATCCTGACCCTAGCCTCACAACAAGTTCACTGGACCTTACAACATGGCCCAAACAGATATAAAAAAAATGCATAAAATTTATAAACTGTACAGCCCAAAAGGTAAAACAACTTAGCCGAGTATAAACCACAACATCCTCACACAGGAGGTAACAAAAAATCATCCTCACACAGGAGGGAAAAGGGTAAACAACCCCAACAGACACAATCATTCTATGTACGAGAGGTCCTTGGCCTGTCACCCTACTAGATCACTCAGCAACACGCCTATCCTGCAAGGCATCTACAACGTGGTATGAAACGATTAGCTAACCATACAATTATGAGGTAATGCATAAGCACAAACACAATCATATAAGAATAAACACATCAAAATGATATCACACATTTACTCATTTTATCATCTTTATATCAATAGCCGTGCACTCAAATCTATATATATATAGATAGATAAAAGTACTTGACACGAGGAACGACACATCCTCGCCTCTGAGCCTGATATCCATATGTATGAGTATCGGTCACGCAACCCGTGTACCCTATGGGAGTGGGTTGCGCCCTTCCTGTAAACCAGGCTAGCCTAACAACAGAGAACCTCCAAGACTCCATGGCGGGATGAAAGGGAAAGGTTATCACAACCACGCAACGGGGTAGTCAATAAAACATTAGTCGGTATAAACGACATCTCATGCTATCATAGCAAACATATAATGCACACACCACTCATGCAAACACCCAATATAGGGATGGTAGCTAAGTAAGCTCTACGGACCCAAGGGATCCATAGGATCATCCTCAACCTAGACCCAAGGGATCCATAGGATCATCCTCAACCTAATCTCACAACCTAATAAACCTCATACAAGGCATAAACTAATCATAACCTCATCAAAACACAACCTCATACATCTAGCATGAACCTATACACTCACACTAAAAAAGGAAAGAACAAGAGACATCCTAAAGCAAGCCTAGAAGCAACAGACACCTACAGAACCAAAGAAAGAACCTAGCTGAAGCACGTGGGCGCAGGGGCAGATCACAGGTGGCGAAGGGGCGGGTCCTGGCCGGCACAAGAGCGGCTGCAAGGTGGCGCAGGGGCGGCTGGACATTAGAGGCACCACTTCAACCCTTTCTTCGCTTCTTCCTACGATCCTTTCACTCCTTCTTCACTCCAACATCAACATACATACAAAGTATACATATATACACATGAACACAAGCCAAACATGGCTAAAGCAGGGTCCAAACCTAAGGAACCTAAGCTAGACTAAGGAAAGGAATGAAAAGAAGAAGAAAAGAAGAAAGAAAGGAAGCCATGAAAGCTTACCAAGTTGGACTTCCAGGAGATCAACTCAACACCATCACCACCTCAAGCTGGCTCAACAAGGCACAATAACATCATCATCAACAAACCACAAGCAAAGCCAAGCACAAGGCTCACCAACTCATAAAAGCTCAAGAAAGATACAAGATGATCCAAGAGAGAAGAGGGGAGAAGAAATGTACGCAAGAGAGAGATGTAGTTGGAATGATAAACCCTCATCAAGAGGAAATAGATGAAGGTTATAAAGGGTAAAAAGAGTAAAGCATGGGTCAAAGGGTCAAAGAAGACGGCTGCAACACACAGAGCCGCAGGGGCGGACCCTGTTAACCGTAGGTGCGGCCCAGGCAAACCGCAGGGGCGCCTCCTGGGTCACGCAGGGGCGGATCAGGCTAAATCTGTGTCCTCAGCTCACTCTCTCAGCAACTCAGCAACTATGCTCTTACATCTCACCCCCTAAAAACAAGTTTTGTCTCGAAACTTACAAAATCCCAATTCCTCTCGGATCCATAAGCCGATGTATAACTCTCTCTCTCTCTCTATCGGAGGTATCACATCTCCGTTCAGAAGATTATAACCTATACCAATCTATGACCTCAAGCGTAAACATGGAGGAATCATCAACTCCAGAAAACAGGGCCATAACGCTACTCAAAGGTGTAGAGGAATCACATCTCTCGCCATATCACATCACAAGGCATAGAAAAAGTACATCTCTAGCCGAACCATAATCATATATAACGCATGGAGGAATAATATCTCTATAGAAACTATGTCCATCAAAGTAGCATGGAGGAAAGAACCATCTCCAGCTGAATCCTAATCAACTCAAGTAGCATGGAGGAAGAACCATCTCCAGCCATAATATGAATTATACTCATATAGGTTGGAAGAAATAGCCATCTCCAACTATAATATACATCACGCTAGCACATCAGGATCTAATAAGATCGTCAATCACATCATAGCTAGCATGGAATAAAAACATTAAGGCATATAAGAACATAAGCACATAATCATATACTCACCAAGATAGCACTAAGATCTACTCATCGACCCGAGGTGCATCTATCTCAGTATAGAACTCTGGATAGTTTCTCTTGCTACTATCCTCAGTCTCCCATGTAGCCTTCTCAAGTCCACATCTCGACCACTGTATCCTCATTATGGGAATGTCCTTCGAACGCAGGCGTCTCACATGTCGTTCTAGGGCTGCAATAGGATGCTCACCAAAGGTCTAGTCTGGCTCCACCACTAAATCATCAAAACTCACAATGTGCCTCAGATCTGGTATGTACTCTCTCAACTGAGACACATGGAACACACGGTAAACACCCTCTAACCTCGGAGGCAAAGCTAATCTATAGGTTGCCCTCCCAACTCTATCCAGTATCTCAAAAGGACCGACATATCGGGGACTCAGCTTCCCCTTCATGTCAAAATGTCTGACGCCACGCGTCGGAGATAGTCTCAACCAGACATGAGCTCCTACCCTGAACTCTGGAGGTCTACGCCTCTTGTCTGCATATGACTTCTAGCGACTTTGTGCAGCCCGCATCCTCTCTCTAATCAGCGCTACTCGAGCCACATCATCCTGAATCTGCTATGGCGTTATCCTACTGATACTGATGGGCTCATCCCAACATAAAGGTGTATGGCACCTACGTCCATATAGTGCCTCATAAGAAGCCATCCAAGATAGATGCATGCCAGCTATTGTTGTATGAGAACTCAATGAGTGGGAGGTAATCAGACCATCCTTGTCCCCAATCTAACACACAAGCTCGCAGCATATCCTCTAGGGTCTGGATGGTCCTCTCAGATTGACCATTTGTCTGGGGGTGAAACGCAGTCGTGAAGTGTAGACTCATCCCCAAAGAAGTCTGAATCTGCTGCCAAAACCTTGAGGTAAACCGTCCATCTCTATCAGAGACGATTGTCCTCGGTACACCATGGAGTCTCTCTATCTGTCTAGTGTACTCTTTAGCTAATCTGCTCACCGGCCACGTCTCTTTGATAGGAATGAAACTTGCCGTCTTCGTCAGTCTGTCAACCACAACCCAAATAGCATCAAAACTCCTACTAGGCCTCAGACCGGTCACAAAGTCCATGGAGACGTCCTCCTACTTCCACTGCGGTGCTGGTAGTGGATGGAGCTCACCTCCAGGTCTGAAATGCTCTATCTTGACCTGCTAACATGTCGCACACTGAGCCACAAATCTGGCGACATCATGCTTCAACCCTCCCCACCAATATGATTGTCTCACATCATGATACATCTTACTCGTACCTGGATGTACCGAGTAGGGAGTACAGTGAGCCTCTTGTAAGATCCTCTGTCTCAGCTCTACATCTGCAGGTACACACATACGATCACGACGCCTCATCAATCCATCTGCTCTAATGGAAAATTGTGGTGCCTCTCCACGAGACATCCTATCTCTCATCCTCATCAAGGTCGGGCAGGTCCCCTACTTTTGTTGGATCTCATCCAACAGACCAAGTAGAACCTCTAATGCATATAACTGGGCATCCTCATCAGGAAACTGGATGTTAAACTCTAGCCAAGCTAGATCTCTTTGAAGCTGAGGCTAAATTGTCAGTCTCACAATCGCCTTCTTTCGAGGCGTCTTCCTGCTCAAGGCATCAGCTACAACATTCGCCTTTCCAGGATGATACATAATCTCAAGGTCAAAGTCCTTGATCAACTCAAGCCATTGATGCTGGCAGTTATTAAACTCCCGCTGCGTAAAAATGTACTTCACACTCTTATGATCTGTGAAGATCTGACATGTAGCACCATACAGGTAATGTCTCCAGATTTTCAAAGCATGAACTACCGCTGCCAACTCCAGATCATGAGTCGGGTAGTTCTCCTCATACGTCTTCAACTGTGAGACGCATATGCAATCACCCTGTCTCTCTGCATCAGCACACATCCCAAGCCTAGCTTGGATGCATCACTGTAGACCACAAAATCATCAAAACCCTCTGGTTGTGCCAAGACAGGAGCAGAAGTCAAACGCCTCTTCAACTCATCAAAAATCTGGCACATTGGTCGGTCCACACAAACCTGGTAGTCTTCCTCAAAAGACTCATCAGTGGACGGGCAATCACTGAGAATCCCTCCACATAGCATCTGTAATAACCGGCTAGGCCAAGAAAGCTACGCACTTCCTTGACGTTCGTCGGTGTTGTGCATGTAGCAACATACTCGATCTTCGCCGGATCAACCGTAATCCCATCGGCGGAGACGATATGTCCAAGAAAAGCAACCTCAGACATCCAAAACTCGCACTTAGAGAGCTTGGCATACAACTCTCTATCCCTCTGAATCTGCAAAACCATCCTCAGATGACCGACATGCTCCTCTCTGCTACGAGAGTATACCAAAATGTCATTAATGAAGACCACCACAAACTGATCAAGGAAGTCGATGGAGATATTGTTCATCAACTCCATGAAGACTGCTAGGGCATTCGTTAGCCTGAATGGCATCACTACAAACTCGTAGTGTCAATAGCGGGTACGAAATGCCGTCTTGTGTACATCCTGCTCTCTCTCCCTCAGCTGATGATATATCCCGAGCATAAATCAATCCGGGAGAAGACCGTCGCTCCCTGAAGCTGACCAAGTAGATCATCAATACCAGGCAGTGGATACCTGTTCTTGATGGTCACCTTGTTCAGCTCTCTGTAATCAATGCACAGTCTCAACGATCCGTCCTTCTTCCGCACGAAGAGGACTGGAGCACCCCATGGTGAAACACTAGGGCATATGAAGCCCTTCTCAGCCAACTCCTCGAGTTGCTTCTTCAGCTCCAATATCTCGACAGACGCCATACGATATGGGGCCTTCGAGATGTGTCTCGTACCAGGCTCCAACTCTATACCGAAATCCACACTCCTTTGAGGGGACAAGCTCGACGGCTCAGCAAACACATCTGCAAACTCACAGACCACTTGTATGTCCTCTAATGTTGGACTCTCTCCATCCTTCATGGCATAGCACCAGAAGGCATCACATCCTTGTGCTATCAGTCTAGTTGCTCGTACGGAACTAATAACAGAACCTGTCTTTCCAAGGTCCAAACCTCGGAAGACGTCAATCTGACCTACCTCGGTAGAGACTGCAACAATCCGTCTACCAACATCCAAAACTGCACGGTGTCTACGCATCCAATCCATACCTAATATGTCTTCTTCATGCATCAATAGCATGGCTAAAAAGTCAACAAGCAAAACACGAGTCCCTAAACGAAGGGGAAAACTACGTATCTCACGGGTACCTCTGATCCGGCTACCATCAGGTAACCCTATAGTAAAGGGTATCCCCTCTATAGTACTTAAACTCAACTACTTAACACATGTATCAGAAATAAATGAATGCGTAGCACTAGTATCAAACAAGACTCTAACAGGTAAACCATGAAGCAAAATGGTACCTGTAGCAGCAGGTGCAGGTGGATCCTCTACACTCCTCAACTCAAAAGGTCTACCTTGAGCTCCTTTGACGTTAGTGGCACTCCCACCACGACCTCTACCTCTACTCGGCCCAGGAGCAAATCCCTGAGTAGATGGATGATCTAGGACTCTCTGTTGTCCTTGTGTCTGCTGCTGAGGTATCCTCTGACCACCTCCTACTACACTGGCAGGGGAAGAACCCTGTTGAGATGCAACTACTCCACGCCTACAAAAGGCAGCTCGATGTCCCCGTCTACCACAGGTAAAACAAGTCACAACTAGCCTGGGGCGTTCTGGCTTCAAATGGCCAGGATCCCCACAGTTGTAACACTGTCGTCCCTTGTCTATAGTCAGTGCAGACGAGGGGTAACTCTGATGTCTCTGGTCTCGTCTAGACCCAGATGCTCCTCCAACTCCACTGATCTGTCCAGTGCGCTGCCTCTTCTCAGACCGTCTTGTCTGAGAAGCTCTCCTCTGACTGGCTCGCTCCCTCTCATAAGCAAAAGCCCGGTCTTGATAATCAGCTAGGGACTCGCAATGGAATCCCGCCATGTATGAGCATGTGCTCTCTCTCAGGCGACGGGAGAACAGATACAAATGTTGGTCCTCATATGGTGTAGCTGGACCCAGCAAAGCTAACTCAGCTTGGAAGCGGCGGATGGCGTCTGCAATAGGCACGTCCTCAAAACCGGCCTCCACGAAATCCTGCAGCTTCTCCCTTCTCAATGAGGCAGGGTAAAACTGCTCTCGAATCATGCTCCTCATACGATCATAGTTGGTGGGTCTGGCTCGTACAATCATCCACCGTTGATGTGCAAGGTCACAGAATAGAGACTGTACTAGCTCTATCCGTCTGTCCTCAAGACATCTAATAGACTCTAAAGTTGAGTCTACATGTCCTAACCAGACCTCGGTCTCTAACCCAATCTCTCCTGAGAAGGGTGGTACTCCCTGCTAATGGAGTGCCTTCAACAAGGTATCTGGTCGAGGCCCTCTGGTCTCCTCTACAACTCTAACCATCTCACTAACACATTCCGGCATAACTAGCACCCGTGTAGCTCCCTAAGACATCTTTGAAGATCCCTCATACACGGGTAGATTTGGGCCTGTCTGGCAACACTGGCAGCCTCCTCAACACGTCTGATATACTCTCTAAACTCTGGCCCACCCATGGAGATACGATCCGAGTCATCTGATTGGACTCAATGTGAATGTTGTCTCCTAGATCTACCACTCCTCATCTTTGGGACGACACTCTCTACAACCTCCTCATGTATCTCCTCCACCACTGGTGGATCAGTAGCGGGAATTGGTCCCTCACCTACCACACCCGAAGGAAGGGGTGGTCTACCTCTACCTCTGTCTACAATGGCAGTAGCTCTAGTCCGAGCCATCTGTGGGGTATGCACACCTAACTTATAAGGCTCTATATAGGCCATATGTATAGGTATATGTATACTTAACATATACACATACATAATCCACAATACATATAGTTATATATATATATATACTGCAGAGATCCATAGCAAAGGTGGCGACTTCTCATACATCTAACCCAAAACCAAACTTAAAACCAATAACTTTTGAAAACGTCAAACCCCATATGGGTTCTGTTTATTTTACCTATCAAACCTCATTGCAGGTAGCAAGTGCCATTGTTGTCAACCTAAGGCTCTGATACCAACTCTGTAACAACCCGATTCCGCGGGACTCGGGATGCCACATTGGGCTAGGATCTTACAATGGATCTTGACCCTAGACAGACAACAAGTTCACTGGACCTTACAACATGGCACTGACAAATATAAAACAAATGCATAAAATTGAATAAACTGTACAACCCAAAAGGTAAAACAACATAGCCGAGTATAAACCACAACATCCTCACACAGGAGATAACAAATGATCATCCTCACGCAGGAGGGAAAAGGGTAAACAACCACAACAGACACAACCATCCTATTTACGAGAGGTCCTCGGCCTGCCACCCTGCTAGATCACGCAGCAGCACACCTATCCTGGAAGGCATCTACAACATGGTATGAAACGATTAGCTAACCATACATATATGAGGTAATGCATAAGCACAAACACAATCATAGAAGAATAAACACATCAGCATGATATCACACATTTACCCATTTTATCATCTTTATATCAATAGCCGTGAACTCAAATCGTATATATATAGATTGATAAAATTACGTGACACTGGGACCGATACATCCTCGCCTCTGAGCCTGATAGTCAGATGTACGAGTATCGGTCACACAACCCGTGTACCCTATGGGAGTGGGTTGCGCCCTTCCTGTAAACCAGGCTGGCCTGACAACAGAGAACCTCCCAGACTCAACGGCGGGATGAAAGGGAAAGGTTATCACAGCCACACAACGGGGCAGTCAATATAACATAAGTCGATATAAACGACATCTCATGCTATCATAGCAAACATATAATGCACACACCACTCATGCAAACACCCAATATAGGGAAGGTAGCTAAGTAAGTCCTACGGACTTACCTCAACCTCGTACAACACTCAACCACGACCAACCTATGATCTAAGAGGTGCACTGCCCAATAACAAGGCATAGAGATATATCAATCTCCTATCAAACAAAGGGGCCACATGCACCTAGACCCAAGGGATCCATAGGATCATCCTCAACCTAATCTCATAACCTAATAAACCTCAAAGGCCATACAAGGCATAAACTGATCATAACCTCATCAAAACACAACCTCACACATCTAGCAAGAACCTATATACTCACACTAGGAAAGGAGGGAACAAGAGACATCCTAAAGCAAACCTAGAAGCAACACACACCTGCAAAACCAAGGAAAGAACCTAGCTGATGCAGGTGGGCGCAGGGGCAGATCACAGGTGGCGCAGGGGCGGGTCCTGGCCGGCGCAGGGCGGCTACAAGGTGGCGTAGAGGCTGATGGACATCAGAGGCACCACTTCAACCCTTTCTTCACTTCTTCTTTCGATCCTTTCACTCCTTTTTCATTCCAACATCAACATACATACAAAACATACCTATAAATACATCAACACAAGCCAAACATGGTTGAAGCATGATCCAAACCTAAGGAACCTAAGCTAGACTAATGAAAGGAAGGAAAATAAGAAGAAAAGAAGAAAGGAAGGAAGGAAGCCATCAAAGCTTACCAAGTTGGACTTCTAGGAGATCAACTCAACACCATCACCACCTCAAGCTGGCTAAACAAGGCACAATAACATCATCATCAACAAACCACAAGCAAAGCCAAGCACAAGGCTCACCAACTCAGAAAAGCTCAAGGAAGATCAAAAATGTTCTAAGAGAGAAGAGAGAGAGATGTAGCTGGAATGATAAACCCTCATCAAGAGGAAAGAGATAATGGTTATAAAGGGTAAAAAGAGTAAAGCACGGGTCAAAGGGTCAAATAAGACGGTTGCAACACACAGAGCCACAAGGGCGGACCATGTGAAACGCAGGTGCGGCCTAGGCAAACCACAGGGGCGCCTCCTAGGTCACGCAGGGGCGGATCAGGCTAAATCTGGGTCCTCAACTCACTCTTTTAACAACTCAGCAACTAGGCGCTTACAATCTCCTACATCCGACGCTGATAGTGTTGGCTCTCCTCCATACGTTGTTGCCATCCCTCCATAGATCTACGCCGATGATCGAAGCATTTGGTCATGTCAACTGTCATATCCGCGTAGGAATCTATCATCTGCTCTGTAAGCTCATCAATCTGGCGGTGTGCCTTTGTATCTCTACGGCGGTGGGATCTGCGCTGAGGTGGTGGTGGTGGTGGTGCCTCTCTCTCATCCTCCGTGGCCTCGTCGGCAAGGTCAACGGTGGGAATACTAGGTCTGCTGGTGTTGGTACCGGTCTGCATAGCAGCAACTCCATAATCGTCGTCATCCTCCTCATCCTCAACTGCCTCTCTAGCATCCTACATATACGGGAACTAGGTAGCTGACTAGTACTGGTGATCAAAGACAGAAAACTAAGAAGACCACATAGTCCCCTTAGGATACTTCGTCTCCCATGGCATGTCAACGTAAGGTGTGCCAAGGCCACGGGGGATGGGAATGCGGCGAGTGATCATCTCCTGCAATCCCAGCGGCTTCGGAGCCGTGACAAGTGTACATCTTGAGAAATCAAGTCCCATAGAAGTGGCGATATGTGTTACCAGCCCACCATAGAAGATATCACCCTTCGATTTCCTCTTGATCTTGTGCAAATTATTTGGCAGCATGGCAACAAAGTCTGGTATTGCTCTTGTGACCATACAGAAAAGACTCAAGATCTCACCCTGTCTAATCTTTTGGGGCGTCACAGTACACGCCAGAAGAGTCCCGTTGAAGATCCGGTGAGCTAAGTGGAAGGCGAGGTGGAAGATAATACGCTCCCGGGAATCTTCGGGCTGCCATCTGTCCCAGTGATCTGTAACATGGGCCATCTCGCCCCAGAAACTCCGAGCCACTGCTCGAGAAGGAAAATCAGTAACAGTAGGTGTCGGGAAGCCGAAAATCTCCCTAAACTGGTCAAGAGGAACTGTTTATTTCCTGTTCAGCAGCCTATACTTGATCCCTCGCTACTCCGGCACGTAGGTCACTGAACTCAAAAACTCCATCGTCGGCTCCAAATAAGCCGGCGCTCTGATGGCCATGAACTCCTCTAGGAAAACCATGTATATCATCTTCTTCAAGTCCTCCACCACGTAGAGGCAGTCAAAGGCATCAACCTCTAGGAAGCGTGGGGCAATGATGGGGAACCCACAAATCCTATCATAGTCCCGATGGTGTCTCTCTTGGATCACAAGGATGGTAAACTGTGAAGCTACAAAAGTGGAAGAGTGGTGTGAACTACTAGGTATGTCCCTCAAGGACAATTGTCAATCAGATCTATGTGGACTGCTCATGCTGGAAGAACACCTCGGTCGCCAAGAACACCTCGGCCGAGACATAGTCGACTGGACCGAGGCGAACAATTGTTCGAACTGAGCTTCTGAATTTGTAAGTAATTTCCCCCAAAAAGACTACCAAAAGCTTCCTATGGGGCACTTATATCTTTCTCAGCAACAATCTATGGCGACCAATGCCAGATCTACCCAGAATCGATGAAAGAAGGAAAGAATTAGAGTTTAAAACGAAATACCCCAGATTCTGCAGATTTGAAGCGTTTTGTGTGATGTTTGTTGCTTGAAACTGAATTCTCTTGCTTCCTCTGGTGATTTCAAGCCAAGAATCGTGGAAA
This sequence comes from Fagopyrum esculentum, assembly GCA_033239045.1. Classification (NCBI taxonomy): domain Eukaryota; kingdom Viridiplantae; phylum Streptophyta; class Magnoliopsida; order Caryophyllales; family Polygonaceae; genus Fagopyrum; species Fagopyrum esculentum. Next base: position 60,041,831 of record BSUD01000007.1, read on the forward strand.
ACGAGCAAGAACTGAGAATTTGACGGTAGGAAGGGCCGTGGTCGAGGTAGGCATAGAGAGGGAAAAAGTGGGAAGAGTGAGAAATTGTCGCGCCTTTTATACCCCTCGTTGAATTTGATTACACCTCGGTCGAGATTTTCCTGATCGGACCGAGGTGTCAGAATGGATGTCAGACCTAGTCGCCTCGGTTGACAAAGAACATCTCGGTCGAGGTGTTTTGACAACAACCGAGATGTGTCCTAGTCAAACTCCGTCTTCTCAATTTCTCGAACTTATGTCCTTCCATGTAGCTCCTTAGCTGTAATTCCTTCTTAGAGAGTACCTGATTCCTGTCTAGGAGGACGTAAAAACACGAAGCAAACTATCTAAACTAAGCTAGGAAAAGGGAAAAGAAACCAATACCTTGGGTTGCCTCCCAAGAAGCGCTTGGGTTAAGGTCGCTAGCTGGACCGTACATCATCCTCAAACAAGGAGTAGAGTGTCCTCACCCCATACTTCATCTTCATCATGGTGTGAAACAAAGGATTCGATCCAATGCTCCATAAAATGCAAGTGCTCATTGGGAAACGAGTCATCAATGGGTAGGTCATCCTTCTCGAGCAAGATGGGTCGTAGCCAGCTAAGGTGATCCGCCACGGAGTTCTCGGATCCCTTCTTATTGCGAATCTCTAGGTCAAACTCTTGAAGCAAGAGAATCCAACGAAAAAGGCGCGGCTTTTCATCTTTCTTAGCCAGCAAGTATCGAATAGTTGCATGGTCAGTGTAAACAATAACTTTCGTTCCCAATAAGTAGAAGCGAAACTTCTTGAATGCATAAACAACTTCCAATAGCTCCTTCTCGGTGGTGGCGTAGTTCAGTTGAGATTCATCTAGCGTCTTGCTAGCATAGTAAATGGCGTTGGTCCGGCCATCCTTCTTTTGTCCAAGTATCGCTCCTAGGGCCACATCACAAACATCACACATGATCTCAAAGGGCAAGGTCCAATCGGGAGGCTAAATGATGGGAGCGGTAATCAACGCTTCCTTTATCTTGTAAAAAGCATCAAGGCACTCCTACGAGTACTCAAAAATAGCATCCTTATTCAAGAGGTTAGTGAGCGGTTTAGAGATTTTAGAGAAATCCTTGATGAACCTCCTGTAGAAATGTTCGCTCCAAATGGTGTGTGCAAGCGTTAAAATTTATAACCCAAGAAGTATGCTTGAACAAATATGCGAACCCGCAGTGTACGGGTCAATTGTAATAAAAAGCAAGAATTCCAGGGATCGATCACAAGGACTTAGGTGAAACAAAGCACAAAATCGGTAGTCAAATATTGCAAATAACCAAAAGAAATTAAAGCAATCAAAGATGATATAAAGTCAAGTAAAGGGAAATGCGGATTCTAGGGATTAAAGCATCTAGTTGTGGTTCCGACTCAAGATCTTAAAGAATAACACGGACAAAGCTGAGGTTTGCAAAGGGAAGGTGTTTCTAAGGTGGGAATAGATCACCGGGTAAGTCTCACTACTCACTATCCCAAACCAAAGCTCATATCACTGGGTAAGTCTCAAGGTACTAAGGAAAGGAACTATAATCTCAAACAAACACACCACCCAAGGGAATAGAATCAACCTTTACCGGGTAAGTCTGAGGCTAACTCACAAAGATGGGATGAAGGCACACTCAAACCCCAATAAAGGATAAACCTTTATTACCTACACTCGTGATCTTAGGTAAACAAGCAAATGAATCACCGGGTAAGTCTCATCATAGGCTTGCATTGAACCCGGAAAGGTGTAATAAGAATAGGATTTGGCAAACTAGAACACTTAACTTCAGTTTCGGACCAGGAAAGGTTCACCTTATTCAGTCAGATCCCACCCCGGCCGAGATGTTCTTCGATTGAGCGAGGTGTTCTAGGGTTAAGGTTAAAGACTCGAGCTTTCAGGGTCCTATTGGGATTAAGATCATTCTATCATTGTCTTCCCCACAACTTTCAGCCAATCACCCTAGAATTGCATAAGAAACTTAGCCAACAATCATCATGATAACAATAATCAATTTAATGAAAAGGGAATCAATATGCGAACAAGAAAACCTTAAGAAAAAGATCTCAATAACTGAATCAAATATCAAACAACAAGCGTTCTCATTATCACAATTCAGCAAAGACAATCAATCAAAAAGACAATATAAGAAAGTCTTACAAACTCCTTCAAAAGCTAACTCCAAACTAGATTCCTTCCTTCCTTGATATTCAATCCTTAAATCCTTCTTTCAGAACTTCCAGAAAATCCCTCAATTGCTGGATGCTCCAAGCAAGCTTCAACTTGTGGAAAATCCAACCCTTTATATAGGAGAATTATTTCCAAAGATAATAATATCTTAAAAGATAATTTCCCATAAAATATATCCATATCTCCTAAAATAAATCTCCCAAAAATAATATCTTCCTTCCAGAAATGCATCCCAAAAATATAAGATATCTTCTTTCCAAAATTAAAAGATCTCAACAAAAAATATGGATCTCGCCGGCGGCAGGGTATTCACCTCGGTCGAGGTGACACTACATCTGACCGAGGTGAATCTCAACTGAATGTGAAATATCTCGAATCTGGTCCAAAGTAAATCTTCTTAATCATTTCCATGCTTCCTGAGTTCTTCCTTAACCTCTAGAATGTAGCTCTAATGACTCCTTAGCTCCTTAGCTCCATTTCGATGCAAAACGTGCCATTTTACCTACAATTACAATGAAACTAGGTGTAGACCTCGATTCCCGCAAAGGCAGATGAAACAACAATATAATCACATAATATACATCCATACATGCAGATTATTGAAGATAAAACGTCTAAACCAGCCCCAAAATATAGACTATAATACATGATATCAAAATACCTCATACTTGTCCCTTGCTTGTCCCAAAGCAAGTTCCAAATCTTAAGTACAAAATAGAATGGATTATATGTCGGAAAAGATCAATGAAAAGTGTTTCAAAACATTTTTGTGGTGTGCTCCACTCATAGATCACCCTAAGAGAATGCTTCATGGCAAATAAAATCAATACATGATCAAAAAATTTTATAAATATAAGAAAGTTGTTCTTCTTTGCATAAAATCATAGAATCCATAATAAATCATATTTATCGAAATTAATCATGTATAATCCAATTTAAACCACCAAGTCAATCAACAAGCTCGAGGTCTCAAGGGCTTCCAAAAGAGGTCAAGAAACGTGTGAGGGTGGGATGTATATAGGTAATGTGGTTGTTACGCTAAGATTGTAGCACGCAAAAGTCTTAAATTTATAACTCGATATATTTTTCCTAACTCCTAGCGAACCCACAGTGTATGGCTTGTTTTGTAGTAAGGATAGTATTCCGAGGTCGAACACAAAGACTAAGGTGAAATCGAATCAAATAAGTGACTAAGGATAGTGTAAATCTAGTCTAAGAAAAGAGAAAGGAATAAAGAAAAGAAAATCACAATGTTTTTGGATTGGGTTTATGGTTATCAAGCAAGGATCACAAATCATGCAAGATTGACAAATCAAACGAACAACTAAGCTAGCAACACAAACAAGCAAAATAAACATGAGATATGTGATCAAAGAGAGAAAAACGGATTCTAGGGGTTAGGAATTCCGGTTATGGCAATGGACTAAAGCTTCTAATCAACCATGGACTAGCTATGGTATGTTGGGAAGGAATGTTTCTCAAATGAGGTCAATCACCGGGTAGGTCTCATGATCCACTAATCCCGCAACTAAGGTCCTATCACCGGGTAAGTCTCTAGGAGCCTAAGGTTGGGAAATCTACAAAAACCGAATTGCTATCTAGGGGTCTAACCTCTCCTTACCGGGTAAGTCTCAGGAAGACAAGTCCTAAACATCAATCCTAGCACATTCCGTCCAATAGCGGCTTGTGAGGCTCACTACTACCTAGAGTTCATCATCGTTGGTACTTAAGGTCGGAAATCACCGGGTAGGTCTCTTCCCTCACTTAGTTTACTAGCATTAGGTCACCCTAGCCTAGATTAAGCTTAACAAACACTAGGGTTTCAACAATCTAACATCCTAACATTCAGATTTAACAATACAAGCACAACAAAATCAAATCACGGGCAGATCATCAGAACCATGGCCGTGGAAGAGGAAGAACAACCCGTAATTTTCAACAGCAGTTAAGTTTGAGCAAGCAATTCGTCCAAAGATGCATTTAAGTCTATTCTATCATAGTCCAAGCCATAACCATCACTCCATTACCCTAGAATCTCAACTATTTAGCTAACAACATGCATTTTAACAATCAAACTCAACAAGCATACATTCATGACTTCCATAGCAAGAAAATGAAATGAAAGAGAGATGAAGCAAGTAGAACAAGAAAACCAAGCTACATAAATGTTAAGAAAGACTTACAACCCTTCAAAAGAAGGTCCAACTCGTTCCTTACAATATCCTTGCAAATGTCTTCAACAAAACTCACTCAAAAAACCACTCAAAAACTATGAAAACTCTAAGACTAATGTTCTTCTTCTTCTTCTCCAAATTAGAGTGTTTTTGCTCCCCTCCAAGAGTAGCCTCCATTGAAATGTTGTAGAATGAGAGAGTGTGGGAGAGGATCTGTCCCAGAATCATCATGCAAGGACCACTTATATCCTCCATCAAGGGCAAGAGTCGGTTATGAAGATCGTGGGACAGCTGTCACAGTTGTCCAGGGAGAATCACGGTCAGAACCACGGGTGTGGAATCTGGATCTGGACCGTAGTTTTGCTCACACAACTCTCTTTTGATATTTAAGCCATGAGTTGGTGCAAGGCATGCACCAACTATGTCCTATGTGTTCTTCTTAACTCCTAGCTTGCCTCTTAATGAGTCTGGAAGTGTGTCACCACGAGGAATGATCCTCGAATGCATTGATTAAGCTCCAAAAGCTCCCCAAAATACGTACAAAACCGACAATAGTTCGTGTAGGCGTCTATCTCGACAATATGCATGAATCAAACGTAAAGGTCATGAACTAATGCCAAACTATGCACGAATAGCAGGAAAAACTATCTAAATGGATGCCTAAACTAACGTCATAAATCGTGTTATCAAAATACCCCATACTTAAGGTTTGCTCGTCCCCGAGCAAGACTCAACTATAGACTAAGAGATTACATATTTTATGCATGCAGAAAAACAACAAAATATTTTTGGAATTGTGCTTCTAACATTGGATCACCTTCATAGTCATGTTTCATGGCAATGGACAAACAATCATGCATCAAACGAATGAAGGCATGGAAAGACAATTATACTTAACTCGAAAGGATGCATGCAACGTGAAAATGAAGAAGTCAAGATGATCATGAGTATATCCAATCTAGATCACTAAGTCTTACACACATGCAAATAGGTCACAAGGGCTTAGGAAAGAAGAGGCCAAGAAACGTTGTGAATAGGTGGGAATTTTTAGGTCATGTGATGCTAATCCGGGAAAGGAACTAACTCCACAATTTCGTTTTTTATCAACTTCCCCACAAGTGTATATATTTTTTTTCTATCTTTTCTTTGTTTTCTTTTCTTTTTCACTTTCTTTTTCTTTCACTTATTTTTGAGGCAATGACATTGGTGTACAAAAGCCGAAACCTTGGTGATTAGCGGACTTCGGGATTTTCCAAGGTGCCTCACACCGGGCACACATACCAAGGCTCGTTAGGACATTCGGTTTATCCGACTTTGGCAAGGCACAAACACCCGATTATGTGAATGGTGCCGAGTTACTCGTCATCAAAACCAAAGTCCCCAAACCTATATTTTTTTCTACACTTTTCACAACAAATTCAGCACTTCATTCACATCATTCATTCATCAATAACTTCACCCCACACTTGCTTTTCACACACATAAACACACTAGCATGCTCCTACTCCCAGATGGGTCAAAAGAGGTCAAATTTTATATCAATTCAGGTGCTCAAACAACATGATCAAGATGAGAAGTAGAGAAAGATGGGTTGCCTTAATCACTCCTAAATGATGTGCAAGAACTAGCATGTAATTTCGACTATGAATCCTCAATCCAATCAAGGCAAACATCATGATCACAATCCATAGATAGGATTCAAGATAAGTAATTCAAGTCCACATATGCATACATCCATTCAACACATAAGGCCATCCATAGCCAATTCACAAAACAATCTCATCATAAGGGTCATACCCAAGCTTAGGAGCACTAAAACTTTTTTAAATTTTCTGATTTTTTGGAATTTTCGAAATATATATGAACAATGCAAAAGCTTAATGAAACATGTGACAATATGAAACTATCCTAGATGCTAATCATGCAAGTGATCATGAAAACTCCACCCCATACTTAGAAACACATTGTCCCCAATGTGCAAATCAAGTAAAGAAGAGTGAAAGAGAGTCCTCACAATGTAAAAATGGTGTTGCTTTGATATTTTGGTTCACTCATGTGGAGTGATGGTGGATGATCAATCAAAGGTGGTAGAGAGCTCTTGATGTTCATTATGGCGTCGGGACCCGCGCTAAGCACCCCTAGCCGTCCAAGTCCCACGTCCGCTCCACCCACGTTTGATGCGGGATCATCATCATCCTCATGCCATGCAAGACTTCCATGCTACTTAGATTCTAGCACACAAACACCAAACACACACAAACACACAAAAACAAAGACAAAATAAAAAACAAAAACAAAAACAAAAACCGAAAAGGGAAAGATGTCTACCAATGGGTTGCCTCCCATCAAGCGCTTCTTTAAGGTCATTAGCTTGACCAAATTCGGGGGCGTCTCACTCAAGGTGAAGTGGGGAAATCATTTCTACCGGAGCTCCCGGGATATACTTCTTCAACCGGTGCCCATTCACCTTAAAATCTCCACAATGCTCCCCTCCTATCTCAACCGCTCCATGGGGAAAGATCTTCTTCACCACATAAGGACCTATCCATCTTGACTTTAGCTTTCCGGGGAAGAGCCGCAGCCTTGAGTTGAAGAGAAGGACTAGGTCACCTTCGCTCAACTCCTTTGGGATGAGATGCTTGCCATGCCAACGCTTGGTCCTTTCCTTGTAGATCTGGGCGTTTTCATAGGCATCCAACCGGATCTCCTTAAGAGCATTTATGTCTAGCAACCTCTTCTCACCGGCTTCCTTGAGGTCAAAATTCAGCCACCTTATGGCCCAATATGCCCTATGCTCCATCTCCACCGGAAGGTGGCAAGATTTGCCATAGACTAGCTTGTAGGGAGTGGTGCCAATAGGTGTCTTGAAGGCGGTTCTATAAGCCCACAAATCATCATCAAGCTTCATAGCCCAATCCTTTCTCGTCCTAGAAACCGTCTTCTCAAGTATTCCCTTTATCTCCCGGTTGGAGATTTTCACTTGGCCACTAGTTTGGGGATGGTAAGGTATTTCCACCTTATGAGTCACCCCATACTTAGCCAAAAGTGTCCCAAACTTCCTATTGGTGAAATGCTTCCCTCCATCACTTATGATCACCGTCCTTTGGCAAGCATCACATGCCCCCACAAAATTCTGCACATCCCTAAACAAGTTAGGCCAATAAAATCCGGATTGCAATACCTTTGCACACGTCTTGTGTGAGCTAGCATGGCCTCTACATGGCAAGGAGTGACAATGGCGGATCACGCTCTCCACCTCATCCTCCGGGATGCACCTCCTAAAGACTCCATCCGGACCTCTCTTGAACAAGAGAGGCTCGCTCCAATAGTAATGCCTCACATCCTTGAAGAACTTTTTCTTTTGGGCATATGATAGACCGGGTGGCACCTCCTCACACACAAGGTAGTCCACTATGTCCGCATACCATGGCTCATTTCCCCTAGACAGTTGAAGCAAGCACTCCTCCATCATTTGCAATTTCTCATCCCGGAATGAATCATCAATCGGGATGTCATCTCTCTCAATCTCCAATGATGGTAGCCTACTAAGATGGTCCGCCACTGAATTTTCGGAACCTTTCTTGTCCCGAATTTCCAAGTCAAACTCTTGGAGGAGAAGGATCCACCGAATCAACCGAGGCTTGGCATCCTTCTTTGTGAGGAGATAACGGATCGCAGCATGATCCGTGTACACAATGACCTTGGCTCCAACAAGATATGGCTGGAACTTCTCAAAGGCATACAACACCGCTAGCAACTCCTTCTCGGTTGTGGCGTAGTTGAGTTGGGCATCATCTAGCGTCTTGCTAGCATAACAGATGGCATGTGTAAGCCCATCTTTCCTTTGTCCCAAAACAGCCCCAACGGCCACATCACTTGCATCACACATTATCTCAAACGGAAGGCTCCAATCCTGGGGTTGCATAATAGGGGCGGAGATTAAGGCATTCTTCAACCTACAAAATGCTTCAAGACAATCTTTGGAGAAAACAAACTCAACATCTTTCATTAGTAGGTTAGTGAGAGGCTTAGATATTTTAGAGAAATATTTAATAAACCTCCGGTAAAAACCGGCATGCCCTAAGAAACTCCTTACCCCCTTCACCGAGGTAGGTGGTGGCAACTTCTCTATTGTTTCTATCTTGGCTCTATCAACCTCAATGCCTCGGTTGGACATCAAGTGTCCCAACACAATGCATTCACTTACCATGAAGTGGCATTTCTCCTAATTCAAAACAAGGTTGGTTTCCTGACATCTCTTTAACACCAACGACAAGTTAGCTAAGCAATCATCAAATGAAGATCCATAAATCGAGAAATCATCCATAAAAACTTCCATAATGTTCTCAATATATTAAGAAAAAATAGCCATCATACACCTTTGAAAGGTGGCGGGTGTATTACACAACCCAAATGGCATTCTCCTATATGCAAATGTTCCCCAAGGACATGTAAATGTTGTTTTCTCTTGGTCATCAAGGTGAATAGGGATTTGGAAAAATCCACTATAGCCATCTAAGTAACAAAAGTGTGAATATTGAGCTAATCTCTCTAGCATTTGGTCAATAAAGGGGAGAGGGAAGTGATCTTTCCTAGAGGCCACATTTAGTTTCCTATAGTCAATACACATTCTCCACCCCGTAACCGCCCTAGTTGGGATTAGTTCATTGTTCTCATTAGTTACTACGGTCATACCACCCTTCTTAGGAACAACATGTACGGGACTAACCCACTTACTATCCGAAATCGGGAAAACGATTCCCGCATCTAGCAATTTAAGGATCTCTTTCTTGACTACCTCTTTCATGATGGGGTTCAATCTTCTTTGAGGTTCAATTGAAGGTTTATGATTATCTTCCATCAAGATTTTATGCATGTACAAGGAAGGTTTAATGCCAACTAAATCATCAATGGTATAACCAATAGCTCTCCTATGCAATCTCAACTTATGCAACAATCTAACAAGGTCATCATCATTCAAAGATGCATTCACAATAACCGGATAAGTAGAATTTTCACCAAGAAAAGTATACTTTAGATGAAAGGGGAGGGGTTTAAGTTCAAGTTTAGGAGGACCTTTATCGATTGGAGACGATCCATACAATGTAGGTTGAGATGATTCCAAAGCCATGGAAGACTCTCCAAGACTCCTTGAAGCTTGATCAACCACTAAGGCAATTTCTGGGGAAAACACGGGCAAAACCACGGTCTCTGGCAAAACCACGACCATGGAATTTGATAAGCAGGCACTTTTGAGCATTCCATAGAGTTCCACGGGCAAAAGTACGGCCGTGGTTCTCCCTCGCTGGCCGTGGTTCCTACAGTGGTTCATCCTAACTTCGTGCACTTTAAATTCAACACTTGTCTCCTATTCCAATGCATCCAAAGCCTTGATTTCTTCATTGCAATCATCTTCAACTCCTTCCTCCATCAAACTTAAGCTAAGAACCTTCTCCAAGGGGTCCTTGATCAAGATCGAGCTCACAACTTCTCTAGACTCCTCTTGCTCGACAACGTTGAAGACATCTTCACCAAGGGTTGGCCCCTTCATCATTGTGGATAGCTTGAACTTAATATTCTCTTCTCCTATGTTGAAGGAGAGGATTCCATTTTTGCAATCCACTAAGCATCTGGATGTGGCTAAGAATGGCCTTCCCAAAATGATAGGAACCGGGTAGTCCGCCGGGATGTCCCAAACAACAAAGTCAATCGGCACATAGAACTTCGCAAACTGAACCGGTATGTCCTCTAGAATTCCTGCGGGGTGAGTGATTGAACGGTCCGCCATGTAGAGGGTCGTCTTGAACGGCTTTGGCTCTCCTAGCCCCACCTTGTTGCAAAGTGCAAGCGGGATAATGCTTACACTTGCTCCAAGATCACATAAGGCTTTATATTGCACTTCTCCAACCCCAATTGGCACACAAAAACTCCCGGATCTCTTAGCTTAGGAGGCATCTCCTCCCTCATAGTTTGAATCAACTCGGAAGATCTCTTTGTCATCCTCACTTCTCCATACTCTTCCAACTTCCTCTTGTTGGAGAGTATCTCCTACAAAAACTTTCCATTGGCCGGCATACCTAGAATAGCATCCATGAACGGAATGTTAATATGCAATTTAGACATAACTTCAAGGAATTTACCGAAGTATTTGTCCAAACGAGCTCTTGCTCGTGATTGTGGAAAGGGTAGTGGTGGCTTGTATGGAGGAGGTGCCACATATGTTGGCTCATCATCTTTGCTCTTGCCTCCTTCTTCTTGCATTGGTTCTTCTTCCACCACTACTTGCTTTCCCTTGTCATTCCCCTTAGGTAAGGGAACTTTCATGCTCAGCCCACTTCTTGTTGTAATGGCCAACACTTGGCCTCTTGGATTGTCCTCTGTCCTTCCGGGAAGCTTTCCCGGATCCCTTTGTGCTTCACCTGCCTTTTGGAACACTTGTGCTTCTAGCACCTTCTGAGCTTTAGAAATGGAAGTTACCGTGCTCTCAAGTCCACTCAACCTTCCAAGCAATTGTTCAAACATCATCTCGGTTCGATCCTTTGGAGGTTGAGCAAAACCGGGTTGAGGCTCTTGTGAAGCCTTAGGTTGCGGAGCTGCGCTTGTGGAAGCGGGAGGGTTCAAGGCACCATCCGGGTTGGAATAAGAGAACCCGAGGGGCAATTACAACAATTATCAAGGCCCAAGGAACTTCAACAGCAACAGATAGCAATACAACAATTACCGGCCCAATCACAACCATCTCGGGTATAATCTCGGGTATCCTTGATTGGAGTACTTCTCCATATGCAAAGCTTGCTTTTCAATGAACTCCCAAGCTTTGTCTATCGGCATATCCATGAATGTGCCGGCAGAAAGTAGTTGGAGATTGAATTGAGTAGCTCCACCAATCCCTTGAAGTATATCTCCAGCAACTCTATCTTTGGAATCCCATGATGTGGGCAATCCAATACAACATCTTGGAATCTCTCCCATGACTTGGACAAACTCTCCTTGTCCTTCATGATGAATGCATTAATCTTCCCTCTCATTTCAGCGGTCTTGGAGGGAGGAAAGAACTTTGTTAGAAAATCCGTCGTCATCTCTTCCCAAGTGTTGATCTTTCCGGGTGGAAGAGATTGATACAAAGCAAGCGCCCTGTCTTTCAAAGAAAAATAGAAAGGCCTTAACTTGTATTGTTATTTTCCAGCCTTGAAGGTCTCAAGGTCTCCATCAGAATCTCATTGTTTTGAAAATGCTGATGTGGAGACTCCCTCTCTAAACCTCCAAATTGGCATTGTCGGATCATAGATAGAACTTGCGGTCGAAGTTCGTAATCATGCTCAGCTGGATCACCTAGGTTGACTCCTGGATGCCTCACTTGCTGATTAGGGTCCATCCTCTGTCCTAGGGTTTATGGAACTCCAGCAAAAACAACATCTCGGGGCAACATGGACTGGGTCTTGCCTCGGCCGAGGCAGAAACTAGGCCCTTAGAGCGGCCATATCTGCTTCGATCTCTCCAGTTCTTCCATGAGTCTGCTCTCTCTCGCTGCAGTTCTTCTTGGTTGACGCGTAGTTGTTCCAGCGCATCCTTCAATTCGGCCTCAAGATCGCGATTTTCTTGATTGGCCATCTTAGCTTCTCTCAATCGTCACTTGTATGTCTTTTCTGGTTCGGGATCGTAAGGAAAGATTTCCTTTCCAACACGGGTTCTTCGCATAAAAAACTTGTTCGCTCCAAACGGTGTGTGCAAGCCTTAAAATTTATAACCCAAGAAGTATGCTTGAACAAATATGCGAACCCGCAATGTACGGGTCAATTGTAATAAAAAGCAAGAATTCTAGGGGTTGATCACAGGGACTTAGGTGAAACAAAGCATATAATCGGTAGTCAAATATTGCAAATAATCAAAAGCCATTAAAGCAATCAAAGATGATATAAAGTCAAGTAAAGGGAAATGCGGATTCTAGGGATTAAAGCATCTAGTTGTGGTTCCGACTCAAGATCTCAAAGAATAACGCGGACAAAACTGAGGTTTGCAAAGGGAAGGTGTTTCTAAGGTGGGAATAGATCACCGGGTAAGTCTCACTACCCACTATCCCAAACCAAAGCTCCTATCACTTGGTAAGTCTCAAGGTACTAAGGAAAGGAATTATAATCTCAAACCAACACACCACCCAAGGGAATAGAATCAACCTTTACCGGGTAAGTCTCAGGCTAACTCACAAAGATGGGATGAAGGCACACTCAATCCCCAATAAAGGATAAACCTTTATTACCTACACTCATGATCTTAGGTAAACAAGTAAAGAAATCACCGGGTAAGTCTCATCCTAGGCTTGCATTGAACCAGGAAAGGTGTAATAAGAATAGGATTTTGCACACTAGAACACTTAACTTCAGTTTCGGACCAGGAAAGGTTCACCTCGTTCAGTCAGATCCCACCCCGGACGAGATGTTCTTCGACTGAGCGAGGTGTTCTAGGGTTAAGGTTAAAGACTCGAGCTTTTAGGGTCCTGCTGGGATTAAGATCATTCTATCATTGTCTTCCCCACAAATTTCAGCCAATCACCCTAGAATCGCATAAGAAACTTAGCCAACAATCATCATGATAACAATAATCAATTTAATGAAAAGGGAATGAATATTCGAACAAGAAAACCTTAAGAAAAAGATCTCAATAACTGAATCAAATATGAAACAACAAGCGTTCCTCAATCACAATTCAGCAAAGACAATCAATCAAAAAGACAATCTAAGAAAGTCTTACAAACTCCTTCAAAAGCTAACTCCAAACTAGATCCCTTCCTTCCTTGATCTTCAATCCTTAAATCCTTCTTTCACAGCTTCCACAAAATCCCTCAATTGCTTGATGCTCCAAGCATGCTTCAACTTGTGGAAAATCCATATTTCCCATAAAATATATCCATATCTCCTAAAATTAATCTCCCAAAAATAATATCTTCCTTCTAGAAATCAAGCCCAAAAATATAAGATATCTTCTTTTCAAAATTAAAAAAATATCAGCCAAAAATATGGATCTCGCCGGCGGTAGGGTATTCGCCTAGGTCGGGATGCTTCTCAAGAACACCTCGGTCGAGGTGACACTGTAGCTGACCGAGGTGAATCTCAACTGAATGTGAAATCTCTCGAATTTGGTCCAAAGTAAATCTTCTTAATCATTTCCATGCTTCCTGAGTTCTTCCTTAACCTCCAGAATGTATCTCTAATGACTTCTTAGCTCCTTAGCTCCATTTCGATGCAAAACGTGTCATTTTACCTACAATTACAACAAAACTAGGTGTAGACATCGATCCCGCAAAGGTAGATGAAACAACAATATAATCACATAATATACATCCATACATGCAGATTATTGAAGATAAAACGTCTAAACCAGCCCCAAAATATAGACTATAATACATGCTATCAAGAAACCTACATGCTCGAGAAAACTCTACACACCCTTAACAAAACAAGGGGGATGAAGTTTCTCTATAGTCTCGATCTTAGCTTGATCGACCTCGATACCTCGGTTGGAAACGAGGTGTCCTAGAACAATTCCTTCGCTAACCATGAAGTGACACTTCTCCCAATTCAAAACAAGATAAGTGTATTCACAGCGTTTTAGCACTAGATAAAGGTTAGCCAAACAGTTATCAAAAGAGGAACCATTAAGCGAAAAGTCATCCATGAATACCTCCATGATCTCCTCAATATACTCGGAAAAGATAGCCATCATACAACGCTAAAAAGTAGCAGGTGCGCTACACAATCCGAATGACATCCTCCGATAAGCGAATGTCCCCCATGGACAAGTGACAGTGGTCTTCTTTTGATCATCCCGATGGATAGGGATCTTGATAGCATGTATTATAGTCTATATTTTGGGGCTGGTTTAGACGTTTTATCTTCAATAATTTGCATGTATGGATGTATATTATGTGATTATATTGTTGTTTGATCTACCTGTACGGGAATCGAGGTCTACACCTAGTTTCGTTGTAATTTTAGGTAAAATGGCACGTTTAGGATTAAAATGGAGCTAAGGAGCTAAGGAGTCATTAGAGCTACATTCAGGAGCTTAAGAAAGAACTCAGGAAGCATGGAAATGATCAAGAAGATTGACTTTGGACAATATTTTAGAGATTTCACATTCAATTGAGATTCACCTCGGTCAGCTACAGTGTCACCTCGACCGAGGTGATCTTGAGGAGCGTCCCGATCGAGGCGAATGCCCTGCCGCCGGCGAGATCCATATTTTTAGCTGAGATCTTTTATTTTTGGAAAGAAGATATTTTATATTTTTGGGCTGGAATTCTGGAAGGAAGATATTATTTTTGCGAGATTTATTTTGAAGATATGGATATATTTTCTAGGAAATTATCTTTTTAAGATATTATTATATTTGGAAGACAATTCTCCTATATAAAGGGTTGGATTTTCCACAAGTTCAACCATGCTTACATGCTTGGAGCATCCAACAATTAAGGGATTTTCTGGAAGCTTTGAAGGAAGGATTGAAGGATTGAAGATCAAGGAAGGAAGGAATCTAGTTTGGAGTTAGCTTTTGAGGGAGCTTGTAAGACTTTCTTAGATTCTCTTTTGGTTTGTTGTCTTAGTTTATTTGTGATTTGAGGAACGCTGATTTGTTGTTATTTGATTCAGTTATTGAGACCATTTTCTTAAGGTTTTCTTGTTCGAATATTGATTCCCTTTCCATATATTTGATTATTGTTATCATTATGATTGTTGGCTAAGTTTCTTATGCGATTCTAGGGCGTTGGCTGAAAGTTGTGGGAAAGACGATGATAGAATGATCTTAATCCCAGCAGGACCCTGAAAGCTCGAGTCTTTAACCTTAACCCTAGAACACCTCGGTCAGCTGTGGAACATCTCGACCGAGATGGTACATAAACTGAACAAGGTGAACATTTCTTGAATCTATTATGAGTTAAGAGTTTCAGTTTGCCAAATCCTATTCTTATTACACCTTTTCTGGTTCAATGCAAGCCTAGGACGAGACTTACCCGGTCATTCCTTTGTTTGTTTACCTAAGATCATGAGTGTAGGTAATAAAGGTTTATCCTTTATTCGGGTTTGAGTGTGCTTTCATCCCATCTTTGTGAGTTAGCCTGAGACTTACCCGGTAAAGGTTGATTCTATACCCTTTGGTGTTGTGTTGGTTTGAGATTATAGTTCCTTTCCTTAGTACCTTGAGACTTACCCGGTGATAGGAGCTTTGGTTTGGGATAGTGAGTAGTGAGACTTACCCGGTGATCTATTCCCACTTTAGAAACACTTTCCCATTGCAAACCTCAGCTTTGTCCGGGTTATCTTTTGAGATCTTGAGTCGGAACCACAAATAGATGCTTTAATCCCTAGAATCCGCATTTCCCCTTACTTGACTTCTACATCATCTTTGATTGCTTTAATTGCTTTTGGTTAATTGCAATACTAGACAACCAATTTTGTGCTTTGTTTCACCTAAGTCCCTGTGATCGACCCCTACAATTCTTGCTTTTTATTACAATTGACCTGTACACTACGGGTTCGCATATTTCTTCAAGCATACTTCTTGGGTTATAAATTTAAAGCTTGCACACACCGTTCGGAGCGAACAAGTTTTTGGCGCCGTTGTCGGGGACCTGGTCTAGACCAAGCCGGTTGCGGTTGTCTTTCGGGGCAATTGCCCTTGTTGCTATTAACCACTCTACTTGAGTGTTTTCGGAGGATCTTTTTCTTATGTTTATGCGAAGAACCCGTGCTGGGAAGGAAATCGTTCCTTACGATCCCAAACGAGAAAAGACACACAAGCGACGATTGAAAGAAGCTAAGATGGCCAAACAAGGCAATCGCGATCTTGAGGCCGAATTGAAGGAGGCGCTGGAACAGCTACGCCTCGATAAGGAAGAACTGCAGCGAGAAAGAGAGCAGACTCGCGCAAGAACTAAAGAGATCGAAGGAGATATGGCCGGTCTAAGGGCCCAGTTTCTGCCTCGACCAATCTCAGATCCTCGACCGAGGCAAGACCCAGTCCATGTTGCCCCGGCCGAGATACATCCACCTCGGATGCCTGTCCGAGATGTTCTTTTTGCTGGAATTCCACAAATCCTAGGACAGTGGATGGACCCTAATCAACAAGTGAGGCGTCCAGGAGTCAACCTAGGTGATCTAGCTGAGCATGACTACAAACTTCGACCGCAAGTTCTATCCATGATCCGACAATGCCAATTTGGAGGTTTACAAAGGGAGTCTCCGCATCACCATTTTCAAAACTATGAGATTCTGATGGAGACCTTGAGACCTTCAAGGGTGGAAAACAACAACTACAAGCTAAGGCCTTTTTACTTTTCTTTTTAAGACAGGGCGCTTACTTGGTATCAATCTCTTCCACCCGGAAAGATCAACACTTGGGAAGAGATGACGATGGAGTTTCTAACAAAGTTCTTTCCCCCCTCCAAGACCGCTGAAATGAGAGGGAAGATCAATGCATTCATCATGAAGGACAAGGAGAGTTTGTCCAAGTCATGGGAAAGATTCAAAGATGTTCTATTGGATTGCCCTCATCATGGGATTCCAAAGATAGAGTTGCTAGAGATATACTTCAAGGGATTAGATGGAGCTACTCAATTCAATCTCCAACTACTTTCCGCCAGCACATTCATGGGTATGCCGATAGACGGGGCTTGGGAGTTCATTGAAAAGCAAGCTTTGCATATGGAGAAGTACTCCCACCAAGGAGCCGAGAATGGAGCAAAGAGAGTTAGTTTCCAAGATACTTCATCAAATGATAATCAACTCATCTCCCTTAAAAACGATGTGAAGCAATTAAAGGACCTTTTAGTAGCTCACACAAAGAAGGAAGATGGAGGATATTAAGGAAGAAACAACAACCAAGGATCACGGAACAACAATTACAACAACAATAGCGGCTCCAACAGCAACAATTGGAGATCTAATCAACGAAATCCGGGTAACCCTCATTCTCATTCTAATAATGCTTTTAACCCCTCCTCTTCTTCTACTCCATTGAAGAGCCAGGAGCCTGGATCAAGTTCGTCCCAGCCAGAGAAGAAAGATGCAGCGCTGTAGGCCATCTTGATCAAGCTCAACGCTATGGAGACGTCTATGACTTCATTTTCGAAGGCACAAAACGCCTTAGAGCAACAATTCTTTAATAAGGCGAATGAAGCGCCAAGAGATCCAGGGAAGCTCCTAGCAAGGACAGAGAGCAACCCTAAAGGACAGATTATGGCAATAACGACAAGAAGTGGACTGAAAACTACAAATCCAGTACCTCGGTTGGTGCCAGTGTAGACAAAGAACACCTCGGTCTAGGACCAGACGAGGAACACTTCGGTCGAGGTGCCATCCGAGGTGGAGTCCCAAAAGGCGAAGGACAAATCTGAAATTTATGTTCCACCTCATGCTTATAAATCACCACTTCCATTCCCTCAGTCAAGAGCCAGAGCACATCTATACAAGCATTTTGGTAAGTTCCTTGACTTGATGAATAAACTACACATTAACATCCCTTTCCTTGATATTATTTTAGGGAGGTCCGCCTATGGGAAGTTCTTGAAAGAGATTCTATCAAGGAAGAGGAAGCTGGAAGACTTTGGAGAAGTTAGAATGACATCTAAGTCCTCGGAGCTCATTCAAAATATGAAGGAGAAGATGCCACCCAAGTTGAGAGATCCTGGCTCATTTTGCATTCCCATTCAAGTTGGGGATATAACTTGTGAGGCGTTATGTGATCTAGGAGTCAGCGTGAGCATCATCCCGCTGGAGCTATGTGAGAGAATCGGACTTGGAGAACCCAAGCCGGTGAATATAATGTTGTACATGGCGGATCGCTCTATTACCCATCCCGTGGGCATCTTGGAAGACGTTTCCGTTAAGTTAGGTAACTTCTATTTACCTATACATTTTGTTGTACTTGAGATACCCGCAGATTACCCCGTTCCTATCATTCTCGGGAGACCATTTCTAGCAACTTCAGGTTGCAATGTGGATCGTAAGAATGCCAAGTTGAAATTCAACATTGGTGGAGATCAAGTGGAATTTGCATTGCTTGCTGCAATGAAAGGAGAGCCGCTGGAGAATGATATCTTCAACATCTATGATGAAGAAGAATCAAGAGAATTGGTGACCTCTATCCTTATTAATGACCCTTTTAAAAGAGTTCTTAGTTTTAGCTTAATGGAGGAAGGTATAGATGTCTGTTGTGATGCAGATATACGGAGCTTAAAGGCACTGAAAGCAGATCCAGGAGCTAAAATTGAGAAACTAATCAAGGAGAGAAGAAAATCAAGTTTTGGTCACAGTTCCAGTACCTCGACCGAGGCACTTTCTGGACCAAGCGAGGTGTTCTTATCTGAAGAACATCTCGGTCACCCACCTTGGACCTCGACCGAGGTCGCAAGCGAGATGATGTCAACTGAGACTTCTGAAAGTTCAGTTCTTCTATCTAAGTCTACTTCACTGGAAGGAGGAAGCAAGGATCCCCCTCAGAAAGCACCCCCAGTTGTGGAGCTTAAACCGCTTCCAAGTAACTTGAGGTATGTTTTCCTTGGACCGGATTCTACATATCCCATTATCGTAAGTGCTTCCCTTTCCGAAACAGAATTGTCTAAACTGATGCATGTCCTGAGAAAACATCAAAAGGCTTTGGGATATACTATTGACGATCTTATTGGTATTAAGCCTTCTTTCTGCATGCATAGAATACTAATGGAAGACAATCATAAGACTTCACGGGAACCTCAAAGACGGTTAAATCCGATAATAAAAGAGGTTGTGAAGAAGGAGATTCTTAAGTTGTTTGATGCAGGTATCATATTTCCTATCTCGGATAGCAAGCGGGTGATCCCAGTGCATGTAGTTCCGAAGAAAGGAGGGATGACCGTTGTGACGAATAAGAACAACGAGTTGATTCCAACTAGGACCGTTACGAGCTGGAGGATGTGCATCGATTACAGGAAGCTGAACGTGGCCACTCGGAAGGACCATTTTCCACTTCCCTTCATCGACCAAATGCTCGAACGGTTAGCCCAGCATTCCCATTTTTGCTATTTAGATGGCTACAGTGGCTTCTTTCATCTTCCTATCCATCCGGATGATCAAGAGAAGACCACTTTCACTTGTCCATGGGGGACATTCGCTTATAGAAGGATGTCATTTAGATTATGTAATGCACCCGCTACCTTCTAGCGCTGTATGATGGCTATCTTTTCCGAGTACATAGAGGAGATCATGGAGGTATTCATGGATGACTTTTCGGTATATGGTTCCTCTTTTGATAATTGCTTATCTAACCTTTCTCTAGTGCTACAACATTGTGGAGACACTAATCTTGTTTTGAATTGGCAGAAGTGTCACTTTATGGTTAGTGAAGGAATTGTGCTAGGACACCTCGTTTGCAACCGAGGTATTGAGGTCGATCGAGCTAAGATCGAGACTATTGAGAAACTTCCTTCCCCTTGTTCTGTTAAGGGTGTGCGGAGTTTTCTCGGGCATGCAGGTTTCTACAGGAGGTTCATCAAGGATTTCTCGAAGATTTCTAAACTACTCACTAATCTCTTGAATAAGGATGTTGTTTTTGAGTTTTCGCAGGAATACCTTAATGTGTTTTACAGGATAAAGGAAGCGTTTATTTCCGCTCCCATCATTCAACCTCCCGACTGGACTTTGCCCTTCGAGATCATGTGTGATGCGAGTGATGTGGCCGTAGGAGCGGTACTTGGACAAAAGAAGGATGTCCGGACCAACGCCATTTACTATGCTAGCAAGACGCTAGATCAAGCTCAACTAAACTACGCCACCACCGAAAAGGAGCTTTGGGCGTTTGTATATGCTTTTGAGAAGTTTCGCTCTTACTTAGTAGGAGCGAAAGTTATTGTTTACACTGAACATGCATCTATTCGTTATTTGCTTGCTATGAAGGATGCAAAGCCGCGTCTTATTCGATGGATCCTCTTGCTTCAAGAGTTTGACCTAGAGATTCGCGATAAGAAGGGGACCGAAATTCCGTTGCAGATCACCTCAGCCGGCTACCTCCCTCCTCACGCGAGAAGGACGACCTACCCATAGATGACTCCTTCCCCGACAAGCACTTGCATTTGCTGGAACGTTTGATAGAATTCTTTATTTCACCCCATGATGAACGTGAAGTATGGGGTGAGGACACCTTCCAGCATGTTTAGGGATGCCCTACGGTCCAGCTAGCGACCTTAAATCAAGTGCTTCTTGGGAGGCAACCCAAGGTATTGCTTTCTTTTCCCTTTTCTAGATTAATTTTAGATAGTTTGCTTTTGCTTTGCTTTGCTTTGTTTTGTTTTTGGTGTCCTAGACAGAAACCAGGTACTCTCTAAGGAAGGATTACAGCTCAGGAGCTACACAGGAAGGACAGAAGTTCGAGAAATTGAGAAGACGAAGTTTGACTAAGACACATCTCGGGTGTTGTCACAGCACCTCAACCGAGATGGTCCCAGTGGTTCTTCTCCTTCTTCTGCATCTCGTCCTTCCATACCGGTGATTCATGAGCGTCACCGGGCGGAATTTGATCGTATTTGCGGGCGTCCCATAGTTGCCCCGCGTTTCTTAGACGTTTCAGCCTTCGAGTGCCTCCACGTGGCGGAGGACTTGAGGAAGATGATATCTCTGGTAGGACTGGAGGAGTTTATGGAGATCCGACTTCCAGCCTACCTAGAGCCGACTATGGACTTTGTGAGTTATGTCACTCACATACCAGAGAGGAACAACATCAAGTACCGGTTGTTGAACCGGAACTACATTGTTCCGATATATCAGTTTCGAGAGGTGTTTAGCTTCCCGACTCCCACCGTGACTGACTTTCCATCCCGAGAAGTGGCTCGAGATTTCTAGGGACTAATAGCCCATGTGGTGGAGCATAGCGATAGATGGAGACTTGGAGACTCCAGAG
The DNA here is from genome assembly GCA_033239045.1 of Fagopyrum esculentum. Classification (NCBI taxonomy): domain Eukaryota; kingdom Viridiplantae; phylum Streptophyta; class Magnoliopsida; order Caryophyllales; family Polygonaceae; genus Fagopyrum; species Fagopyrum esculentum. Next base: position 60,063,148 of record BSUD01000007.1, read on the forward strand.
AGCGCATTATCTTCCATTTAGCTTTCCGTCTTGCCCACCGTATTTAAAATGTGAGACTCTTCTGGCGCGTACTGAGACGCCCCAAAAGATCAGATAGGGGGAGTTGCTGAGTTTATTTTGCATGGTGACTGGCGGAGTGCCTGACTTTGGAGGCATGATGGCTGAGGACTTTCACCTTATCAAGGGCAAGTCCAAGGGAGACATTTGCTGTGGAGGGCTGGTGACCCATATTGCTACGGCCATGGGTTTGGACTTGAGAGCATGTTCATTGGTTGCGGATGCAAAGCCGCTTGGACTTCAGGAGATGATCACGAGGTGGATTCTGGTACCTCGTGGTCTTACTACACCATATGTTGCTATGCCTTGGGAGGCGATTGCTCCTCAGGGCATTCTCTAGTCAACTCTGCTCACAGTTTTTGACCAGCAGTATTGGTCTTCTGCTTGGCTTCCCTACTTATAGGATGCTAGAGATGCAGCACCAGTAGAGGATGAGGAGGAGTATGATGATGGCGGAGCTGCCATGGAGACCGGTACTGATACCGGCGGTCCTAGTGTGCCAGTTGTCGATTTAGATGACGAGGCGACAGAGGAGGAGGCAGCAGCACCATCACGACCTGCCCGGCGTAGAGTCCGCAGATTCAGAGATCCAGTAGCTCACCGACAGATTGATGAGTTGACTGAGGAGATGATAGATTCCTACACAACTATGACGGTAGATACATCCCAGCGCTTTGAGGATGAGCGTAGATACACTGATGGCTGGATGCATTAGATTAGAGAGAGCCAATATTACCAGCAGCGCATGATGGAGATCCAGTTTCAGCACATGATGGGATATCCATTTGATCCATCTCAGCACCTCTACGTTCCACATCCACCACCGCCACCAGCTGACCAGGATTAGAGCTTGCATGGATTTCTTTTCTTTATTTATTATGTAGTTCGGCTAGGTCCGGTGAGTTTCCTGTTTCTCTAGACTCTTATTTGACCCATTGGGACAATGTGTCCCAAGTATGGGGTATGTGGATGTACTTATTTGACTATGTGTGTATAATTGTATGACTCTATTTGGATATTTATGATCTTATTTAACTCTATGTGTTTATCTGAAATTACATGCATGCATACAGGTTTTTGTTTGAGAAAAACGTCGAAAATTGGTTTAAGAAAAAAAATTTATGACCTCGACCGGGATGGTTCTGGCCAAACGAGGTTGAACACCTCGGATGACCTAGAACACCTCGACCGAGGTGGTTTAACTGAGAGATTTTTCGAAACATTTTGTGTTTTTTCTCTGGATATGACCTCAGTGATGATTCTGTTTGCAGGTTGGTTTTGAAATCTTTATACGCTCAAAAGGTTTTATGATATGTTTAAGAAGCAAAATGCTTTGTTTGAAATTTTGGCATGTTTAATACTTTGTTTTTATCAAAATTATGTTGAATTTGAAGGTTGACACCACATGATGAGTTCTATCACTTTCTTCCTGGGATGATTAAGGCAATTCATTCTCTTCACTTCTTCTTCTTGATCATGCTTAGCCCCTCATATACGTATTTGCCTCCCTTTACCTATCCGGGAATTTGAAAGCAAGCAAGTGAAAAGCAAGTAAAAGTGAAGTTGAGATGTTGGTTGAAAGTGTTAGAAAGAAACAAATAAGTTTGGGGAAGTCAATCATGATGATGAGTAACTCGGCACCATTTACATAGCCGGGTGTTTGTGTCTTGCCAAAGTCGGATTGAGCGATATTCCTAACTGGTCATGGTATGTGCATCAAGGGTTTGAGGCATCTTGAGAAATTGATGATTGATGAACTCCAAGGCTTCGGTTATTGTGCACCTCTGTCCATGCATACCAAAAAGTAAAGTAAAATAAGCAAAGCTTATTGGTCGAAGATGTTGAGTTTCAAACAAAGTGAAGTAAGATCCTTTTCCCGGATTCTATCACCACATTCCCTATATACATCCCACCCTCACACGTTTCTTGACCTCTTTTGGAAGCCCATGAGACTTCGAGCTTGTTGATTGACTTGGTGGTTTAAACTGGATTATACATGATTAATTTCGATAAATATGATTTATTATTCATTTATGATTTTATGCAAAGATGAACAACTTTCTTATATTTATAAAATGTTTTGATCATGTCTTGATTTTATTTGCCATGAAGCATTCTCTTAGAGTGATCTATCAGTGGAGCACACCACCAAAAATGTTTTGAAATGCTTTTCATTGATCTTTATGACTCATAATCCATTCTATCTTGTACTTAAGATTTGGAACTTGCTTGGGGACAAGCATCGGATAAGTATGGGGTATTTTGACAGCATGTATTATAGTCTATATTTTGGGGCTAGTTTAGACGTTTTATCTTCAATAATCTGCATGTATGGATGTATATTATGTGATTATATTGTTGTTTCATCTACCTTTACTGGAATCGAGGTCTACACCTAGTTTCGTTGTAATTGTAGGTAAAATGGCATGTTTTGGATTAAAATGGAGCTAAGTAGCTAAGGAGTCATTAGAGCTACATTCAAGAGCTTAAGAAAGAACTCAGGAAGCATGGAAATGATCAAGAAGATTGACTTTAGACCAGATTTGAGAGATTTCACATTCAGTTGAAATTCACCTCGGTCAGCTACAGTGTCACCTCGACCGAGGTGATCTTGAGGAGCGTCCCGACCGAGGCGAATGCCCTGCCGCCGGCGAGATCCATATTTTTGGCTGAGATCTTTTATTTTTGGAAAGAAGATATTTTATATTTTTGGGCTGGATTTCTGGAAGGAAAATAATATTTTTGGGAGATCTATTTTAGAGATATGGATATATTTTCTAGGAAATTATCTTTTTAAGATATTATTATCTTTGGAAGACAATTCTCCTATATAAAGGGTTGGATTTTCCACAAGTTCAACCATGCTTACATGCTTGGAGCATCCAGCAATTGAGGGATTTTCTGGAAGCTTTGAAGGAAGGATTGAAGGATTGAAGATCAAGGAAGGAAGGAATCTAGTTTGGAGTTAGCTTTTGAGGGAGTTTGTAAGACTTTCTTAGATTCCCTTTTGGTTTGTTGCCTTAGCTGATTTGTGATTTAAAGAACGTTGATTTGTTGTTATTTGATTCAGTTATGGAGACCTTTTTCTTAAGGTTTTCTTGTTCAAATATTGATTCTCTTTCCATATATCTAATTATTGTCATCATGATGATTGTTGGCTAAGTTTCTTATGCGATTCTAGGGTGTTGGCTGAAAGTTGTGAGAAAGACGATGATAGAATGATCTTAATCCCAGCAGGACCCTGAAAGCTCGAGTCTTTAACCTTAACCCTAGAACACCTCGGTCAGCTGTGGAACATCTCGACCGAGATGGTACATAAACTGAACGAGGTGAACCTTTCCTGAATCTATTCTGAGTTAAGAGTTTCAATTTGCCAAATCCTACTCTTATTACACCTTTCCTGGTTCAATGCAAGCCTAGGATGAGACTTACCCGGTAATTCCTTTGTTTGTTTACGTAAGATCATGAGTGGAGGTAATAAAGGTTTATCCTTTATTGGGGTTTGAGTGTGCCTTCATCCCATCTTTGTGAGTTAGCCTGAAACATACCCGGTAAAGGTTGATTCTATTCCCTTGGATGGTGTGTTGGTTTGAGATTATAGTTCCTTTTCTTAGTACCTTGATACTTACCCGGTGATAGGAGCTTTGGTTTGGGATAGTGAGTAGTGAGACTTACCCGGTGATCTACTCCCACTTTAGAAACACTTTTCCTTTGCAAACCTCAACTTTGTCCGCGTTATATTTTGAGATCTTTACTTGGTACCACAACTAGATGCTTTAATCCCTAGAATCCGCATTTCCCCTTACTTGACTTCTACATCATCTTTGATTGCTTTAATTGCTTTTGGTTAATTACAATACTAGACAACCAATTATGTGCTTTGTTTCACCTAAGTCCCTGTGATCGACCCCATGAATTCTTGCTTTTTATTACAATTAACCCGTAAACTGCGGGTTCGCATATTTGTTCAAGCATACTTCTTGGGTTATAAATTTAAAGCTTGCACACACCGTTTGAAGCGAACAGATCTGAAAGAAGCCATTATAACCATCTAAATAACACAAATGGGATTGTTGTGTTAACCGTTCGAGCATTTGGTCGATAAATGGAAGAGGGAAGTGGTCCTTTCGAGTGGCCATGTTGATCTTCCTATAGTCAATGCACATCCTCCAGCCCGTAACGGTCCTAGTAGGAATCAACTCGTTGTTCTTGTTTGTCACAACGGTCATCCCTCCTTTCTTCGGAACTACATGCACCGGGCTCACCCATTTGCTATCCGATATGGGAAATATGATACCTGCATCAAACAACTTAAGAATCTCCTTCTTCACAACCTCTTTCATGATCGGATTTAACCGTCTTTGAGGTTCCCGTGAAGTCTTATGATCGTCTTCTATTAGTATCTTATGCATACAAAAAGAAGGCTTAATACCAACAAGATCATCAATAGTATTACCCAAAGCCTTTCTATGTTTCCTCAGCACATGCATCAGTTTAGACAATTCATTTTCAGAAAGAGAAGCATTAAAAATAACGGGAAAGGTAGAATCCGGACCAAGGAAAGCATACCTCAAGTGAGTCGGGAGTGGTTTAAGTTCCAGGACTGGGGGTGCTTTCAGAGGTGGATATGTACCTTCCTTCTCCAATGAAGAGGATTTAGATCGAATTGTTGGACTGATGTAAGTCTCATTTAACTTCATCTTGTTTTCTATCTTGGTTGTGGTCCGAGGTGGGTGACCGAGGTGTTCTTCAGATAAGATCACCTCGCTTGCTCCAGAATGTGTCTCGGTCGAGGTACTGGAACTCGGACCGAAACCTAATGTGTTTTTCTTCTCCTGAATCAGTTTATCAAATCTAGCTCCTGGATCTGCTTCCAATGTTTCCAAGCTTCGCAAATCTGCATCACACAAAACATCTATACCTTCCTCCATCATACTAAAACTTAAAACTTTCTCAAGAGGATCTTTAATAAGGATAGAGCTCACCAATTCTCGAGAATCTTCTTCATCATAGATGTTGATGATGTCATCTTCCAAAGGCTTTCCCTTCATTGCAGCCAATAGTGCAAACTCCACATGATCGCCGCCAATGTTGAACTTCAATTTGGCGTTCTTACAATCAACGTTGCAACCCGATGTTGCTAGAAATGGTCTCCCGAGAATGATAGGAATGGGATAATCTACGGGAATGTCCAACACAACAAAGTCTATAGGTATGTAGAAATTACCTAACTTGATGGGAACGTCCTCCAAGATACCAACAACACGGGTAATGGAGCGATCCGCCATGTATAACGTCATCTTCACGGGCTTGGACTCTCCAAGACCGACCTTCTCACATAGCTCAAGGGGAATGATGCTCACACTAGCTCCTAGATCACAAAGTGCATCATAAGTCACATCCCTAACTTGGAAGGGAATACAAAACGAACCGGGATCTCTTAACTTAGGTGGCATTTTCTCCTTCATGATTTGAATGAGCTCCGAAGATTTAGAGGTCATCCTTAGTTCACCAAAGTCTTCCAGCTTTCTCTTCCTTGACAAGATCTCTTTCAGAAACTTCACTTAGGCGGGCATCCCTAGGATAACATCAATCAAAGGGATGTTAATATGTAGGTTATTCATAAGGTCAAGAAACTTACCAAAGTTCTTGTCTAGATGTGCCCGCGCCCTTGATTGAGGGAACGGGAGTGGAGGTTTATAAGCAGGAGGTGGGACATAAACTTCAGATGTTTCTGTTGATTTTTGGAGCTCCATCTCGGTTGGCGTCTCGACCGAGGTCTTCCTCGTCTGATCGTGGTCCGACTGAGGTACTGGATCTGCAGTCTTCAATCCACTACGTGTTGTGATGGCCATTATTTGCCCTTTTGGGGTTGTTGTCTGTCCTTGCCGGGAGCTTCCCAGGATCTATTGGCGCTTCATTCACCTTGTTAAAAATTGTTGTTCTAAGGCTTTTTGTGCCTTCAAAAATTAATTCATCGATGTCTCCATAGCGTTGAGCTTGATCAATATGGCCTCCAGCACAGCGTCTAGTTTCTTGGGTGGCTGGGACGAGCTTGATGCAGGCTCCTGGCTTCTCAATGGAGTAGAAGAAAAAGAGGGGATGTTAAGAGCATTTTCAGCATGAGAATAAGGGTTACCGGAATTTTGTTGATTTGATCTCCAATTGTTGTTGGAATTTCTGTTGTTGTTCCGTGGCCCTTGATAATTGTATCTTCCTTCGTATCCGCCATCTTGCTCCTTCTTTGTTTGAGCTACTAAAAGCTCCTTCAATGCCTTCACTTCATTGCTAAGCGAGGTGAGTTGAGCTCCATTCAATGTTGTATCTTGAATGCTAACTCTCCTTGCTCCATCTTCAACTCTTTGATGGGAATATTTCTCCATATGTAAACCCTGCTTTTCTATGAAATCCCAAGCTTCATCAATCGGCATATCCATGAAACTGCCGGCGGAAAGTAATTGGATCTTGAATTGAGTGTCTCCATCCAAACCCTTGACGTATATCTCCAACAACTCGATCTTTGGAATCCCATGATGAGGGCAATCCAACAAAAGGTCCTTCAACCTTCCCCATGATTTAGACAAACTTTCTTTGTCCTTCATGATAAAAGCATTGATCTTGCCCCTCAATTCAGCGGTCTTTGATGGGGGAAAGAACTTAGTAAGAAACTACGTCGTCATCTCTTCCCAAGTGTTGATTTTTCCAGCCGCAAGAGATTGATACCAAGCAAGCGCCTTGTCTTTCAATGAGAAGTAGAAAGGCCTCAACTTGTAATTGTTGTTCTCCACTCTTGATGGTCTCAAAGTCTCCATCAGAATCTCATAGTTTTGTAAATGTTGGTGTGGAGACTCTCTCTCCAAACCTCCAAATTGACATTGTCGAATCATGGTTAGAACTTGAGGTCGAAGTTCATAATCATGCTCAGCTGGATCTCCTAGATTTACTCCTGAACACCGCACTTGCTGATTTGGGTCCATCCTCTGACCTAGGGTTTGTGGAACTCCAGAAAAAAGAACATCTCGGTCTACCATGGCTTGTATCCGGGGTGGTGGGTGTATCTCGGCCGGTGCAACTAGGGTTGCTCCTGCCTCGGTCGAGCAATTGGGACCGGTCTAGGTAAGAACTGAGCTCGTAGAGCGGCCATATAGCTTCAATCCCTTCAATTCTTAAACGAGTCTCGTCTCTCTCTCCCGCTACAATTCTTCTTTACTAAGGCGAAGTTGTTCCAATGCCTCCTTCACTTCGGCTTCAAGATCGCGATTGTCTTGATCGGCCATCTTAGCTTCTTTCAATCTTCTTTTGTATGTCTTTTTTAGTTCGGGATCGTAAGGAACGATTTCCTTTCTAGCACGAGTTATTTGCATAAACCTAAGGAGAGATCCTGCGAAATCACTTAAGTAAAGTAGTCAATAGCAACAAGGGCAGCAGCCCCGAAAGACAACCGAACCCGAACTTGGTCTTGACCAAGTCCCCAGCAATGGCGCCAAAAACTTGTTTGCTCCAAAAGGTGTGTGCAAGATTTAATATTTATACCAAGAATAATTGCAAATAAGCGAACACGCAGTGTATGGATCGATTGTAATAAAAGCAAAAATTCCAGGTTCGAACCCAGGGAATATGGTGAAACAAAGATCGGTAATTCAAGTTGTGAATCAAAAACAAACAACAAAGCAAATATATCAAAGATGATGTAATAACTAGGTAAAGGGAATGCGGATTCTAGGGATTAAAGCATCCAGTTGTGGTTCCGACTCAAGAGCTCAAAAGATAATGTGGACAGAATTGAGGTTGCATTGGGAAGGTGTTTCTAAGGTGGGAATAGATCACCGGGTAAGTCTCACTACTCACTATCCCAGACCAAATATCCTTTCACCGGGTAAGTCTCAAGGTACTAAGGAAAGGAACTATAATTTCAAACCAACACACCACCCAAGGAGATAGAATCAACCTTTACCGGGTAAGTCTCGGGCTAACTCTCAAAGATGGGATGAGGGCACACTCAAACCCCAATAAAGGATAAACCTTTATTACCTACACTCATGATCTTGGGTATACAAGCAAAGGAATCACCGGGTAAGTCTCACCCTAGGCTTGCGTTGAACCTGGAAAGTTATAACAAGGATTGGATTTGGCAAACTGAAACCTCAAACTCAGATAAGGATCAGGAAAAGTCTCACATCGCTCAGTTCATGTACCATCTCGGTTGACATGTTCCACGACTGACCGAGGTGTTCGTCGGTTAAGGTAAAGGCTCGAGCTTTCAGGGTCCACTAGGGTAAAGGCTCAATCTTTAATCGTCTTTCCCACAACCTTCAACCAATCACCCTAGAATCGCATAAAGAACTTAGCAAACAATCATAATGATAACAATAATCAAATATATAAGAAAGGAATCAATCTTTAAAAAAGAAAACCTTATCACAAAGTTCTCAATAACTCAATCAAACAAACAAACAAGATGCGTTCCTCAATCACAATCAGAAAGACAACAAATCAACCAAACTAAGAAAATCTTACAACTTCCTTCAAACTAGCTGCCTTCCTTCCTTCAACCTTCCAAACATCCTTCCAAACTCTAGAGAACTCTACTCCTCGATCTTCCTGAATCTGGGATTCGGAGATAATTTCTCTTCAGAAAATCAACCTCTTTATATAGGAGAATAACCTTCCTAAGATAAAATATCTTTGAAGGTAATTTCCTTTCTTAAAATATCTTCCAATCTTCTAAATAAATTAGCCACAAAGATCTGCTTCCTTCAGAAATCCATCCTAAAATATAGGAAATTCTCTTTCCAAAAATAGAAGATCTCATCCAAAAATAAAGATCTCGTGGCCGTTATAATATTCGCCTCGGTCCAACCCGTACTGAAGATCACCTTGGCCGAGGTGGCACTGTAGCCAACCGAGGTGAATCTCAGTTAAGCGTCAATCTCTCAAATCTGGTCCAAAATCAATCTTCCATCTCATTTCCATGGTTCTTGAGCCTTTCTTGTAGCTCCTCAATGCTCCATAATGTAGCTCCAATGACTCCTTAGCATCCTTAGCTCCATTTTGTTCCAAAACTTGCCATTTCCCCTACAATTACAACGAAACTAGGTGTAGAACTCGATTCTCACAAAGGTAGACAAAACAACATAATAATCAAAGAATATACATCCATAGATGCAGATTTATGAAGATAAAACGTCTAAACCATTCAGAAAATATAGACTATAATGCATGCTATCAGCAACATCCCATTTGGACCTCTTTTGAAGAGTAGAGGTTCATTCCAAAAATAATGACGCAAATCTTTAAAGAATTTCTTCCTTTATGCGTATCATAGCATGGGAGGTATTTCCTGACAAACAAGATGATTGACAATATCAGCATATCAAGGTTCATTACCTTCCAAAATTTGGTGAAGACAATGCTCCATCCATTGAAGTTGCTCATCGGGAAAGGAGTCATCGATGGCATGTCATCTTCCTATAAATTAAGGGGAGGTAGCCGGCTGAGGTGATCCGCTACAGAATTTTTGCATCCTTTCTTATCACGGATCTCCAAGTCAAATTCTTGAAGTAGGAGAATCCATCGAATGAGGCGCTTCTTTGCGTCCTTTTCGGTGAGTAAGTACCGAATGGCAGCGTGGTCTGTGTAGACAATGACTTTCGCTCCTACAAGATAAGAACGAAATTTCTCAAAAGCGTAAACGACCGCCAAAAACTCTTTTTCAGTGGTGGAGTAATTCAGTTGAGCTTCGTCTAGCGTCTTGCTAGCATAGTAAATGGCGTAGGTGCGCCCATCTTTCTTAGATCCAAGAACTACTCCTACATCCACGTCACTTGCATCACACATAACTTCAAAGGGAAAGTCTCAATCAAGAGGTTGAATAATGGGAGCTAATATCAATGCTTCCTTTAGCTTATGAAGAGCATCTAGACATTCTTGCAAAAACTCAAAAACCGCATCTTTGTTCAACAAATTGGTTAGTGGTTTAGAGATCTTAGAAAAGTCTTTGATGAACCTCTTGTAAAAATAAGCATGCCCTAGAAAAGTCCGCACAAATTTATCAAAACAAGGTGGAGGGAGTTTCTCTATAGTTTCGATCTTAGCTCGATCGACCTCTATAGCTCGGTTTGAAACGAGATGTCCTAGCACAATCCCTTCTCTAACCATGAAGTGACATTTTTCCCAGTTTAGGACAACATTAGAATCCTCACATTGTTGTAACACAAGGGAGAGGTTAGCTAAACTATTATTGAAAGAGGAGCCTTAAACAGAAAAATCATCCATGAATACCTCCATGATCTCTTTGATATACTCGGAAAAAAATACCCATCATACAGCATTGGAAAGTGCTTGGAGCGTTACATAATCAAAACGGCATCCTTCGATAGGCGAATGTACCCCACGGGCATGTGAAGGTGGTCTTTTCTTGATCGTCCGGGTGGATGGAGATTTAAAAGAACCCACTATAACCATCCAAATAATATAAATGGGAGTGTTGTGCTAATCATTCAAGCATTTGATCAATGAATGGGAGGGGGAATTGATCTTTCCTTGTTGCAACATTCAGCTTTTGATAGTCAATGCCCATTCTCCAACCAGTCACGGTCCTTGTTGGAATTAACTCATTTTTCTTGTGGGTAACAACGGTCATCCCACCCTTCTTTGGTACGACATGCACTGGGCTCACCATTTGCTATTCGAGATAGGGAAGATAATTCCTGCATCAAGTAACTTAAGCACTTCCTTCTTCACTACCTCTTTCATGATCGGATTCAACCGTCTTTGAGGCTCCCGTGAAGGTTTATGATTATCTTTCATCAATATTTTATGCATACAAAAGGATGGTATAATACAAACCAAGTCAACAATAGTGTAGCTGATAGCTTTCCTATGTTTTCTCAACACATGCATTAGTTTGGATAACTCGATCCCAGTAAGGTTAGCACTGACAATGACATGATATGTTGAATTTAAACCAAGAAATACGTACCTTAAGTGTTGTGGAAGAGGTTTTAGCTCCAATGTGGGGGGCTCTTTAGGTGGTGGTTCCATGACCTTAGTAACATCTTGTGAAGTCATGGAGGAGTCAAGGCTAGTGTTTGCATCAGTCGGAGTGGAATTATCGACGACATCGTTTGCTCTAGATCCACCTCGAACGAGGTCCGGTCCGAGGTGATCCCATGTTGGCATCACCTCGGTTGCTTCGGATGTGTATCGACCGAGGTCTGGTCCGGGTGATTCCCTGTTACCTTCACCTCGGTCAGTCCAAAAGTTGATTCGGTCGAAATGACTTGCCCGATGTCGAGACAGCTTGTTGTTTCAGTTTCAAATTTTCAAATACAGCTGACGGATCTTCCTCCAAGGTTTCCAAGCTGTGTATTTCTACATCACATGAAACATCTACACTTTTCTCTATCATACTAAAACTTAGAACTCTTTCAAGAGGGTCTTTAATAAGGATAGAGCTAACCAATTCACGTGACTCCTCTTCATCATAGATACTGCATATGTCTTCCTCGAGGCTTTGGCCTTCCATCAAGGCTGATAGTATGAATTCAACCTGTTCTTCCCCGATGTTAAAAGTGTAACACCCCGAATCCGCGGGACTCGGGATGCTACAGGTTGGGACCTCACAATGGGTCCCGACCCTTAGCTTGACAACAATTTCACCGGATCTTGCAACAAGGCACAAATAAAGGCCAAAACCAAATACATTTTATGCAATGCAAAGAAACCCAAAACCATACAAACCAAAGACTTCAGCCGAGATACAACCGAAAGACCAAATGCCATACACACGGCATACAATATATAATGAATACAAAACTCAAACACGACTCCAACCAAAACCCAATCCTAAAATGTACGGAACCCCGGCTGCCCACTCTTCCGGATCTCTCGGCCGTATTCCTAACCTGCAAGGCAATCTACAACAGACGGTATAAAACCGTTAGCTCATATTCGAAGCATTAGAATCATGGTGAAAGGCACAAACACAAGTCAATCATCGTAAACACCCAATACACTCCAAAGCACAAAAGTCCGGTTTATTATCTTATTATTATTAAGTCATATCCCGTTCTAATTCAACTTAGGTTGTGACACGAGAGTCACCGGAACTCGCCTCGGTCCCTACTTACCGGCATGGAATGGTACTGATGCATCTGACCGTCTACCAGCACGGGATAGTCGCCGAGAACCTCCTAGCTCTCGTGGGAGCCAGGCAAGTTGTCACCGCCCGTTATCATACACTTGGGCCAAAATAGTATAAAGGTCGGTAATCCTAATTCCGGTTTAGTTGTTATAAACAATAAACAATAAACACACACTACCAAACACACATCAATGCTAATACAAGGAATATGAGCTAAGTAAGTCCGGAGACTTACCTCGTCACCACTCTCAACTCACAACACTCTCGCTTCCTTAGGGGAGGAAGCCCATAACCTGCTCACAAGAGATAACTATATCAACAACAACCCACTCACAATAAAAGTCTTAGACTTCTATACAAATGATCTACGCAAGACCATTTGGCTCTCAATTCTAGGACCGCATCCTAGAATCCCTCGTGCTCACATCACACTCCACAGAAGCTAGAAGTCCTAAGACTTCTAAACCTTCGGATCTCGCAAGATCATAACTCACAACACCACTAGGATACTCTCTTTCTAGTCTCCACAATCTCAACAATCATACAACCTCAACTGGTAGATTCTCACGAGCTCAACAGGCAACTTAAAGCCATAAACAACCTCACGAGACCCCAATACCACCTCAAGCTTAGAATTAACATCAATCCATCAAACAATATCAAATCCTCGAAACTCACCTAAGGTTCAAAGTCACTATTTGACATTAACTCTAAGTTATGCTAGATTATCCAACCTAGTATGATACTAAAACTTAACATGACTAGATCGAGGGAAAAGAATACTCACACGACGTCAAAAGACGGAATTCGTTCAACGGATGTCGATACTGGAATCGTTGGCCTTTATCGGGGCGCTTCCGGTCCTACACCAAAGCTAAACAAATTTAGCTTATATGCTAAATTTGAACGGAATATATAACTTATGTAAAATATAAGGTAAAACTCGTTTTGAAAACCAAGGTTAAAACCGCTTAAATACTTTCTGGGATAATTTATATAATTATAGAAACTTGGTCATAATCCGCCAATAAAACCTTGGGCCACAAACCGAACATAATCCAACAAGGGCATAATATATAGCATAAATAAATATAAGAATATCCCCGCGATTAAAAATCGAAGGTTAAAAACCGCAAACGCATTTTTTGGGGCAATTCATACAATTCCAAAATATGGGTTATACTGCATAATTAAATATTTGGGTCATATTCCGTAAATAAAACTGTAGGGGTATATATTCAAGTTTCCAACAACTGGGGTCAGATATGAAAATGTAAAACACTGGGTACAAATTGTAATAAAGCATAAAGAAGGGGGCCCGGACTTAATAAACAAGAGGGATGCAATTAACCTGATAGATCTCGCCTAGGGTAGGAGAAGGAGATGCACAAGCGGCGGCAGAGTTTGGTGGAGGAAGGAGGGCTGCACTAGCGCGTGGCTCCAGGGAAGAGAGGCGGCGCTCCAGGTCTCCGGTGGTTTCAAGTGGGCGGATTAGGCGGCGGCTTCCTGGTGTGTGGAGGCGTTTCAATGGGTGGTGACAGAAACTCTGAGGGGCGATAGAGACAATCAGGGCGGCGGCGTTGCAGAGGCAAGGGCACGGCGATTTCGGCCACCGGCAATGGCGAGGCGACAACGGCAACTTCTCCGGCGAGACATAGCTACGAGAGAGATAAGTTGCCGGCTCCTTGGTAGCTGGATTGAGTAACTCCTTGTTTTGGTCAATGAGAGATAGTATCAGGTAAGGCAAATAGATTAATAACTCCTGAGTCAATCACCCAATATGAAGGAGACAAATCAAAGGGGATACATGATTTTGAGGTTAAATTGAAGAGGTCCCCAGATGAAAAAGTGCAGTGGGTATTCGGGTTGCAAAAGGAATCAAAGGGAAGGAAGAGTAGAGGAGGGTTGTTGCATGAGGGTGTTCTCGGAGAGGGTGATGAAAGGGATGTGCAGACCGGTTGGTTGCAAGTGAGGAAAGGAGTGAGAGGCTGGAGAGTGCAGAACAGAGGGTTGCAGCTTGTGTGTCCACTATCCAAGAGGTGAAAAGAGAGGTAGTGATAGCCGAGAAGGAGAGGTCGGGTCGGGAGCTCGAGTAGGTGTAGCCTCAGTCTAGCCTGGGCTGGGGCTGGGCAGAGTAGACACGCAAGAAGCTAGCCAACAGGAAAAAGAACGGGAGCGTCATCCTTGGCGTAGAGGAAAAGAAGAAGAGAAATAACATAACTCGATCGAAAGTTATCGGGATAGGATTTTTGAAACGGGAAACTTTTCCGTAAAAATAGTATACCAAAAAAAATATCTACAAAATATATACCCGTAAAATATAGTTTTTCATATAGAAATTATTCCCATTACATATTTTTGACGTGGATATAATCATTTAAATACGGATAATATGTGTGTATAATATATACACATATATAATCTCGTAAAATTTAATTTACAACGTAAAATGCCCGGAAAAAAAAAAATCGAAAACGCGCCTAAAATTTGGGGCGTTACAAAAAGACAACTTGGCATTCTTGCAATCCACTAGCAACCGGATGTTGCAAGAAATGGCCTCCCAGGGATGATTGGGACTGGATAATCTACAGGAATGTCCAATACCACAAAGTCTACGGGAATGTAGAATTCACCTAGTCTTAGTGGAAAGTCTTCCAACACGCCTACGGATCAAGTGATTGATCGATCCGCCATATATATTGTCACCTTAACTAGTTTAGGTTCCCCTAAGCCAGTCTTCTCACACAACGCAAGTGGAATGATGCTCACACTTGCTCCTAGGTCACATAGTGCATCATATGTGACGTTTCCAACTTCAATAGGGATATAAAATGATCCCGGGTATCTTAGTTTGGGTGGAATCTTCTCCCTCATGATCTTGGTGTGGTGACTCTCTCTCCACTCCTCCAAAACGATTGTGTTGAATCATTGTGATGACTTGAGGTCAAAACTCATAATCTCTTTCAGCTGGATCCCCTAAGTTAACGCCGGGACAACGCGTTTGCTAAACGGAATCCATACGTTGACCTAGAGTTTGTGGAATGCCCACAAATGGATCAACTGGCTCAACCCTTGGTGGAGGCGGTGGTGGTTGGGCATGTAAGCGGGTGTTGGTGGAGGTGAATTAATCAAAACTCTAGCACCCCTCTCTCTTTCCAGATTCACTAGTCGAATATGTTCTCTCAACTCGGCCATGTTGGTTTGGAGTTGCTCTTGTTGATTAAATTGGCTAGCTATCTCTTTTTTAGAGATTCTTCTTGTAGCATTATTTGATCTCGAGCTTCATCTAATTCAGCTCTAAGATCATCTACTTCTTTATCATTGGCAGCGGCAATTTTCTTAGCTTCTTTCAACCTTTTCTTGTAAGTCTTTTCCGATTCAGGATCGTAGGGAACGATTTCTTTACCAGTTCTAGTTCTGTGCATAAACCTAATGAAAGGTTCTGCAAGAACACTCAAGCAGAAAGATCAATAGTGATAGCATGCATTATAGTCTATATTTTGGGATTGGTTTGGACGTTTTATCATCATAAATCTGCATGCATGGCAATATATTCTTGATGATTATGTCGTTTGTACCTTTGCAAAAATCGAGGTCTACACCTACTTTTGTTGTAATTGTAGGAAAAATGGCACGTTTTGGATCGATATGGAGCTAAAGGATCTAAGGAGGCATGGGAGCTGCATTATGGAGCATCAAGGAGCTACAAGGAAGGCATAGGAACTCTAGAATTTGGACGGAAACGAGATATTGGACCAGTTTTGGAGATTTGCACGTAACAACTTGATCATCTCGGTTGACTACGTGAACACCTCGACCGAGATGGCTTACTAGGCCTAGATCGAGATGGCCGTCCCATAGCCCATGAGATCTTTTATTTTTGGCATGTGATTTTCCTATAAGATTGAAAATATTTTTTGGATGGAAGTATGCTCGAATAGCTGATTATCTTTTGAGATTGAAGATATTCCAAGGAGGAAGGAAATTGAAGGAAGATTGTTTGGAAGTGAAAGTTGAAGGCTTTGAAGGAAGTTGTAAGGTTTTCTTAGGGAACCTTGATTGCTATCTTTTGATTCATTGAGGAACACTATTGCTGCTCTTTTGCATAGTTTGATTGATTGATTATTAAGACCTTTTTGTCAAGGTTTTCTTGTTTGTTTATTGCTTATTCAATTATTTATTTGATTGTTATTATGATGATTGTTGGCTAAATTCCCTTGCGATTCTACGGTGATTGGCTGAAGGTTATGGTAAAGACGATGAAAGAGTGAACCTTCACCTTAGTGGACCCTGAAAGCTCGAGCCAAAACCTAATTGCACCTCACCTCGGTCAGTTCGTTGAGTGTCTCGACCGAGATCGATAAGAACGGAGCGAGACTTGTGACCTGATCCGACCAATCCTCAGTTTAGGTTTTTGGTTTGCCAAATCCTATCCTTGTTGCTCCTTTCCTGGTTCATACGCAAGCCTAGGATGAGACTTACCCGGTGATTCCTTTGCTTGTATACCTATGATGATAAGTGTTAGGCAATAAAGGTTTAACCTTTATTAGGGTTTGAGTGTGCCTTCATCCTACCTTTGTGAGTTATCCTGAGACTTACCCGGTAAAGGTTAGTTCTATTCCCTTAGGTGGTGTGTTGATTTAAGATTATAGTTCCTTTCCTTAGTTCCTTGAGACTTACTCGGTGATTGGATCTTTAGTTTGGGATAGTGAGTAGTGAGACTTACCCGGTGATCTATTCCAACCTTAGAAATACCTCCCCTTGCAAACCTCAGCTTTGTCCACATTATCCTTAGAAATCTCGAGTCGGAACCAGAATTGGATGCTTTGACCTCTAGAATTTGTATTCCTTTATCTGATTTATACATCATCTTTGTTTTGCTGCTTTGCTCTTGTTTGACAACCTGATATTTACCGCTCTTGATTTTACCATAGTCCTTGTGTTCGACCCTAGAGTATTTGCCATACTACGATTGATCCGTACATTGCGGGTTCGCATTTTTTTTCAGGATTTTATTTTAGGTTATAAATTTAAAGCTATTTCGTTCATATTACACACACGTCTCAGAGCGAACAAGTTTTTGGCGCCATTTCTGAGGACTTGGTCAAGACCAAGTTCGGTATTTGTTTGTCTTTTAAGGTTGCTGCCCTTGTTGCTACTAATCACTTTACTTGAGTGATTTTGCAGGATCTTTCTTTTGGTTTATGCGAAGAACTCGTATTGGAAAAGAAATCGTTCCCTACGATCCCAAATCAAAAAAGACATACAAAAGAAGATTGAAAGAAGCTAAGATGGCAGCACAAGTTAATCGAGATCTTGAAGCTGAATTGAAAGATGCACTAGAACAACTTCGGCTAAGTAATGAAGCTTTGCAAAGGGAAAGAGAGGAAGCTCGTGCAAGAATAGAGGAGATCCGAGCTGATATGGCCGAATTGCAGGTTCACATACGACCTCGATCGGATGCAGTTGTCGAGCCGAGCGGAAACCCTAATCCTGCTGCATCGGTCGAGATACCACCTACACCACCTCGGTTGCCAGCTAGGGTTGACCGAGTCAACCCGTTCATTGGAGAACCGCAAACCCTCGGTCAAAGGATGGACCCGAATCAACAAGTGTGGCATCCGGGAGTTAACTTAGGAGATCCATCTGAGCATGACTACGAGTTTCGAGCTCAAGTCATCTCAATGATCAGACAATATCAATTTGGAGACAAGGAAAGAGAATCTCCACATCAACACTTGCAAAACAATGAGATTCTTATGAAGACTTTGAGACCTACAAGGGTGGAGAACAACAACTACAAGTTAAGGCCTTTCTACTTCTCTTTGAAAGATAAGGTGCGTGCTAGGTATCAATCTCTTCCATCCGGAAGAATTTACAAATGGGGGAGATGGCTACGGAATTCCTCACTAAATTCTTCCCGCCATCCAAAATTGTGGAGCTAAGGGGTAAGATTAATGCTTTTGTCATGAAGGATAGAGAAAGCTTGTTCAAGTCATAAGAAATGTTTAGGGACCTTTTGTTAGATTGCCCTCACCATGGGATTCCAAAGATTGCGTTGCTAAAGATTTACTTCAAGGGTTTGGATGAGGAAACTCTATTCAAATTCCGATCACTTTTCGCGGGCACTTTTGTGGATACACCGGTTGATGAAGCTTGGGAGTTTGTTGAGTAGCAAGCTTTACACATGGAGAATTACTCCCATCAAAGAGTTGAAGATGGAGCGAAACGAGTTGAACCTCCGGAGCTAAATCTCACTACTTCGAGTGTTGCTCAACTCACTACCCTCAACAATGAAGTCAAGGCCTTGAAAGAACTTTTATTATCTCAAGCTAAAGGAGCATCCAAAGAGCAATATGTTGGATACTTGGGGAGAGGAAACTATCAAGGGCCAAGGAACAACAACAACAACAACAACAACAACAACAACAACAACAACAACAACAACAACAACAACAACAACAACAACAACAACAACAACAACAACAACAACAACAACAACAACAACAATTGGAGATCAAATTATCAAAATTCTGGTAACCCTTATTCTCATGCTGAAAACGCTCTAACTCCCCCATCTTCTTCTTCTATTCCATTGAAGAGTCAAGAGTCATCTTCAAGCTCATTCCAACAGCCTAAGGAAAAGACGGATGTTGTGCTAGAAACAATCATGACCAAGCTCAATGCCATGGAAAGTTCTATGAACACATTTTCGAAGGCATAAAAAGCCCTAGAACATCAAGTTTTCAACAAGGCTAATGAAGCACCTAGAGACCGGGTAAACTCCCAGGATGGACGGAGAACAACCCAAAAGGGCAGGTCATGGCAATCAACACACGAAGTGGATTGAGGACAGTTGATCCAGTACCTCATTCAGACCACGTTTTATCAAAGAAGACCTCGGTCGAGATGCCAACCGAGATGGAGCCCTAGAAAGTGAAAGAAAAATCCGATGTTTATGTTCCACCACCTACCTACAAACCTCCACTTCCTTTCCCTCAGTCTAGGGCGCGGTAGCGTCTAGACAAACACTTTGGTAAGTTTCTTGACCATATGAATAAGCTACATATTAACATACCTTTCATTGATGTAATCTTAGGTATGCCCGCTTATGAGAAGTTTCTAAAAGAGATCTTATCAAGGAAAAGAAAGTTGGAAGACTTTGGAGAAGTGCGGATGACCTCTAGATCTTCGGAGCTCATTCAAATCATGAAGGAAAACATCCCGCCAAAGCAAAGAGATCCCGGTTCATTTTGCATTCCCATCGAAGTTGGGGATGTGACTTACGATGCACTTTGTGATCTAGGAGCAAGCGTGAGCATCATTCCTCTAGCACTTTGTGAGAAGATCGTTCTTGGAGAACCCAACTCCCTGAAGATGACTTTATACAAGGCCGATCGTTCCATTACTCGTCCCGTTGGAATCTTGGAGGACATTCCCGTCAAGCTAGGTAAATTTTACATGCTCATCGACTTTGTAGTATTGGATATTCCTGCAGATTATCCTATTCCCATCATTCTAGGACGACCATTCCTTGCAACATTGGATGCAATGTTGATTGAAAGAATGCCACATTGTCATTCAACATTGGAGAAAATCATGTGGAGTTTGCACCCTCCGCCACAATGAAGGGACAACCCTTGGAAGATGATATCTTCAACGTCTATGGTGAGGAAGATACTCGAGAATTGGTGAGCTCTATCTTAATTAATGATCCCCTTGAGAAAGTTTTGAGTTTTAGTATGATGGAGGAAAGTGTAGATGTTTCATGTGATACAGATATACAAAGCTTGGATGTAAAACCTGAATCCGCGGGACTCGGAGTGCTATGGGCGGAGACCTCACAATGGGTCCTGACCCTTAGCCTGACAACAATTTCACCGGATCTTACAAAAAGGCACAAATAAAGGCCAAAACCAAAATACATTTTTATGCAATGCAAACAATATCGAAAAGAAAGATACAACTTGGAAACTCAGCCGAGTCCTCAAAATGACACAACTCCAAAACATAAAATATATATTCCAGCAGGGGCATAAATTCAAATTCCCGAAACTTGGGGCCATTTTATATAATTAGTTTCTGCAGGGGTATAAAGTGACTCTTCCAAAGATGGGGTCAAACCTGCAATTATAGAGATAGGGTACATTCTGCAATTATACCAAAAATAAAGGTACAAGCTGTCATTATACCAAATTGAAGGTGGGCCCGATTGTAGTTAGGGCAAAAGGTATCCTTTCAACCTGTGGAACGGCGCAGAAGAGAAAGGTCCGATAGGGCGGCGGCAGCCTTGGCGATGGAAGGAGGCTGCACAGGCGGCGTGCTTCCGGTGGAGAGAGGCGGCGTCAGACCTAGGCGGTGCGTGACAGAGGAGGCTGCAAAGTGGAGCCTCAGAGGAACGGCGTTGGATCGATCCAGAGGGAGACAAGGTTGGCGGTTCCTCTCCTGCAGCGGGCGAGGCGAGACAGTGATGATGGTGGCTGTCGTTCCTAGCTCCGGCAGCGTCGATGGCAATGAGGGAGACGAGAAAAAGAGAAGAAGTTGAGAGTGAGGATAGAGTGGGTTGTTGCGCTCGTGTTGCTGGATGGCAACGGACGAGATGCAAGGGACAACAACTCCTCTTGCTTAGGGAAGACGAAACAGAGAAGAGAGGTTACAAGGTTTGAGCGGTTGAGGAGAGAGCGGTAAGGTCGAGTCACGAGAAGGTATTGCAGGGTAGAGCTGCAGCTAGAGTGGGCGGCACCACAGTGAACGAGGAGTCGGCCATGAGAGGTCGGGGTGTGAGAGGCGCATCAGCTGGGAAGGAGAGAGACACAAAAGAAGAAGGAAAGAAAAGAAAAGAAAAGGAGGAACAAAATAAATAAAATAAATAAATTAAAAAGGAAATGAGTAATAGAATAAACTCGATCAAAACTAATCGGAATGAATTTTCCGGATCGGTAAATATTTCCGAACTTTTCCAAAAATTACTACAGAAAAATAAATATATGCAACAAATATATATATATATATAAACTCAAGAGATTTAGTTTACGATGTGAAAATACTCGTAAAATATTTAAGGTATTAAAATATCGATCGAAGTAGGAGAATATATATCGAAAACGCACCCAATAAACGGGTGTTACATTAGATCCCCCTAAATACAAGTTTCGTCCCGAAACTTGCTATGCATCGAGCTTCTCAGTCCCTAAGGCCGAGGTATGAACTCTCAAACTAAGATGGCTTAACCTTCTAATCTATACACACCATCTACTCAACTACCACTGCAAGATATATCATGTCATATAGAACATTCTGCACAGGGCACAAACTACATATAACATCACACATGCACATAACTCAACTAAGGGAAGAACTAGTCTAACCCGTCGATTCTATCGATACTACTAGCTCAGCATAAAACTCAACCCAAGATACTATCCTCCGTCTTCCTATTTGCCTCATAGATTCCTCCTCTGCCAGACTGCCACTAGATCAACAAGTCTGACCACACGTCTCGAATCATGCATGTACTCCCACGACTGCTACGCATGTAACACCGGGTGAACACCCTCTACTCTTGGTGGTAACACCCACTAGTAAGTCACTTCTCCAACTCGCGCTAAGATCTCAAAAAGGTCGATATATCGAAAGCTCAACTTCTCTCTCGGGTGTTTCTCAATGCATCATTTTCATTATATTCCCTTTGATTTCTCTACCAAAGAAGATCGAACTTTCAATTTACTCTGCTGGCTTTGGTTCTTGTCAAACCAAACTTTGACGTTATGTTTCCTCAATTCTTGTTGCAATTCCAAGTAAGGAAGGAAGCATTTCACTCCATATTACTTCTACTAACGAGACACGTATGCTATTACTTTTACACCGCTATTCAATACTCGATCAAGGCCTTTGTCTTGAAGAATCACTTGTACACCTCAAACCCCTAATACCTCAAGGGAAATCAACACAGTTGCACCAATGAATCCCCTCTTTAACTCTCTACAACTCCATTGTCAATTCTTCGTCCCATTCAATACTTCATTTTCATCCGGAGGTTACCATAAATGGTGTTATACAACATCGCTCTTCACATATCTAGTAATGCTCAACACATCTAAGAAAACTTGTAACTTCTTTCACATCATTCGGGATTTGTCATCCCGAGACAACTTGTCATAACCTCTCTCTTCTTCAAGAGTAGACCCAAAATATCTTATCCGGGGCATCAGTAAGCCCATAGGGAATAATTCCAACTCGTAGTGACCCCGGGTTGTTCCGGAATGCCGTACTTGCGATATCCCAGTCTCGAATTCTCAAACGGTGACAATCGAATCTTAACTTAATCTTAGAAGAGACTACCGACCCATGCAACTGGTCGAGTAGATCTTCCTATTCGTTATAAGGGATATTTGTCCTCCACTGTCATCTTGCTAAACTTATAGTAATCGATGTACAAACAAAGATAACCGTCCCTCTCTTCGCAAACTGGTGTCCTCTATAACAACTTCAAATCAAGAATTCAAGATATATCCCACTTGAACTTCAAATCAAGAGTTCAAGATATATTTTAACGTGAACTTTAAATCAAGAGCTCAAGATGCACTTCCAACATGAACATTAGATTATCATAATGGTGAAATCCCCCTTCCGATGCATTGGAATTCATTCTATCTCGGATTCCATCTTTCCTTTACCCATCTCATATCGTAATGACCGACACAACCTGGTCCTAACGCTTGACAAGTGGTCCATCCTGAACTGTTGGGGTGACGTCCTTCAACCCTTGTATTGCTCCTTCTGTAGCTATTATGTTCACCGTCCTCTTTCAAAGATCCTTCATCTACAAAACTCGAGAGACTTACTCTAGTTTCCCGACTCTTGTAGCCTTGGTTAAGCAATTTTTCAGCTTAATCCCTCTTCTCACTTCAAAGGAACGGCGATAGTAACATCTTTCCATCTCGCGCATGTGTTCAGTCACAAAGGTCTTAACTACAAGACTCGGTCATACTTTATAACAACTTGATACAATCTTCTTTGCTTTCTATGACATCCCAACATATGGGAGGAGCTCTTCGTATTATACATTAGCTTTCACCATAAACATCATTTCTTCAAGTCAGCGTATAAATTTACACTACATTTTCTTATGTAGCGTCAACCGATTGTAGAGACTCTACCTTAAATCTTTCATGTACTTCTTGTACAACTCAAATCAACATCGACTCTTCAAACTTTAGTTTTCTCTTTCTCTTGTTGGTCACCTTATGCATCTCTTGGTATTCCAAGAACAATTGCACAAGTGTACTAGCATGCCTTTAGGTAAAATTTTCCAACCACAATCATTGAAAGATCCACTAATTATTCCACCAAGCACTAACATCATAACTCTAAGCTTGCCGCATTGCCCTAATCCCGATTCCTCGTTTCACGTCATAGCCACTATGGCTTCGCCATGAGAGTCACAAAACCTTGACTTAGCTTGGCTCACGAAAACATGACATCCATCACCTTAGAACAAACATAACACACCTCCCCTTATATATTCCCCCTTTACGCACAATAGCCATAAAAGACTCGCCTATCTCTTCGTCCTTCCAGTTCCCTTTACTCTTATCCATGTCATTTCTTCATATGACAATCCCATGTCCTAAGAAGGTCGCACCAGATCGTTACAATCCGTCTCAACAAGGTACGATACCATCACTTGTTGGAAACGGAAAAATGTTATTTGATTAAGATATTTACACTTCCCTTGATATACCTCTTCATCACCGACATTCAACCATCACAAATATTATGAGTTCTCGTTAACCTTCTTCATGATCCCACACCTGGATTACTCTCCCAACCTACATCCACCAGTATACAACCCGCACCTGTGCATTTTTGGTGGTCACCGATTAACTCATGGATGACCCTCTCCAAGATCAACGACTTACCCTCCTACCTCACTTCCATGTTACCATACTCCTGAAGGATAACTTCTCGGGGTATTCCGCCTTAACTTCACTAGCTCATTTAACTCTACTTCCCACTCCATTAGCTCCTATTACGCTCTCCTCTTCCTTCCGCTTTTGTAAGATAACTATACCTTCCTAGCTCTTTCGTGTCATATGAACTACCTTCATAAGCTTAACCGCTCTTCATGATGTGTTGCAAAAACACTTCTCAAACATTCTGACATTGAACAACACCCACTCGCGTTCCTCTTGTTGGTTTCTTAAGTCTTTCTATCCAAGCTCCTTGTTTCATCTCTCATCTTCTGAAGATCATCATCCGCATACACTTCCTCCTTCTTAGCGTTGCTCAGTCTCATCACAATGAGGGAAAAACGATTGACTCCCCAAGGTAATTCCACTATGTGAACTTTCACCATGTGATCCTCATCGTAACTCTCAAATTTCTTAATAAGTCACCCGCTTAGAATCTCACAAAGCTCGTCACTTCACCCTGCGGTACCTCCGTAAGCTTAACTTACGGTTCTCATCAATCTTTCACAATTGTTTGACCACTCTTTTCATCTTGACTCCCATACTTAGGAGCGCCTATTGAAAACTCGTCTTACTTAGAACGCCACTTTCATTCTCGAGCGAAAATGTAGTCTTGTTTACTTAATTTGCATCTTTAGTTCATCGACACCGCACTTGGGAAAATCTTACGTTCGTTGTCTCTAGTTGCTTCATTGTTGTTCAATCGTTGCTTCCTTTGGAACCACCACTCATATCTTCTAGCCGCGTCCTTACTTGTACGACTTCCTTCTCAGTTTTTCTTCGACTAACTCGAGGTTTTCTTCCACTTGTTTGTCCTTCGTTTACGTCATCTGTAATCCTTTCTTCGACATCCTCTTAAAGGAGTCCGGGAAACACCAAGGTGTTTGTCCAAAACGTGATACACAACTCGGTACTTGAGCATACTTATCCTCAGATGTAAACTATCATAAGCCAAACGTCGTCATCCAAGGGGCGATGATAGCTTTCTATCATCTCGACTATAAGATCTAGCATCCATATCTCAATATATATCCTAGTATACGTATATCACTATATAAGTCATATGTCTACATGACATCAACATAACACATCCAAGGAAACCATTCTCATAAAACAGTTCAAAGCATTAATATAATACTATCATGCCACATGTACAACTCATATCAATATAAAGGTGATGTCACCATAACAACATAACAAGTCTATCATGCATAACTATAATTAACATATAATAATAGTCCAAAAATATCCTAGGTCCAAGATACATATCTACATATATACACATATCTTTATATATATACTAAAAATCCAATAACTACGCTGCCGAGATCCGCAAAAGGAGTGGTGGTCCTGTACATTCTATCCAAAACCAACTCATGCATATGATTTTGAAAATGAAAAGTCAGAACCCTTGCGGGTTCTGTTTATTCCTCATTCGGCCTTTAGAAGATTGCGAGTGCCATTGTTGTCAACCTAGGTTGTGATACCACTTTTGTAACACCCTGAATCCGCGGGACTCGGAGTGCTACGGGCGGAGACCTCACAATGGGTCCCGACCCTTAGCCTGACAACAATTTCACCGGATCTTGCAACAAGGTACAAATAAAGGGCAAAACCGAAATACATTTTTATGCAATGCAAACAATCTCGAAAAGAAAGATACAACTTGGAAACTCAGCCGAGTCTTCAAAATGACACAACTCCAAAACATAAAATATATATTCCAGCAGGGGCATGAATTCAAATTCCCGAAACTTGGGGCCATTTTCTATAATTAGTTTCTGCAGGGTTATAAAGTGCAACTTCCAAAGATGGGGTCAAAACTGCAATTATAGAGATAGGCTACATTTTGCAATTATACCAAAAAAAAGAGTACAAGCTTTCATTATACCAAATTGAAGGTGGGCCCGATTGTAATTAGGGCAAAAGGTATCCTCTTCAACCTGTGGAACGGCGCAGAAGAGAAAGGTCCGATAGGGCGGCGGCAGCCTTGGCGGAGAAAGGAGGCTGCACAGGCGGCGTGGTTCCGGTGGAGAGAGGCGGCGTCGGACCCAGGCTGTGCGTGACAGAGGAGGCTGCAAAGTGGAGCCTCAGAGGCGCGGCGTTGGATCGATCCAAAGGGAGACGAGGTTGGCGGTTCCTCTCCTGCATCGGGCG
Source organism: Fagopyrum esculentum (assembly GCA_033239045.1). NCBI lineage: Eukaryota > Viridiplantae > Streptophyta > Magnoliopsida > Caryophyllales > Polygonaceae > Fagopyrum > Fagopyrum esculentum. The sequence goes on from BSUD01000007.1 coordinate 60,089,479, forward strand.
AGGCGAGACAGTGAAGGAGGTGGGTGTCGTTCCTAGCTCAGGCAGCGTCGATGGCAGTGAGGGAGACGAGAAACAGAGAAGAAGTTGAGAGTGAGGATAGAGTGGGTTGTTGTGCTCGCGTTGCTGGATGGCACGGACGAAATGCAGGGGACAACAACTCCTCTTGCTCAGGGAAGACAAAACAGAGAAGAGAGGTTACAAGGTTTGAGCGGTTGAGGAGAGAGCGGTAAGGTCGAGTCACGAGAAGGTATTGCAGGGTAGAGCTGCAACTAGAGTGGGTGGTACCATACTGAACGAGGAGTCGGCCATGAGAGGTCGGGGTGTGAGAGGCGCATCAGCTGGGAAGGAGAGAGAGACAAAAGAAGAAGGAAAAAAAAGTAAAGAAAAGGAGGAACAAAATAAATAAATAAATAAAGTAAAAAGGAAATGAGTAATAGAATAAACTCGATCAAAATTAATCGGAATGAATTTTCCGGATCGGTAAATATTTCCGAACTTTTCCAAAAATAACTACGGAAAAATTAATATATGCAACAAAAAAAAAATTATATATATATATATATATATATATATATATATATATATATATATATATATATATATATATATATATAAACTCAAGAGATTTAGTTTACGATGTGAAAATACTCGTAAAATATTTAAGGTATTAAAGTATCGATCGAAGTAGGAGAATATATATCGAACACGCACCCAATAAATCGGTGTTACATTGGAAGCATTGGAAGAGGATCCAAGGGCTGGATTTGAAGAACTCGTCAAGGAGATGAAAAGCGCATTAGGTTTCGGTCCACATCCCGGTACCTCTGCCGAAATGGTTTCTGGAGCAAACGAGATGATGTTCACTGGAAATCACTTCGGTCTATCACTTCGGTCCTTGACCGAGACAGTTTCTGAAGCAAGCGAGATGAGGTCAGTTGGAGATCACCTCAGTTCACCACCTCGGGCTAACCCTAACACCTCGACCGAGTCTCAGCTGAGGCAAACGACATATCCACTACTTCGAAGGATGTTCTTGTAACACCCCAAATTCTGAGAACTCGGGGGGCTACTGGTTAGGACCTCACAATGGGTCCCGACCTTAGTTTGACAACAATTTTACTTGGATCTTACAATAAGGCACAAATGTATTTAACACAATTTCAAAACATATTATTTTTAATGTATGAATGTACACATGTGACAGCCTTACAAAACATATATATAGATACATAACATGCATGTCGTATGGGAGACCCCCTGTCCCCATCTAATGAATACGTGGACCCGGCTGACCATCCGTTCCGGATCTCTCTGCAACTGTCTATCTCTACAAATCTACAACACGGATAAAACCGTTAGCTAACATTCTATGCATAAGTATAAAGGTAAAAGCACAAACACACAACATACACAATCAACATGCAACACTCAATCCTTTTTATTATCTTTTAATTAGGTGATATGTCATTACTAATGATACTTATTTTGTGACACGAGGGATTCCCAAACCTCGCCCCTGTCCCCGTTTACCAACGCGGAATGGTACTAATGCATTTGACCGTCTACCGGACTGGGCTGGTCGCAGGGAACCTCCTAGACTCTCGCAAGAGCTAGGCAGATGATGTCACGACCCGTTATCATACACTTGGGTCAATTACGTAAATAATAAAGTCGGCCTAATCCGGTTTCGTTATTTATCGTAACTAACAAACACCACTCATACACATTACACTCATACAAGAAGTCAGCTAAGTAAGTCCGTGAACTTACCAGAATCAAATCTCGACTCTCTCTTAACCACCACTAAATCCGTAAGTGCAGAACTCAGTTGCCTGTCAGAGGAGGCACGTGGGTCAACACATTTCCCTGGATACTTATAAGTCTAAAACTCTTAAGATATACGATTCTATGTGCAGAAGTTATTACAGTGTTTATTTAAGGTAAAATGACTATTTTACCGTTAGTCCCGGAACTTCCAAAAACTCGGAATATGTACTTAAATTATAATTTGAGGCTAACTAACCATATCCTACTCCCTAGGATGATTTTAGGTAACAACTAGAAAAACTACCAATTTTCTATTTCTCGAAAAGTCACTAAAGTCCAACTACAGCTTCAAATATAAAATTCGAATAATCTTATAAAAATTCCGAAATAATTCCCTAGGTCATCTATGATATCCTATCTACTCGTAGGAGAAAGAATTTCTTAAAACTGTTAAAGCATCGCTTCTACAAAAATTTCTAAAGTTGGGTACAACACTTAACAAGTAGCACATTGTCTTAACTTTGAAAAATCATAACTCCTAAACTACTCGCTGGATTTATCCCAAATTTTGATATGTTCTACCGTAAAATCTTATCTATAATATATCCAAAATTTGGCCGCAAAGGAGATCAAAATCCTATTTAAAACTATCTCACAAAACCGAATTTCAGCACAACAGAAAAACTACTTACGACTCAATCTTTGAAAAATCATAAATCCCAAACCACTCACTGGATTCCTCCCAAATTTTAGTATGATCTACAACAATATGACAACTATATCATATCCAAAATTCAAGCCCAACGGAGGTCAAGAGCTTATTCAAAACCATCTCACAAAACAGCATCACTTGCTGTTTTCCCCAACACTCAGCACATGTATAAAAACTGCATGAGGCGTCAACTTTGGAACACAATAACTCTCAAACTGTAACTCATATTAATCTAAAATTTTAGTATGTTATACACTGCAATACCGACTATATCATATCCGAAAATCAGCCAAAAAAGATGAGTATAACTTACCCAAATCTGGACCCGAAGTGGACTGCTGGTCCTTTCCTAAAACTCAGAAAACGCATCTATCTTCACTGTTTCTTCTATGTAAGTTCTGGGCATGATTAGGAGACCTAATAAGCATTCATTAGAAATGAAAGATGTGGAAGGAAGTGCAAGTAAGAGGAGGGTATCAACCTTACCCAACTGGACGCAATAGGATCGAGAGAGATTGTAAGAGAGTCTGGCCTCTACGAAACTCCACGCCTGTTGTAGGTGTGTGAAGCGCCTCTCGCCTGGCTATCGACAGCAAGGAAGTGAGAAGAGCTGGAAGGTCGGAAGCAGATAAGGGGAAGGGAGAAACTACGGCTCACCTACTCAGAAGGTGTCGCGTGTAGAAGGCTAGACGTCAATGGCTCTCTTGGCTTCACGGATGTCCAGAGGGATAGTCTCCTCCCTTTGCTGGCTCCTTTACTTGCAAATTTCTGGGTCTGGGATTGTTTCTGAACGTGTGCAGCAACGAGGTATGGCGAGAAGCAAGGAATCAGGAGAAGGAGTACTAAGATGTCGATTGTGCTGGTAGGCAACAGAAGATTGAAGAGTGAGGGACAACGGGTGAAGAGAGAGCAAGACGGCGAGGATCACGTACAGAAGGGAGAAGTGACGATCTGGCGTTGCTGCTGAAGGAAGGAAGTTAATCTCCAGCGTGATATCCGGCCATCACTTCCTATCTTTCAGCCGTTACATCACGTGAATAAGGAAGGTGAATGGCTGCTGTTACGGGCTGGATAGGAACGCAGCAAGGGCTGGAAGAGGAACGCAACAAGGGCTGGAAGAGGGCTGTTACTGGGCTCGTAAACCAGGCTCACTTGGGTTGCGGCTGGGCAAGGATGTGGGCTGGCGCTGGCTGGGGCACGCAGAACTGGGTTGAGGCAATCTGGATGGCATGGGCTGTAGCAAGGCAGCGTTGGGCTGGCTGGAGGCACACAAAACTGGGCTGAGGCAATCTAGATGGCATGGACTGTCAACAGCTTGTCTGGGTCTTGTCAATTGTTTGTCTCGGCCTTGTCAACTGCTTGTGTGGGCCTTGTCAACTGCTTGTCTAGTCTGGGCCTTGTCAACTGCTTGCTGGGCCTGGTCAACTGCTTGTCTCGGCTTTGACAGCAGCTTGTCTCAGCCTTGTCAACTTCTTGTAGGAATTTGTCATGACCTCGTCTCAGCTTTGTCATGGTCTCGTCAAAAGTCGTCGTTACGAACTAATTATAAGAACTAGGGTTTTGCAAGATTAGGGTTTGCTACTAATAAAATCTTATCATTTTATGTGAAATGATATTACATAAAATTATAAAATTTTGAGATATAGTGTCCAACTACTTAGACAGCTAAGGATCAAAAGATCGAAATCTGGTTTGCTACGGAATTAAACGGAATAAAAATTCCGGATATTACAGTTGTCTTCTTAGATGATCCCAATGTGTCTTCCATCTCTTCTGAAGTTTCCAAATCCTCTTCCAAAGAGGAAGGAGGTAAGATTCCAGCACTTAAGGCACCTCCTATCTTAGAGCTTAAACCTCATCCAACTCACTTAAGGTACGCTTTCCTTGGTCTGAATTCTACATATCCTATCATTGTTAGTGCTACTCTTACTGAAGATGAACTGTCCAGATTGATGCATGTTCGCCACTTAGCGTGCGTGCAAATAAGCTTTAAATTTATAAAACTAGAATCAAGCAAGCGAACCCGCAGTGTACGGATCGATATAGTTGAGCAAGAATTCCAGAGTATCGAACACAGGGATTTGGGGGGTTAAATCCAATTATAGAATTGTCAAGCGAGTAAATGTATGAGCTTTCATAAATATTGGGAAAACAACAACCCTAAAGATCCAGGAATCCAGCTGTGGTAATCGATTCAAGATATACTAAAGATATAAGGACAGAGTTAAGGTATGCAAAGGTATACGAATGTAAGGTAATCGTACGGTGAAGTTCCAAAAAACTTATATGACTCACCTAAAAGACACTCTCTATAAAGGTTGTTGAGGCTTCAATATAGAAAGGTTCTAAAGGTAAGAATTAATGTCAAATACCCAAACTTGTAATCCGAGGATCAAGACTAACTAAACCGATTAAGGTTGTGACACTCAGAATCGAGGTAGAGGTTGTTGAGGCTTCACTACCACCTAGAAAAGGGTAAGCCAAGACTAAGTTAAAGCAAATCTTTAACTTTGGATTAAAGTAAAAGCAAGTTCGTAAACTGACACAAAATTACGGGTAGTTCTTGAGTTCCACGGCCGTGGAAGCTCAAGAACAGACCGTGGATTAGGTACGTCGGCGATTCTCTCTAACTCTCAGGGTCCAATCTGTTTACGATCGATCTATCATCATCTAAGCCGCAACTATCAACCCTTCACCTTAGAATTTCTAAAGGGTTTTAGCCAACAATAGTCATATTGATATCAATTTCAAGGTTTAAAAGAATGAAAGATGAAAACTTCTGAAAACCTTCAATAACTCTCAAGTCAATCTCAAATCCACAATTCAAGAACAATAACGTCAATAGATTTGGAATAATGCAAACAATCACAATTTTAGATAAGAACGAAGAACGGGATGTCAATCCGTCTTCAAATCAAACCTAAATAAGAAGCGAAATCTTCTTACGAACAATCTTCCGAATCTTCAACTCTTCCGTCAATCCGGAAATCTCAATAGCAAAGCGCAAATCTCTCAATCACAATCTCCGCCAAAATGCGAAATTAGGGCAAATCCAAGTGTAAGCGAAAGTGCATCTAAGCGTAAGCGAACGTGACGGAATCTCTCTTCCTCCGTCCTTTTATAGTGTAAGATAAAATATAAGCCCGGCCCAATTGCGTAGAAGATCGTGGCTTAAAATATAGCGTAAAAGATTGCCAAGATCACGGTCGTGGAAGGGTTCCACGCCCGTAATTTAGAGCGTGGAAGTTGGTCACGGTTTGACACAACCCTCCACGGCCGTGTAAGTTGCTGGAATGGATCACGCCTCTCTTGCCATGTTCCACGGCCGTGGACTAGAACGTGGAATGTAGTACGGCCGTATTTTAGAGCGTGGTTTAGGGCTAGTTCGTGATTTTCCTTAGTCTCGTGCCATTCTTCAAGTTAGCACCATCCTTAGCTCCTACAGATGTCCTCAATCCTTGGACATACTCAATCAAACTCCATTCTCGCTCAATCCGTTCGGAAATAGCTCTTAATTGCCTACAATCAACATAAAGCTCGTGTAGATCTCTATATCGACAATATAGACAAACTAGCTCACAAATGCATCAATGCTTAATCAATGACTATCAAAATGGATGAAATACACTTAGAAAACGTGCCTAAAATATCACAATATTTCATGCTAACAAATAACCCCATACTTGCCACTTGCTTGTCCCTAAGCAAGGTCTTTCAAAAGCTTTAAAACACAAGTTAGGATGAAATATGTGTACCTTCTCAAAGCAAAACTTCTTTTGGATGAATGTGCCTTCTAATCAATAGATCATTCTCAAATCTTGCTTCATTCGTTTATAAGATTTTCATACACTTAATCAAAGAGTAAAGAGTAAAGAAAGCTCATGAATCAATCAAACTTCCATGTAAACATCATAACCTTCAAACATTATCAAAATCAATCATAAGAAACTTCAATTTAGATCACGAAGTCATATAACATTCTTTTGATCTTAAGGACTTTCAAACAAGGTCTAGAATGTGGAAAGGGAGGGGAAAACTTTAAGGAATGTGGTGCATGAATCCGGGAAAGTGGATACTACTCTTTTCTTCTTCTCTTGCGGTTTCCGCAGCACTTTCAACTTAGAGCTTCGCTCTCTTCTTTTCATTTTTCGACTTTACTTTTGGAGTTATGGATAGAGATGCACAAAAACCGAAGCCTAGGAGATTGGCGTTTCTCAATTTTTATGAGATGCCTCAAACCCTTAGCGCACATACCATAATCCGCTAGGAATATCGCTCAATCCGACTTTGGCAAGACACAAACACTCGGCTATGTGAATGGTGCCGAGTTACTCATCATCATGATTGACTTCCCCAAACCTATAATTTCTTTCTATTCTTGTGATTGCAAATAATTCTTTCAAGGCCCTCCCACATCAAACATGCCAATATCAATCAACTCCTCCAAATTCCCGGATAGGTAAAGGAGGCCATTAATTCAATGAGTGGCTAAATGATCAAATAAAGAAGAAAGAAAATCGAATTGCCTTAATCATCTCAACAAGAAGTGTAAGAACTTATAGTGTGATTTCAACCTTAATTTCTCAACATGATTTAAGTAACAATCATCACATTATGAAATTTGCAAAAAGAAGGATAATCAACTCATTCAATTTCTTTTCAATTCACTAGTCGTTTAAGCATACGATCGTCACCGAAACTCAATTCACAAGTGGTGATTATCATAGAAATCATCTCAATTCCTAGAAGCACAAAATTTTCAAAAATTTTCAATTTTTATGGGTTTTTCAAACTCTTTTTCATGCAATGCAATAATGAAACGTGTAACAATATAATGAAACATGCAAGATAGTCTCAATAGAAGCAATCAAAGTGAGTAAGAGTTATTACAGACGATTAGTCACACCCCACCCCATACTTGGAACAAACATTGTCCCTAATGTTCAAAGAAAAGAAAAAGAAGAAAAGAAAGAAAGAAAAAGAACTCACAAAATGGTGGTGGAGCGGCTAAAGTTGTCGATCATCATCGTCATCACTGCGGTAGAGGTGGAAATGGAGAGAAGCTAGGATCGTAGTACCACCCGAACTGCTGGCGGTAAACATCCCTCATCATATGGTCAAGGTCGTCCATACGTGCATCTCTAGTGTCAGCTCGAATCTCCAATGCTCCCACCCTATCAGAAAGGTCGGTGGCCCACTCCGGCAGCTGCTCATACCAGCCAGGCGGCTGGCTATACCATGCTGGTGCATCTGACGGTGCTGGTGTTGGTGCTGGTGGTGCTTGTGTAGACCATGGTGGTGGAGCTCCGTACCACGCAGGAGGGGCCTCCATCCAAGTGGGCCTCTCGCTCACGCTGGCGCGGCGAGAAGAAGATCCTGAAGCTCTAGTTGGGCGGGGAGAACGTCTAGGCATGTCAGGAACCACATCCGGCTGATCCGGGAATGTGCCAAAGTCATCAGCTCCTCCTCCTCCTCCCTCATACTCATCTCTCATCTCCTCCTCCTCAACTACAGGTGGTGGTGGGACATATGGAGGGGCTGCAATCCTGTTCGCATGCATAGCAGCGAACGTCTCCTTCCAGTTATGGCGTCCAGCCATAATGGAATACTCTGGGAGCCACTCAATGCCTTTCCCGGTCCTGCTCTCCCATGGCATAGCAGCGTAAGGTGGACCTCTATGGGTGGGGAAGATGAGGCCTCTAGTCATAAGGGCCTGGAGTCCTAGGGGTACAGCAGCTATACGTGTACATGCAAAAAAATCTACCCCTAGCTGTCGAGCAAGGTGGGTCACTATCCCACCATATCCAATGTTGCCAGCCCTCTTATTCTTTAGCTTGCCCATGGTAGCAGCTAAGAGGGTGGCGCAGTCAGCAGGTCGTCCATATAACATGGAGTAGAGAAGAAAGAGCTCATCCGTCTTGATCTTCTGAGGTGTCTCCGTCCTAGGGAAGAGACACTCAGAAAGTACCCGGTGAGCAATCTTCAAGGCTAAGTGAGACATCAACTTAGCCTTGGTATCAGCTGGTTGCCAGCGGTCCTCGTTGGCATAGATCATGGCTACCTCCGCCCAGAAATCCTTGGCGTAAACGCCGCTGGGAAAACGACTAATCCGGCTCAAAAGATATCCAAACTCCCGGATGGAGAAATCATAGTTTCTTTCCATCAGACGGAAAGAAATTGTCCTATCAACATGGCTGTGCTCAAAAGATATCACAACCTCTCTAGTATTCTCCTCGTAAGCATCTTCTCGGATAGCCGAGAAGACGACTAATCCGGCTCTATCCAAGAGCCAAGTGATGTCATCTATCACATGTAGAGGCGCTAAGTCCTCTAACAGTAGGTACCTAGGTCCTATAACGGTCCTCTTATGGATCCTCTCTAAGGCGTCGAGATGATCCTCGTGGATGGTAGGGACCCTAGGGCTAGGAGGTGATGGTGATGAAGGTGATGATGGAGGTGAAGGGGATGAAGGTGGTGGTGCTCTAGAGGAAGAGGAAGAGGGGTTGCCCTTCCTCTTTTTATTCTTATCCTTCTCTTTGTTCTTGTCCTTATTTCTCCGGGACACTCTCCTCACAAAATCCATTTTCTGGCAGAAACCACGGTCTGTTCTTGGTGTTCCACGGCCGTGGAAGTTACAGAGACCGTGGTTCGTCTCGACTTTTCTCAAAAATCAACAATCAATCACCAAACTCAGCAATCAATCAGTCCTAGACTAATTTATTCCAATTCAAATCAGTTCTCCTACAAATTCTATCAAAATTAAGGCCGAATCGACAAAGATAGAGAAGAGCGAAAAAAACCTAGGTTTTCGGATTTTAAAATCCGAATTCTGCTTTCCTTGGTGATTTGCGCTCGAATCGTTGCTTGGATCTCGTTGGTGGTTGGATTTGCTTCAGTTTGGGTCAAAGAATCGTTAAAAACGATTAACGAACGAAGAATTGAGGTGAAGGGCGTGGAATCGGCGTTTTTGGGCGTAATTTGGGTTTTGTGTGTTGTGTTTTTGTGAAGAACGTGGTTTATATAGTGGCCGGCAAAATTTGTGAAAATCACGGTCTGCCGGGGGGTTCCACGGCCGTGGAAATGTACGGAACCGTGGTTTTGGTGATTTTTCAAAGGCTTTTGGAAATTACGGTCACTGTAGCTGTCACGGCCGTGGTTTAGGCCGTGGAACTCTCTGTAATGCTCCAAAGTCCAAGTTTCGTCACTTTTCTTCAAAATTACTCTTCCCCTTTTCTTTTCCACTGTCCCTACATCCAAAAACACGAACATACCGGAAGGAATCGAAGGCAAAACAAAGCAAAAACGTCTAAATTAAGCTAATCTATGAATCAAAACAAAAAACGTAAATGCAATACCTTGGGTTGCCTCCCAAGAAGCGCTTTGTTTAAGGTCCGTAGCTAGACCAAATTCGCACCTATTCGAGTGCGGTGGGCGCAAACTCTTCAGCTTGGAGTTCCGGCGTATACTTCTTGAGTCGTTGACCGTTCACCTTAAAGCTTCCGCCCGCTTCACCCCATACTTCAACTGCACCATGGGGAAAAATACGTTTGATTAGAAAAGGTCCGGTCCAACGAGATTTAAGCTTACTTGGAAAGAGACGAAGCCTTGAATTGAAGAGGAGAACTTGATCTCCTTCTTTGAAGTCCTTTGGAATGATATGCTTATCATGCCAACGCTTTGCTCTTTCTTTGTAAATCTTAGCGTTTTCATAAGCGTTCAAGCGGAGTTCTTCAAGCTCATTAAGGTCCAAGAGACGCTTCTCTCCCGCTTCCTTCATGCTGAAATTTAGCCACTTGATTGCCCAAAACGCCTTGTGCTCTAACTCTACCGGTAAGTGACAAGACTTTCCATACACAAGGTTGTATGGTGTGGTTCCTATGGGAGTCTTGTACGCAGTCCGGTATGCCCACAATGCATCATCAAGCTTCAAGGACCAATCCTTCCTAGTCCTTGAAACCGTCTTCTCTAGGATTCCTTTGATCTCCCGGTTTGAGATCTCAACTTGTCCACTAGTTTGTGGATGATAAGGGGTGGCGATCTTGTGAGTAACCCCATACTTAGCTAGAAGAGCTTCAAAGCGCCGGGCAATGAAGTGAGAACCTCCATCACTAATGATAGTCCTTGGTGTCCCAAATCGTGGGAAGATGGTCTTGTTAAAGAACTTAACCACCACCATGGCATCATTGGTGGGAGAGGCAATTGCTTCCACCCATCTAGAAACGTAATCCACCGCCAAGAGTATGTATTGGTTTCCACAAGATGATGGGAACGGTCCCATAAAGTCAACTCCCCAAACATCGAAAATCTCCACCTCTTGGATGTTATTGAGAGGTATCTCATTCCTCCTAGAGATATTTCCTGTTCTTTGACAAGCATCGCAGCAGGAAACAAAGGTTTGCACATCTCTAAATAAAGTAGGCCAAAAGAATCAAGATTGCAATACCTTAGCGCTAGTCTTGTTCGAACTAGCGTGTCCTCCACAAGGTAGTGAATGACAATGGCGGATGACACTTTGCATCTCATCTTCCGGCACACATCGCCGAATGATGCCATCCGGACCTCTCTTAAAGATGAGAGGTTCATTCCAAAAGTATTCCCGAACATCCTTAAAGAACTTCTTTCTTTTTGCGTAGGATAATCCGGGAGGTATCTCCTGACAAACCAAATAGTTAACAAAATCAGCAAACCATGGTTCGTTACCTTTGCAGATCACATCGATGCACTCCTCTATAATGTGTAAATGTTCGTCCGGGAAGGAGTCATCTATAGGTATATGGTCGTCTTCTAGATGTGTTAGACGACTCAAATGATCCGCAACAGAATTTTCTGAACCTTTCTTGTCGCGGATCTCTAGATCAAATTCTAGTAGGAGAAGAATCCATCTAATTAGCCTTGGTTTCGCATCCTTCTTTGCAAGGAGGTACCGGATCGCAGCATGATCCGTGTATACAATCACCTTTGCACCTACAAGATAAGAGCGAAATTTGTCAATAGCATAAACAATGGCTAAAAATTCCTTTTCCGTAGTGGCGTAGTTGAGCTGCGCTTCATCTAGCGTCTTGCTAGCGTAGTAGATAGCGTGGGTTCGCCCCTCCTTTCTTTGTCCAAGAACAGCTCCTATAGCTACGTCACTAGCATCGCATATAACCTCAAAGGGAAGGCTCCAATCCGGAGGTTGGATGATAGGTGCTGAAATTAGAGCTTCCCGGGTCATGTTAAACGCATCCAAGCATTCCTGCAAAAACTCAAAAACTACATCCTTCATCAATAGATTAGTGAGCGGTTTTGATATTTTAGAGAAGTCTTTTATGAAGCGTCTATAAAATCCAGCATGTCCTAGAAAACTTCTTATCCCTCTCACCGAAGTTGGGGGAGGAAGCTTTTCTATGGTCTCTATCTTAGCTTTATCTACCTCTATCCCTCTACTAGAGATTAAGTGTCCTAATACAATCTCTTCCTTTACCATAAATTGACACTTCTCCCAATTAAGAACTAGGTTAGTGTCTTCACACCTTTGTAATACAAGAGCAAGGTTAGAAAGGCAATTGTCAAAAGAGGAACCGTATACGGAGAAGTCATCCATAAAGACCTCCATGATTTCCTCTATATATTCGGAGAAGATGGCCATTATGCACCTTTGAAAGGTGGCTGGGGCGTTGCAAAGCCCGAACGGCATCCTCCTATAGGCAAACGTACCCCATGGGCACGTGAACGTGGTCTTCTCTTGATCATCCGGGTGTATCGGAATCTGAAAGAAACCACTATAACCGTCAAGATAGCAAAAGTGCGAATGTTGCGCTAACCTTTCAAGCATTTGGTCGATGAAGGGTAGTGGGAAGTGATCCTTCCTCGTCGCGTTGTTTAGCTTGCGGTAGTCTATGCACATCCGTCATCCTGTTACGGTTCGGGTAGGAATGAGTTCGTTATTCTTGTTGGTGATGACCGTCATTCCTCCCTTCTTCGGAACTACTTGAACCGGAATCACCCACTTGCTATCGGAGATAGGATAGATGATACCTGCATCAAGAAGTTTAGGAATTTCCTTCTTGACAACCTCCTTCATAGTCGGATTCAACCGCCTTTGAGGTTGTCTTGAAGTCCTAAAGTCCTCTTCCATTAAGATTTTATGCATGCATAGGGAAGGTTTAATTCCTACTAAGTCTTCAATAGTATATCCTAAAGCTTTTCTATGTTTCCTAAGGACAACCATGAGCTTACTATGTTCATCTATGCTTAGATCGGAACTAACAATAACCGGAAAGGTAGAATTAGGTCCAAGAAATGCGTACCTTAGATGAGTAGGAAGTGGCTTTAGTTCCATCGCTTTCGGAGCTTCCAATGGTTCTTGAGGAGTCTCCGATGCCTCCTTAGAAGTGTCTAAGGGTGTAGAAGGTGTGGGAGAAGAATCAAAAGAAGTTGAAGAAGTGGCATATTTGCCTTCGTCCACGGCCAAAATTACGGTTTCTCTGGCTTCTCCACGGCCGTGATTTTGGGCGTGGAATGTAGTTACGGGTTCTCTTTTTCCTCCACGACCGTGTAACCCTCTGGAGTGAGCCACGCTTTTGTTGGTGAAATCCACGGCCGCGGAATATAGTGTATGGCCGTGGATTCTCACGTTTTCTGCTCCGTCGTGAAGTTTCTCAAACTCCTCTTCACATACTTCTTCTTGTGCTTCTAAGGCTTCCATTGCCTCATTGCACTCCTCTTCTTCCCCTACATCCATTAGACTCATGGTAATAACCTTTTGCAAAGGATCTTTGAAGAGAATAGCACTTACCTCCTCTCTAGACAACCCTTCTTCATCTTGGATATTGAATATATCTTCATCGAAGATTGGTTCCTTCACTAGAGTAGAAAGAACGAACTCTACCTTCTCCTCTCCTATGTCAAACGCAAGTCTAGCATTCTTGCAATCGACTATGCAACCGGAAGTTGCAAGAAACGGTCTTCCGAGTATGATCGGGACCGGACTATCTGCAGGAATGTCAAGCACAACAAAATCAATGGGAACAAAGAATTTACCTAGCTTGACCGGGACGTCTTGTACAATACCGACGGGACGAGTTATGGATCGATCCGCCATGTACAACGTCATCTTCACCGGTTTAGGGTCGCCTAAACCGATCTTCCTACATAATGCAAGTGGTATGATGCTCACACTTGCTCCCAAGTCACATAATGCATCATATGTGACATCTCCCACTCCTATGGGAATGCAAAATGACCCCGGATCCTTTAGCTTTGGGGGCATCTTCTCCTTCATGGTCTTGATGAGATCCGAAGAATCCGAACTCATCTTAACCTCTCCAAAATCCTATAACTTTCTCTTGTTAGAGAGGATATCCTTTAAGAACTTGCCATAAGCCGGCATACCTACAATTGCATCAATGAAAGGTATATTAATATGCAACTTGCTCATGAGTTCTATAAACTTACCAAATTGTTTAGCTAGACGCGCTCTTGCTCTAGATTGAGGGAATGGTAGGGAAGGTTTGTAAGCTGGAGGAGGAACGTAGACATCTTCCTTCTCCTTCACCTTTTCTTTTTCTTTCTCAACGGGGACTTCTACAAACTTAGGCTGCGGATCGGTGGTAGTCACTCCGCTCCTAGTTGTGATTGCCATCACCCTTCCCTTTGGGTTATCCTCCGTTTTTCCTGGAAGTTTCCCTTGATTCCTAGGAACTTCCTCTGCATGAGTAAACATTTGGTTTTCTAAAACCTTTTGGGCTTTATCAACCTTAGTTATGTGATCATGAACCTTGATGATGCGAGTCTCTAACCCTTGAAGCTTTCCCAAAATCGTCTCCAACATGGGATCGGGCTTCTCCTTCCCCGAAGTGCTTCCACCATTAGATGTTTGCCCCTGGCTTTTCAAAGGAGTGGAAGAAGAAGAAGGTGGGGTTAGTGAATTTGAATTGGAAGGATAAGAGTTACCGGAGTTTTGTTGATTGGAGCGCCAATTGTTGTTGTTTGAACCCCTATTGTTGTTCCAATTGTTGTTCCGGTTGTTGTTGTCGCCGTTCCAATTACTCCGGTTATTGTTCCGGTTATTGTTGCGGTTTGTATTCTCACCACTGTTGTTGTTGTTGCCCAAGTAGCCAACATCCTTTCCGTTTTGCTTTTGGAAGTTGGTCTTGATAGCTTCCTTCAACTCTTTAATCTCATTGTTGAGAGAAAAGATTTGAGATTGAGCTTCATGTGTGAGCTTTGCTCCTTGCTCTACACGATTCCCCTCAACTTTCCGGTGAGAATACTTCTCTATGACCCTTGCTTGCTTCTCAATGAAATCCCAAGCGTCATCTTCCCTCATGTCCATGAATGTACCACATGAGAGGGATTGGAGCTTGAATTGTGTCTCCACATCTAGCCCCTTATAGTATATCTCCAACAATGCAAGCTTGGATATGCCATGATGAGGGCAATCCAATAGCAAATCCTGAAATCTTTCCCAAGATTGAAACAAACTTTCGTTAGATCTCATGGAAAATGCATTAATCTTACCTCTTAGCTCCACCGTTTTGGATGGCGGAAAGAACTTAGTGAGGAACTCCGCGGAAAGATCCTCCCATGTCTCAAGCTTTCCACTTGGAAGAGCTTGATAACAAGACAATGCTTTCCCCTTCAAGGAGAAGAAGAAAGGCTTGAGTTTGTAGCTGTTGGTAGTTGCGTTCTTAGGCTTCATTGTCTCCATCATAATCTCAAAGTTTTGTAGATGTTGGTGTGAAGATTCAGCACTTGTTCCACCAAATTGATTTTGGCGAACAATGGTAATAACTTGAGGGTTGAAGCTAAACCCTTGTACATCATCAGCATCAAAGTTCACACCTACACGGCGTGGTTGCTGCGTTGGATCCATCCTTTGGCCAAGAGTTCTTGGCTCTTCTTCCACACGTTCGACCCTTGTATTCGCATTCCTAGGTGGAACACGGCGATTTGCAGCTGGCCGTGGAAAGAATGGATTCACATTGATCGTGGGATCAATTTCCTCTAACGGTGGCATGGAGGAGTCGCTATCCTCATTGGATGAGTTGGCTCTAACCGATCTTCCCGGTCTCCTCCTTTTCTTTTTCTCCTTAAGGTTGTTTATCTCCAACCTCATTTGGAACATCATGTCCGATAGATCATCAACCTTTGATTGATGACGATCCATCTCTTCCCTACGAGTTTTCTCACTCCATTGGAGTTGAGCTTCCTTTTCCGCTAACTCCGATTGGAGATCACGTTCTCTTTCTTCAGCCATTTGTTTCTCCTTACGCTTTCTCCTTAAAGTCCTCTCAAGCTCTTGATCAAGAGGTAAGAGGTCTTCGGTGTTCCTAGACCTGCGCATACACTCGAAGAGATATCAAATAACAAGGGAGAAGCTCCCAAGCTTGACAACCAATAACCGAATTCGGCCTAGACCAAATCCCCGGCAACGGCGCCAAAAACTTGTTCGCCACTTAGCGTGTGTGCAAATAAGATTTAAATTTATAAAACTAGAATCAAGCAAGCGAACCCGCAGTGTACGGATCGATATAGTTGAGCAAGAATTCCAAAGTATCGAACACAGGGATTTGGGGGGTTAAATCCAGTTATAGAATTGTCAAGCGAGTAAATGTGTGAGCTTTCGTAAATATTGGGAAAACAACAATCCTAAAGATCCAGGAATCCAGTTGTGGCAATCGATTCAAGATATAATACAGATATAAGGACAGAGTTAAGGTATGCAAAGGTATACGAATGTAAGGTAATCGTACGGTGAAGTTCCAAAAACCTTATATGACTCACCTAAAAGACACTCTCTATAAAGGTTGTTGAGGCTTCAATATAGAAAGGTTCTAAAGGTAAGAATTAATGTCAAATACCCAAACTTGTAATCTGAGGATCAAGACTAACTAAACCGATTAAGGTTGTGACACTCAGAATCGAGGTAGAGGTTGTTGAGGCTTCACTACCACCTAGAAAAGGGTAAGCCAAGACTAAGTTAAAGCAAATCTTTAACTTTGGATTAAAGTAAAAGCAAGTTCGTAAACTGACACAAAATTACGGGTAGTTCTTGAGTTCCACGGCCGTGGAAGCTCAAGAACAGACCGTGGATTAGGTTCGTCGGCGATTCTCTCTAACTCTCAGGGTCCAATCTGTTTACGATCGATCTATCATCATTTAAGCCGCAACTATCAACCCTTCACCTTAGAATTGCTAAAGGGTTTTAGCCAACAACAGTCATATTGATATCAATTTCAAGGTTTAAAAGAATGAAAGATGAAAACTTCCGAAAACCTTCAATAACTCTCAAGTCAATCTCAAATCCACAATTCAAGAACAATAACGTCAATAGATTTGGAATAATGCAAACAATCACAATCTTAGATAAGAACGAAGAACGGGATGTCAATCCGTCTTCAAATCAAACCTAAATAAGAAGCGAAATCTTCTTACGAACAATCTTCCGAATCTTCAACATGGCTGTGCTCAAAAGATATCACAACCTCTCTAGTATTCTCCTCGTAAGCATCTTCTCGGATAGCCGAGAAGACGACTAATCCGGCTCTATCCAAGAGCCAAGTGATGTCATCTATCACATGTAGAGGCGCTAAGTCCTCTAACAGTAGGTACCTAGGTCCTATAACGGTCCTCTTATGGATCCTCTCTAAGGCGTCGAGATGATCCTCGTGGATGGTAGGGACCCTAGGGCTAGGAGGTGATGGTGATGAAGGTGATGATGGAGGTGAAGGGGATGAAGGTGGTGGTGCTCTAGAGGAAGAGGAAGAGGGGTTGCCCTTCCTCTTTTTATTCTTATCCTTCTCTTTGTTCTTGTCCTTATTTCTCCGGGACACTCTCCTCACAAAATCCATTTTCTGGCAGAAACCACGGTCTGTTCTTGGTGTTCCACGGCCGTGGAAGTTACAGAGACCGTGGTTCGTCTCGACTTTTCTCAAAAATCAACAATCAATCACCAAACTCAGCAATCAATCAGTCCTAGACTAATTTATTCCAATTCAAATCAGTTCTCCTACAAATTCTATCAAAATTAAGGCCGAATCGACAAAGATAGAGAAGAGCGAAAAAAACCTAGGTTTTCGGATTTTAAAATCCGAATTCTGCTTTCCTTGGTGATTTGCGCTCGAATCGTTGCTTGGATCTCGTTGGTGGTTGGATTTGCTTCAGTTTGGGTCAAAGAATCGTTAAAAACGATTAACGAACGAAGAATTGAGGTGAAGGGCGTGGAATCGGCGTTTTTGGGCGTAATTTGGGTTTTGTGTGTTGTGTTTTTGTGAAGAACGTGGTTTATATAGTGGCCGGCAAAATTTGTGAAAATCACGGTCTGCCGGGGGGTTCCACGGCCGTGGAAATGTACGGAACCGTGGTTTTGGTGATTTTTCAAAGGCTTTTGGAAATTACGGTCACTGTAGCTGTCACGGCCGTGGTTTAGGCCGTGGAACTCTCTGTAATGCTCCAAAGTCCAAGTTTCGTCACTTTTCTTCAAAATTACTCTTCCCCTTTTCTTTTCCACTGTCCCTACATCCAAAAACACGAACATACCGGAAGGAATCGAAGGCAAAACAAAGCAAAAACGTCTAAATTAAGCTAATCTATGAATCAAAACAAAAAACGTAAATGCAATACCTTGGGTTGCCTCCCAAGAAGCGCTTTGTTTAAGGTCCGTAGCTAGACCAAATTCGCACCTATTCGAGTGCGGTGGGCGCAAACTCTTCAGCTTGGAGTTCCGGCGTATACTTCTTGAGTCGTTGACCGTTCACCTTAAAGCTTCCGCCCGCTTCACCCCATACTTCAACTGCACCATGGGGAAAAATACGTTTGATTAGAAAAGGTCCGGTCCAACGAGATTTAAGCTTACTTGGAAAGAGACGAAGCCTTGAATTGAAGAGGAGAACTTGATCTCCTTCTTTGAAGTCCTTTGGAATGATATGCTTATCATGCCAACGCTTTGCTCTTTCTTTGTAAATCTTAGCGTTTTCATAAGCGTTCAAGCGGAGTTCTTCAAGCTCATTAAGGTCCAAGAGACGCTTCTCTCCCGCTTCCTTCATGCTGAAATTTAGCCACTTGATTGCCCAAAACGCCTTGTGCTCTAACTCTACCGGTAAGTGACAAGACTTTCCATACACAAGGTTGTATGGTGTGGTTCCTATGGGAGTCTTGTACGCAGTCCGGTATGCCCACAATGCATCATCAAGCTTCAAGGACCAATCCTTCCTAGTCCTTGAAACCGTCTTCTCTAGGATTCCTTTGATCTCCCGGTTTGAGATCTCAACTTGTCCACTAGTTTGTGGATGATAAGGGGTGGCGATCTTGTGAGTAACCCCATACTTAGCTAGAAGAGCTTCAAAGCGCCGGGCAATGAAGTGAGAACCTCCATCACTAATGATAGTCCTTGGTGTCCCAAATCGTGGGAAGATGGTCTTGTTAAAGAACTTAACCACCACCATGGCATCATTGGTGGGAGAGGCAATTGCTTCCACCCATCTAGAAACGTAATCCACCGCCAAGAGTATGTATTGGTTTCCACAAGATGATGGGAACGGTCCCATAAAGTCAACTCCCCAAACATCGAAAATCTCCACCTCTTGGATGTTATTGAGAGGTATCTCATTCCTCCTAGAGATATTTCCTGTTCTTTGACAAGCATCGCAGCAGGAAACAAAGGTTTGCACATCTCTAAATAAAGTAGGCCAAAAGAATCAAGATTGCAATACCTTAGCGCTAGTCTTGTTCGAACTAGCGTGTCCTCCACAAGGTAGTGAATGACAATGGCGGATGACACTTTGCATCTCATCTTCCGGCACACATCGCCGAATGATGCCATCCGGACCTCTCTTAAAGATGAGAGGTTCATTCCAAAAGTATTCCCGAACATCCTTAAAGAACTTCTTTCTTTTTGCGTAGGATAATCCGGGAGGTATCTCCTGACAAACCAAATAGTTAACAAAATCAGCAAACCATGGTTCGTTACCTTTGCAGATCACATCGATGCACTCCTCTATAATGTGTAAATGTTCGTCCGGGAAGGAGTCATCTATAGGTATATGGTCGTCTTCTAGATGTGTTAGACGACTCAAATGATCCGCAACAGAATTTTCTGAACCTTTCTTGTCGCGGATCTCTA
Source organism: Fagopyrum esculentum (assembly GCA_033239045.1). Classification (NCBI taxonomy): domain Eukaryota; kingdom Viridiplantae; phylum Streptophyta; class Magnoliopsida; order Caryophyllales; family Polygonaceae; genus Fagopyrum; species Fagopyrum esculentum. The sequence continues at coordinate 60,109,062 of BSUD01000007.1, forward strand.
GATCAAATTCTAGTAGGAGAAGAATCCATCTAATTAGCCTTGGTTTCGCATCCTTCTTTGCAAGGAGGTACCGGATCGCAGCATGATCCGTGTATACAATCACCTTTGCACCTACAAGATAAGAGCGAAATTTGTCAATAGCATAAACAATGGCTAAAAATTCCTTTTCCGTAGTGGCGTAGTTGAGCTGCGCTTCATCTAGCGTCTTGCTAGCGTAGTAGATAGCGTGGGTTCGCCCCTCCTTTCTTTGTCCAAGAACAGCTCCTATAGCTACGTCACTAGCATCGCATATAACCTCAAAGGGAAGGCTCCAATCCGGAGGTTGGATGATAGGTGCTGAAATTAGAGCTTCCCGGGTCATGTTAAACGCATCCAAGCATTCCTGCAAAAACTCAAAAACTACATCCTTCATCAATAGATTAGTGAGCGGTTTTGATATTTTAGAGAAGTCTTTTATGAAGCGTCTATAAAATCCAGCATGTCCTAGAAAACTTCTTATCCCTCTCACCGAAGTTGGGGGAGGAAGCTTTTCTATGGTCTCTATCTTAGCTTTATCTACCTCTATCCCTCTACTAGAGATTAAGTGTCCTAATACAATCTCTTCCTTTACCATAAATTGACACTTCTCCCAATTAAGAACTAGGTTAGTGTCTTCACACCTTTGTAATACAAGAGCAAGGTTAGAAAGGCAATTGTCAAAAGAGGAACCGTATACGGAGAAGTCATCCATAAAGACCTCCATGATTTCCTCTATATATTCGGAGAAGATGGCCATTATGCACCTTTGAAAGGTGGCTGGGGCGTTGCAAAGCCCGAACGGCATCCTCCTATAGGCAAACGTACCCCATGGGCACGTGAACGTGGTCTTCTCTTGATCATCCGGGTGTATCGGAATCTGAAAGAAACCACTATAACCGTCAAGATAGCAAAAGTGCGAATGTTGCGCTAACCTTTCAAGCATTTGGTCGATGAAGGGTAGTGGGAAGTGATCCTTCCTCGTCGCGTTGTTTAGCTTGCGGTAGTCTATGCACATCCGTCATCCTGTTACGGTTCGGGTAGGAATGAGTTCGTTATTCTTGTTGGTGATGACCGTCATTCCTCCCTTCTTCGGAACTACTTGAACCGGAATCACCCACTTGCTATCGGAGATAGGATAGATGATACCTGCATCAAGAAGTTTAGGAATTTCCTTCTTGACAACCTCCTTCATAGTCGGATTCAACCGCCTTTGAGGTTGTCTTGAAGTCCTAAAGTCCTCTTCCATTAAGATTTTATGCATGCATAGGGAAGGTTTAATTCCTACTAAGTCTTCAATAGTATATCCTAAAGCTTTTCTATGTTTCCTAAGGACAACCATGAGCTTACTATGTTCATCTATGCTTAGATCGGAACTAACAATAACCGGAAAGGTAGAATTAGGTCCAAGAAATGCGTACCTTAGATGAGTAGGAAGTGGCTTTAGTTCCATCGCTTTCGGAGCTTCCAATGGTTCTTGAGGAGTCTCCGATGCCTCCTTAGAAGTGTCTAAGGGTGTAGAAGGTGTGGGAGAAGAATCAAAAGAAGTTGAAGAAGTGGCATATTTGCCTTCGTCCACGGCCAAAATTACGGTTTCTCTGGCTTCTCCACGGCCGTGATTTTGGGCGTGGAATGTAGTTACGGGTTCTCTGTTTCCTCCACGACCGTGTAACCCTCTAGAGTGAGCCACGCTTTTGTTGGTGAAATCCACGGCCGCGGAATATAGTGTATGGCCGTGGATTCTCACGTTTTCTGCTCCGTCGTGAAGTTTCTCAAACTCCTCTTCACATACTTCTTCTTGTGCTTCTAAGGCTTCCATTGCCTCATTGCACTCCTCTTCTTCCCCTACATCCATTAGACTCATGGTAATAACCTTTTGCAAAGGATCTTTGAAGAGAATAGCACTTACCTCCTCTCTAGACAACCCTTCTTCATCTTGGATATTGAATATATCTTCATCGAAGATTGGTTCCTTCACTAGAGTAGAAAGAACGAACTCTACCTTCTCCTCTCCTATGTCAAACGCAAGTCTAGCATTCTTGCAATCGACTATGCAACCGGAAGTTGCAAGAAACGGTCTTCCGAGTATGATCGGGACCGGACTATCTGCAGGAATGTCAAGCACAACAAAATCAATGGGAACAAAGAATTTACCTAGCTTGACCGGGACGTCTTGTACAATACCGACGGGACGAGTTATGGATCGATCCGCCATGTACAACGTCATCTTCACCGGTTTAGGGTCGCCTAAACCGATCTTCCTACATAATGCAAGTGGTATGATGCTCACACTTGCTCCCAAGTCACATAATGCATCATATGTAACATCTCCCACTCCTATGGGAATGCAAAATGACCCCGGATCCCTTAGCTTTGGGGGCATCTTCTCCTTCATGGTCTTGATGAGATCCGAAGAATCCGAACTCATCTTAACCTCTCCAAAATCCTATAACTTTCTCTTGTTAGAGAGGATATCCTTTAAGAACTTGCCATAAGCCGGCATACCTACAATTGCATCAATGAAAGGTATATTAATATGCAACTTGCTCATGAGTTCAATAAACTTACCAAATTGTTTAGCTAGACGCGCTCTTGCTCTAGATTGAGGGAATGGTAGGGAAGGTTTGTAAGCTGGAGGAGGAACGTAGACATCTTCCTTCTCCTTCACCTTTTCTTTTTCTTTCTCAACGGGGACTTCTACAAACTTAGGCTGCGGATCGGTGGTAGTCACTCCGCTCCTAGTTGTGATTGCCATCACCCTTCCCTTTGGGTTATCCTCCGTTTTTCCTGGAAGTTTCCCTTGATTCCTAGGAACTTCCTCCGCATGAGTAAACATTTGGTTTTCTAAAACCTTTTGGGCTTTATCAACCTTAGTTATGTGATCATGAACCTTGATGATGCGAGTCTCTAACCCTTGAAGCTTTCCCAAAATCGTCTCCAACATGGGATCGGGCTTCTCCTTCCCCGAAGTGCTTCCACCATTAGATGTTTGCCCCTGGCTTTTCAAAGGAGTGGAAGAAGAAGAAGGTGGGGTTAGTGAATTTGAATTGGAAGGATAAGAGTTACCGGAGTTTTGTTGATTGGAGCGCCAATTGTTGTTGTTTGAACCCCTATTGTTGTTCCAATTGTTGTTCCGGTTGTTGTTGTCGCCGTTCCAATTACTCCGGTTATTGTTCCGGTTATTGTTGCGGTTTGTATTCTCACCACTGTTGTTGTTGTTTCCCAAGTAGCCAACATCCTTTCCGTTTTGCTTTTGGAAGTTGGTCTTGATAGCTTCCTTCAACTCTTTAATCTCATTGTTGAGAGAAAAGATTTGAGATTGAGCTTCATGTGTGAGCTTTGCTCCTTGCTCTACACGATTCCCCTCAACTTTCCGGTGAGAATACTTCTCTATGACCCTTGCTTGCTTCTCAATGAAATCCCAAGCGTCATCTTCCCTCATGTCCATGAATGTACCACATGAGAGGGATTGGAGCTTGAATTGTGTCTCCACATCTAGCCCCTTATAGTATATCTCCAACAATGCAAGCTTGGATATGCTATGATGAGGGCAATCCAATAGCAAATCCTGAAATCTTTCCCAAGATTGAAACAAACTTTCGTTAGATCTCATGGAAAATGCATTAATCTTACCTCTTAGCTCCACCGTTTTGGATGGCGGAAAGAACTTAGTGAGGAACTCCGCGGAAAGATCCTCCCATGTCTCAAGCTTTCCACTTGGAAGAGCTTGATAACAAGACAATGCTTTCCCCTTCAAGGAGAAGAAGAAAGGCTTGAGTTTGTAGCTGTTGGTAGTTGCGTTCTTAGGCTTCATTGTCTCCATCATAATCTCAAAGTTTTGTAGATGTTGGTGTGAAGATTCAGCACTTGTTCCACCAAATTGATTTTGGCGAACAATGGTAATAACTTGAGGGTTGAAGCTAAACCCTTGTACATCATCAGCATCAAAGTTCACACCTACACGGCGTGGTTGCTGCGTTGGATCCATCCTTTGGCCAAGAGTTCTTGGCTCTTCTTCCACACGTTCGACCCTTGTATTCGCATTCCTAGGTGGAACACGGCGATTTGCAGCTGGCCGTGGAAAGAATGGATTCACATTGATCGTGGGATCAATTTCCTCTAACGGTGGCATGGAGGAGTCGCTATCCTCATTGGATGAGTTGGCTCTAACCGATCTTCCCGGTCTCCTCCTTTTCTTTTTCTCCTTAAGGTTGTTTATCTCCAACCTCATTTGGAACATCATGTCCGATAGATCATCAACCTTTGATTGATGACGATCCATCTCTTCCCTACGAGTTTTCTCACTCCATTGGAGTTGAGCTTCCTTTTCCGCTAACTCCGATTGGAGATCACGTTCTCTTTCTTCAGCCATTTGTTTCTCCTTACGCTTTCTCCTTAAAGTCCTCTCAAGCTCTTGATCAAGAGGTAAGAGGTCTTCGGTGTTCCTAGACTTGCGCATACACTCGAAGAGATATCAAATAACAAGGGAGAAGCTCCCAAGCTTGACAACCAATAACCGAATTCGGCCTAGACCAAATCCCCGGCAACGGCGCCAAAAACTTGTTCGCCACTTAGCGTGCGTGCAAATAAGATTTAAATTTATAAAACTAGAATCAAGCAAGCGAACCCGCAGTGTACGGATCGATATAGTTGAGCAAGAATTCCAAAGTATCGAACACAGGGATTTGGGGGGTTAAATCCAGTTATAGAATTGTCAAGCGAGTAAATGTGTGAGCTTTCGTAAATATTGGGAAAACAACAATCCTAAAGATCCAGGAATCCAGTTGTGGCAATCGATTCAAGATATAATACAGATATAAGGACAGAGTTAAGGTATGCAAAGGTATACGAATGTAAGGTAATCGTACGGTGAAGTTCCAAAAACCTTATATGACTCACCTAAAAGACACTCTCTATAAAGGTTGTTGAGGCTTCAATATAGAAAGGTTCTAAAGGTAAGAATTAATGTCAAATACCCAAACTTGTAATCCGAGGATCAAGACTAACTAAACCGATTAAGGTTGTGACACTCAGAATCGAGGTAGAGGTTGTTGAGGCTTCACTACCACCTAGAAAAGGGTAAGCCAAGACTAAGTTAAAGCAAATCTTTAACTTTGGATTAAAGTAAAAGCAAGTTCGTAAACTGACACAAAATTACGGGTAGTTCTTGAGTTCCACGGCCGTGGAAGCTCAAGAACAGACCGTGGATTAGGTTCGTCGGCGATTCTCTCTAACTCTCAGGGTCCAATCTGTTTACGATCGATCTATCATCATTTAAGCCGCAACTATCAACCCTTCACCTTAGAATTGCTAAAGGGTTTTAGCCAACAACAGTCATATTGATATCAATTTCAAGGTTTAAAAGAATGAAAGATGAAAACTTCCGAAAACCTTCAATAACTCTCAAGTCAATCTCAAATCCACAATTCAAGAACAATAACGTCAATAGATTTGGAATAATGCAAACAATCACAAT
>BSUD01000007.1:60114562-60157573 GCA_033239045.1 Fagopyrum esculentum
GAGTGAGCCACGCTTTTGTTGGTGAAATCCACGGCCGCGGAATATAGTGTATGGCCGTGGATTCTCACGTTTTCTGCTCCGTCGTGAAGTTTCTCAAACTCCTCTTCACATACTTCTTCTTGTGCTTCTAAGGCTTCCATTGCCTCATTGCACTCCTCTTCTTCCCCTACATCCATTAGACTCATGGTAATAACCTTTTGCAAAGGATCTTTGAAGAGAATAGCACTTACCTCCTCTCTAGACAACCCTTCTTCATCTTGGATATTGAATATATCTTCATCGAAGATTGGTTCCTTCACTAGAGTAGAAAGAACGAACTCTACCTTCTCCTCTCCTATGTCAAACGCAAGTCTAGCATTCTTGCAATCGACTATGCAACCGGAAGTTGCAAGAAACGGTCTTCCGAGTATGATCGGGACCGGACTATCTGCAGGAATGTCAAGCACAACAAAATCAATGGGAACAAAGAATTTACCTAGCTTGACCGGGACGTCTTGTACAATACCGACGGGACGAGTTATGGATCGATCCGCCATGTACAACGTCATCTTCACCGGTTTAGGGTCGCCTAAACCGATCTTCCTACATAATGCAAGTGGTATGATGCTCACACTTGCTCCCAAGTCACATAATGCATCATATGTAACATCTCCCACTCCTATGGGAATGCAAAATGACCCCGGATCCCTTAGCTTTGGGGGCATCTTCTCCTTCATGGTCTTGATGAGATCCGAAGAATCCGAACTCATCTTAACCTCTCCAAAATCCTATAACTTTCTCTTGTTAGAGAGGATATCCTTTAAGAACTTGCCATAAGCCGGCATACCTACAATTGCATCAATGAAAGGTATATTAATATGCAACTTGCTCATGAGTTCAATAAACTTACCAAATTGTTTAGCTAGACGCGCTCTTGCTCTAGATTGAGGGAATGGTAGGGAAGGTTTGTAAGCTGGAGGAGGAACGTAGACATCTTCCTTCTCCTTCACCTTTTCTTTTTCTTTCTCAACGGGGACTTCTACAAACTTAGGCTGCGGATCGGTGGTAGTCACTCCGCTCCTAGTTGTGATTGCCATCACCCTTCCCTTTGGGTTATCCTCCGTTTTTCCTGGAAGTTTCCCTTGATTCCTAGGAACTTCCTCCGCATGAGTAAACATTTGGTTTTCTAAAACCTTTTGGGCTTTATCAACCTTAGTTATGTGATCATGAACCTTGATGATGCGAGTCTCTAACCCTTGAAGCTTTCCCAAAATCGTCTCCAACATGGGATCGGGCTTCTCCTTCCCCGAAGTGCTTCCACCATTAGATGTTTGCCCCTGGCTTTTCAAAGGAGTGGAAGAAGAAGAAGGTGGGGTTAGTGAATTTGAATTGGAAGGATAAGAGTTACCGGAGTTTTGTTGATTGGAGCGCCAATTGTTGTTGTTTGAACCCCTATTGTTGTTCCAATTGTTGTTCCGGTTGTTGTTGTCGCCGTTCCAATTACTCCGGTTATTGTTCCGGTTATTGTTGCGGTTTGTATTCTCACCACTGTTGTTGTTGTTTCCCAAGTAGCCAACATCCTTTCCGTTTTGCTTTTGGAAGTTGGTCTTGATAGCTTCCTTCAACTCTTTAATCTCATTGTTGAGAGAAAAGATTTGAGATTGAGCTTCATGTGTGAGCTTTGCTCCTTGCTCTACACGATTCCCCTCAACTTTCCGGTGAGAATACTTCTCTATGACCCTTGCTTGCTTCTCAATGAAATCCCAAGCGTCATCTTCCCTCATGTCCATGAATGTACCACATGAGAGGGATTGGAGCTTGAATTGTGTCTCCACATCTAGCCCCTTATAGTATATCTCCAACAATGCAAGCTTGGATATGCTATGATGAGGGCAATCCAATAGCAAATCCTGAAATCTTTCCCAAGATTGAAACAAACTTTCGTTAGATCTCATGGAAAATGCATTAATCTTACCTCTTAGCTCCACCGTTTTGGATGGCGGAAAGAACTTAGTGAGGAACTCCGCGGAAAGATCCTCCCATGTCTCAAGCTTTCCACTTGGAAGAGCTTGATAACAAGACAATGCTTTCCCCTTCAAGGAGAAGAAGAAAGGCTTGAGTTTGTAGCTGTTGGTAGTTGCGTTCTTAGGCTTCATTGTCTCCATCATAATCTCAAAGTTTTGTAGATGTTGGTGTGAAGATTCAGCACTTGTTCCACCAAATTGATTTTGGCGAACAATGGTAATAACTTGAGGGTTGAAGCTAAACCCTTGTACATCATCAGCATCAAAGTTCACACCTACACGGCGTGGTTGCTGCGTTGGATCCATCCTTTGGCCAAGAGTTCTTGGCTCTTCTTCCACACGTTCGACCCTTGTATTCGCATTCCTAGGTGGAACACGGCGATTTGCAGCTGGCCGTGGAAAGAATGGATTCACATTGATCGTGGGATCAATTTCCTCTAACGGTGGCATGGAGGAGTCGCTATCCTCATTGGATGAGTTGGCTCTAACCGATCTTCCCGGTCTCCTCCTTTTCTTTTTCTCCTTAAGGTTGTTTATCTCCAACCTCATTTGGAACATCATGTCCGATAGATCATCAACCTTTGATTGATGACGATCCATCTCTTCCCTACGAGTTTTCTCACTCCATTGGAGTTGAGCTTCCTTTTCCGCTAACTCCGATTGGAGATCACGTTCTCTTTCTTCAGCCATTTGTTTCTCCTTACGCTTTCTCCTTAAAGTCCTCTCAAGCTCTTGATCAAGAGGTAAGAGGTCTTCGGTGTTCCTAGACTTGCGCATACACTCGAAGAGATATCAAATAACAAGGGAGAAGCTCCCAAGCTTGACAACCAATAACCGAATTCGGCCTAGACCAAATCCCCGGCAACGGCGCCAAAAACTTGTTCGCCACTTAGCGTGCGTGCAAATAAGATTTAAATTTATAAAACTAGAATCAAGCAAGCGAACCCGCAGTGTACGGATCGATATAGTTGAGCAAGAATTCCAAAGTATCGAACACAGGGATTTGGGGGGTTAAATCCAGTTATAGAATTGTCAAGCGAGTAAATGTGTGAGCTTTCGTAAATATTGGGAAAACAACAATCCTAAAGATCCAGGAATCCAGTTGTGGCAATCGATTCAAGATATAATACAGATATAAGGACAGAGTTAAGGTATGCAAAGGTATACGAATGTAAGGTAATCGTACGGTGAAGTTCCAAAAACCTTATATGACTCACCTAAAAGACACTCTCTATAAAGGTTGTTGAGGCTTCAATATAGAAAGGTTCTAAAGGTAAGAATTAATGTCAAATACCCAAACTTGTAATCCGAGGATCAAGACTAACTAAACCGATTAAGGTTGTGACACTCAGAATCGAGGTAGAGGTTGTTGAGGCTTCACTACCACCTAGAAAAGGGTAAGCCAAGACTAAGTTAAAGCAAATCTTTAACTTTGGATTAAAGTAAAAGCAAGTTCGTAAACTGACACAAAATTACGGGTAGTTCTTGAGTTCCACGGCCGTGGAAGCTCAAGAACAGACCGTGGATTAGGTTCGTCGGCGATTCTCTCTAACTCTCAGGGTCCAATCTGTTTACGATCGATCTATCATCATTTAAGCCGCAACTATCAACCCTTCACCTTAGAATTGCTAAAGGGTTTTAGCCAACAACAGTCATATTGATATCAATTTCAAGGTTTAAAAGAATGAAAGATGAAAACTTCCGAAAACCTTCAATAACTCTCAAGTCAATCTCAAATCCACAATTCAAGAACAATAACGTCAATAGATTTGGAATAATGCAAACAATCACAATTTTAGATAAGAACGAAGAACGGGATGTCAATCCGTCTTCAAATCAAACCTAAATAAGAAGCGAAATCTTCTTACGAACAATCTTCCGAATCTTCAACTCTTCCGTCAATCCGGAAATCTCAATAGCAAAGCGCAAATCTCTCAATCACAATCTCCGCCAAAATGCAAAATTAGGGCAAATTCAAGTGTAAGCGAAAGTGCGTCTAAGCGTAAGCAAAGGTGACGGAATCTCTCTTCCTCCGTCCTTTTATAGTGTAAGATAAAATATAAGCCCGGCCCAATTGCGTAGAAGATCGTGGCTTATTATATTGCGTAAAAGATCGCCAAGATCACGGTCGTGGAAGGGTTCCACGCCCGTAATTTAGAGCGTGGAAGTTGGTCACGGTTTGACACAACCCTCCACGGCCGTGTAAGTTGCTGGAATGGATCACGCCTCTCTTGCCATGTTCCACGGCCGTGGACTAGAACGTGGAATGTAGTACGGCCGTATTTTAGAGCGTGGTTTAGGGCTAGTTCGTGATTTTCCTTAGTCTCGTGCCATTCTTCAAGTTAGTACCATCCTTAGCTCCTACAGATGTCCTCAATCCTTGGACATACTCAATCAAACTCCATTCTCGCTCAATCCGTTCGGAAATAGCTCTTAATTGCCTACAATCAACATAAAGCTTGTGTAGATCTCTATATCGACAATATAGACAAACTAGCTCACAAATGCATCAATGCTTAATCAATGACTATCAAAATGGATGAAATACACTTAGAAAATGTGCCTAAAATATCACAATATTTCATGCTAACAATGCATGAGTTGAGAATACATAGAAAGGCTTTGGGTTATACTATTGATAATCTTGTTGGTGTTAAGCCTTCTCTTTGCATGCATAAGATACTAATGGATGATGATCATAAGCCATCATGGGAACCTTAAAGACGGTTAAATTCGATCATGAAAGAGGATATGAAGAAAGAAATTCTTAAGTTTCTTGATGCATGTATCATATTTCCAAAATCGGATAGCAAATGAGTGAGTCCGGTGCATGTAGTTTCCAAGAAAGGTGAGATGACCATTGTAACCAACAAGAACAACGAGTTGATTCTCATATGGACCGTTACAGGCTGGAGAATGTGCATTGACTATCGAAGATTGAATTTTGCAACGAGAAAGGACCATTTTCCTCTTCCATTCATTGATCAAATGCTTGAATAGTTAGAACAACACTCCTATTTTTGCTATTTAGATGATTATAGTGGATTCTTTTGGATTCCTATCCATCCGGATGATCAAGAGAAGACCACTTTCACTTGTCCATGATGGACATTCGCTTATAGGAGGATGTCATTCGGATTATGTAACACACCCGCCACTTTTCAGCGTTGTATGATGGCTATCTTCTCCAAGTATATTGATAGGTGATGGAATCACTATCATTTAGGCTAGTTTTTAGAGTCTTTTTTTTGCATTAGTGTCGGTTTATGCTACTAACTCCGTGGTCCAGAAGAAGAAGATCAAAAGAAGCTAAGGAAGGAGTTATAAGCACTTAGGAGTGAAGATCGATCAAGAAGCAAAAGTTTATGTTGCTCCACCGCCCCCGCGGGTCCTTGTAGCCGCCCCTGCGGTGACTTGCCTTAACGAGACGAAGACCAGCTCCCCTGCGCCTCCCACTGCGCCCTGCCTGCGCCTCGCCTTGGGAGCTGGAAGGTGAAGAGTCTGTGTCACCGCCCCTGCGTTGGCCTTAAGGCGCCCCTGCGCCTTGACATCAGAAACGTCAGGAAGGCGAAAGGTCAGACATTGAAGTGCATTAAAGATCCGCACCAGCGGAGTTGTGTAGCCGCCCCAGCGGTTCTGAAGAAGATCAACCGATTCTGCCCAAACCGCCCCTGCGGGTCCTGAAGGCCGCCCCTGCGGTTTAACGCCAGAAGCTTTACTCCGGCTGTTTACACCACCTTTATGACATTAAAGGTGGCTGTTTTAGGCCGGCTATTTACTCCTAATTAAGTGTCTTTTGTAGTATAAATAGTCCATGGCTGATTGCTAGAATTATCCATGCTTTTCCTCACGAAATCCATTTTAGACTTGAGTTTTTCCATTGTAATGAGTTGCTAACTCCCTTGCTACATTGGGTTGGTTTGAAGCTGCTTTGTTACTTTGGTTGTAAGTTCTTTTAATATAAGTTTTTATTCAGTAATGCTTTGTATTTCCTTGATCTCCATTGTTTAATTGCATGTTAACTATTACTTGAGATTGATCACCTTAGGTTCTAAAGTGCATGTAAACAACTTGGATTAATAGGTTCCGGGTTCGAGTCTTTAATCTAGTAGCAACTTTAAGTAATAACGGGTTGTAATTACTTAAAGAAAAGGAACACAAATATAAAGATAAGTTTAAGGGTTTTAATCTTCTCTTTATATCCCTTAGTCTTTGTTTGAATGCTAACTTGTTATTTGTTCTTATAGGTTTACGGAACTTTAATAGGTTAAGTTGTGTTGATGCCGGTTGGCTCAACACATATGTATGATCGAGACGGGAGATTACTTAAAAACTTGTAAAAGGAATGCATCAAAGTAGCAATTGCATGCTTAGAATCAACCTAGTGTAGATTCATCCATTATTGTCTTATTTGTCGCATTAATCGTTTTCATAAGTTTTTGTGCATCAATTCAACCAAACACCCCCCCCCCCTTTGTGTCACTTGTCATTATAATTGATAATTACATCTAAAACACCTTAACTCTCTTGGGTTCGACCCTTACTTAATCACTATACTTGTTCTTAGTGCTAAGTCGGGATTTACTTTTGATTGGGTATAGACGACCATAGAAATACCATCGGTCAAATTTTGGCACCGTTGCCGGGGAGTTTTTGTGTTTTATTGTTATTATTGATTATTGGTTTGAACCATTTTTATGGTTCAAACCCGTGCTACTAATTCCGGCTTTGCTTCTTTTGATCCAGAAATTGAGAGGACGCACATCCGGCAATGAAGACAGACAACAACAAATACAACAAGAGATGGCTGACCGTACTCTTCGTCAACTTACGCAGCCCACTTTGGCTCAAAACCCTCTTGCGGTCGCTATACCGGCACTAGGGGAAGGAGTCAACTTCGAGCTCAAACCGGGCCTCATTCACTTGCTTCCATCCTTCCATGGGCTAAGTGGTGAATACCCCATCAAGCACCTTGGGAAGTTCCACACCGTTTACATGAGCATGAAGCCGGCCAACATTACCGAAGAACAGATCAAGATGAGGGCATTCGGCTTCACACTCAAGGACTCGGCGGATGATTCCTATTACCACCTTCCATCCGGAAGTATTGACACTTGGGAGAACCTTCACAAAGCGTTCTTGGAGAAATACTTTCCAGCTAAAAAGGCCAATAGCTTGAAGAAAGCTATAAGCAACATCGAGCAAGAGGCAACCGAAACTCTCTACGAGTACTTCGAAAGGTTTGCACGCCTCCGATCCAGCTGTCCTTTCCACGGATATTCAACTCAAGATCTAGTCTTGTACTTGTACAATGGCTTGCTAGACAATGAAAGGAGGATCGTCGATGCGGCTTGCGGAGGTAATATTCTTAACTCTACTCCTGATCTTGCTTTGGAAAAGATACAGGAGCTAGCGGAAGGAACTCGGAACTTTGGAAGGACCCCGGCTAAGAAAGGAGTTCATGTTGTGAGTTCCGGGAAGAGTGAGATTTCCACCGAACTAGCGGAATTGAAGGAAATGGTGAAGAGGCTAACACTTATGGGAACACCGCAACAGCTCAAAGCTTGCGGAGTTTGTGTTGACCCGTATCATCCCACGGACATGTGTCCACAAGTTCAAGATGACGATGCTGAAGTGAACGCAATGGGTTATGGACAACCACAACAGCAAAGACCTAGGAACGATCCCTATGCACAGAATTTCATACCAAAGTGGCGTGACCAACAGAATTTTCGTTGGAGGGATCAACAAAACCAACAACAGCAGACCTGCCAAGGTAAGTATCACTCAATTGAAGATATGTTGCAAGTTTTGACTAAACATTTTGCTACTTATGTCCAAACAACAGAATCAAGCATCAAGAACCTTGAGAAGCAGGTTGGTCAAATGGCGGAAGCCATTACAAGAATTGAAACTAGGGCCTCCGTAGGATTACCGTCGCAAACGGTTATAAACCCAAAAGGCATGCAGGAAGATGTTCAAACATAGAGGAAGAGTCCTTACGTCGAGCCAACGACGTAAAACAAAGGCGCTAATTTGGGAGGCAACCCGAAGGAATAAGAAGAGGAGGTTTTGTCAAGAAAACCGCCCCTGCGGCTCTAAAAACCCGCCCCTGCGGCGACAACCCTGGCCAGCGCCACCCCCGGCGCTGGGCCTGCGTCTGCTCACGTAGGTCACCGCCCCCGCGGTGCCAACCCTACGCCCCTGCGGCGGCCACCCTTGACACGCACCCTCAGCTCCGCCCCCGGCGCTGAGTCTGCGTGCCCCTTCTCTCTTGTCACCGCCCCCGCGGCGACACACACCGCCCCTGCGGTACAGTTAAGGAAAGAAAAAAAAATACACTTCCCAAAAATAATCTACATCTACCACCTTCTCCACTCCCTCTCCATTCACTCTGCAAAACCTAGCCGCCTCATCCCCCTACGCCCTTGCGCCCTCCAGCAACTCATCATCACCACCTCATCGCGCCCCTGCGCCACCTCTGGCAACCTAGTGGCGCCACCCCCTTACCAACACGAACAACCTCCACCCTTCCACTCTCGCTCGACTGCTCCACCTCCGGCGACAGCTGCAGCAACCAAAGAAAGCGCCGGAAAAGACCCATCGCCACCACCTTCGTCGAAACGACCAAATTGCCTTCTGCTCTTCGCCCGCACCTGCGCCTACAAGCTCCCGCCCCTGTGTCTGTTGCAGCCGCCCCTGCGGATATTACGACAGAAGGTTCGTCTTTTGATCAAATTTCTGAACTTTCTAACTCTCTTACTTGATCAATTGCAAGAGATGGAACCACAAAGGAAATACAAGTTGACGGAAGGTGAGAAGGATCGGTATAGGATTGCTCAAAGCCGGGAGGTCCATGCAACCCGGTTCCTCGATGTTTCCACCTTGGAAAATCTAGGGATGTTGGAGAGTATGCAGGAATTTCTAAACAATGTCGGGTTGGGTGATTTTCTGATAAAGACCGCTCCAACACACCCCGACCTCAGCAGACAATTTATAGCAACATTCAAAATGGAGACAGTAGACCAAATGTGTGTTGGCTATCATTCAAGTACAACAAGAGGAAGTACACATTGGATTACACCCAAATATCGGAGGCTTTAGGGGTGACCATAGCAGCTTCCGATGACTGGTGGGAACCCATTCCGACGCCTGATTTGCTTGAGTTTTGGCAGGCCGCCACTAGGTTGGAGTTCCATGCAGGAGGTGAGTACTCCAACAAATTTACTCACCCTTGCTTGAGGCTCATATCAAAGGTCTTCATGAGTGTCTTTTGTGGACACAAGGAGGAGAATAAGGTCGCTCTCAAGGACCTTCCATTGTTATATGCTTGCCTCTCCACGAATGATTGGGTGCCGGATTGGGCATATCTCTTTCTTACCGCTCTTAAACGGATTAGGAAGAATGAGCCTCGTGACATCGTGGGAGGAGGTATCATTTCATTACTAGCTGCGCGGGTTATGGATCTTCCTCCATTGGAAGAGGGTTTGGAGGCACCCTTATACAATGAAGGGTTATTGAGGAGGTGCAGGCTCCTCAGGAGAGACGGGGAGCATCGGTTCTGGATCTCCCTTGTAGATGGGAGTCACATCACATATCTTCCCCGACGACTCCCATTGGGAGAAGAGCTCTCCGACCTATATGTACCGGCTGACCCTGTCCCTCCAATATGGCCTCAGGTTGATATTGTTGGGAGGTACGCATCCGGCTCTAGCAGGGCCCACACCACTGATGAGGAGATGCCAACGGCGGGACACGACAGTCAGACCATGGAGAGTCTGCAGGCTCAGATGGCTGCTTTGACTACACAGCACCAGGCATGGCAGACCGAGTATCAGCGGTCCATGCTTGAGCAGTAGCAGGCGTGGCAGTCCAGCTTCGCCTCTTCCATGACCACTCACTTTGACCGCCGTCAAGATGCTTGGCAGGCGGCTCATCAGCAGCAGTTGGAGACTCAGCAGCTAGCTTGGCAAGCTAGCTATGAGACTTCATTTAGAGAGAGGATGGAGGCTCAAGAGGACCGGATTGACACCCTTCACCGCCGCCAAGAGCCCTTCTTCCGCCACTTCCCTTACCCGCCAGAGGAGGGTCCTGGTGGTCCATCTGGACCACCCCAGTAAGGGGTACATTTCTTTCCCTTCTCCCACATTTATCTTTGACTCATTTCCACTTTGAGGACAAAGTGCACTTCAAGTATGGGGGAGGGATATATATCATTGCTTGTACATTTCATTTGGTTGTTTTGTTGCATTGATTTTTGCATTGTTGAATTCAGTTTCATTTGAAAAAAAAAAAGAAGAAGACCAGCTCCTTGGCAAGATGAAAAAAGGCATGAAAATCCTTGGATAAACCGAAAACCCAAAAGGGCGGTTTAGGTAAAAAGAAGTTAGTCCGACCAACCTTAGGTTGGTGCAAAATTGGACTTGAGGGATGTGAGTTTAAGTAAGAAAAGAAGAAGAGTGGCAAGGTGAAAACCCGAAAGGTCGCCTTGGCAAGATGAGTGACACCGAGTGTAGGTTTCCCTTCCAGCGTTTTGGCGACATAAGAAGGGGAGTCATAAGGAGGTTGTCCGGGTAGGCCACTCTTGGAGCGATAAGGAGGGTAGTATCTCTTTTTCTCACATTTCCTCTCTATTCCTTCTTTCTTTCTTGGTTTTTCTTGTTTTCCATTATTTTTCTTTCTTTCCCTTGCTTCCTGAGACCCTGAGTCCAATGGCTATCATTTGTTTTACTCGGGACGAGTAAAAGGTCTAATTATGGGGGAGTTTGATAGGTGATGGAATCACTATCATTTAGGGTAGTTTTTAGAGTCTTTTTATTGCATTAGTGTCGGTTTATGCTACTAACTCCTTTGTCCAGAAGAAGAAGATCAAAAGAAGCTAAGGAAGGAGTTATAAGCACTTAGGAGTGAAGATCGATCAAGAAGCAAAAGTTTATGTTACTCCACCGCCCCCGCGGGTCCTTGCAGCCGCCCTTGTGGTGACTTGCCTTGACGAGACGAAGACCAGCTCCCTTGCGCCTCCCACTGCGCCCTACCTGCGCCTCGCCTTGGGAGCTGGAAGGTGAAGAGTCTGTGTCACCGCCCCTGCGTTGGCCTTAAGGCGCCCCTGTGCCTTGACATCAGAAACGTCAGGAAGGCGAAAGGTCAGACATTGAAGTGCATTAAAGATCTGCCCCAGCGGAGTTGTGTAGCCGCCCCAGCGGTTCTGAAAAAGATCAACCGATTTTGCCTAAACCGCCCCTGCGGGTCCTGAAGGCCGCCCCTGCGGTTTAATGCCAGAAGCTTTAGTCTGGTTGTTTACACCACCTTTATGGCATTAAAGGTGGCTGTTTTAGGCCGACTATTTACTCCTAATTAAGTGTCTTTTGTAGTATAAATAGTCCATGGCTGATTGCTAGGATTATCCATGCTTTTCCTCACGAAATCCATTTTAGACTTGAGTTTTTCCATTGTAATGAGTTGCTAACTCCCTTGCTACATTGGGTTGGTTTGAGGTTGCTTTGTTACTTTGGTTGTAAGTTCTTTTAATATAAGTTTTTATTCAGTAATGCTTTGTGTTTCCTTGATCTCCATTGTTTAATTGCATGTTAACTATTACTTGAGATTGATCACCTTATGTTCTAAAGTGCATGTAAATAACTAGGATTAATAGGTTCCGGGTTCGGGTCTTTAATCTAGTAGCAACTTTAAGTAATAACGGGTTGTAATTACTTAAAGAAAAGGAACACAAATATAAAGATAAGTTTAACGGTTTTAATCTTCTCTTTATATCCCTTAGTCTTTGTTTGAATGCTAACTTGTTATTTGTTCTTGTAGGTTTACGGAACTTTAATAGGTTAAGTTGTGTTGATGCCGGTTGGCTCAACACATATGTATGATCGAGACGGGAGATTACTTAAAAACTTGTAAAAGGAATGCACCAAAGTAGCAATTGCATGCTTAGAATCAACCTAGTGTAGATTCATCAATTATTGTCTTATTTGTCGCATTAATCGTTTTCATAAGTTTTTGTGCATCAATTCAACCAAACCCCCCCCCCCCTTTGTGTCACTTGTCAGTATAATCGATAATTGCATCTAAAACACCTTAACTCTCTTGGGTTCGACCCTTACTTAATCACTTTACTTGTTCTTAGTGCTAAGTCAGGATTTACTTTTGATTGGGTATAGACAACCATAGAAATACCATCGGTCATATATTGAGAAGATCATGGAGGTATTCATGGATGATTTTTAGGTATATGGTTCCTCTTTTGATAACTGTTTGGCACACCTTTCTCTAGTGTTACAACGTTGTGAAGACACTAATCTCGTTTTAAATTGGGAGAAGTGTCACTTCATGGTTAGCGAAGGAATTGGTCTAGGACACATCGTTTCCAACCGAGGTATAGAGGTCGATCGAGCTAAGATCGAGACTATTGAAAAACTTCCTCTACCTTGTTTTGTTAAAGGTGTGCGGAGTTTTCTTGGGCATGCTGGTTTCTACAAGAGGTTCATCAAGAATTTCTTTAAGATTTCTAAACCGCATACTAATCTTTTGAATAAGGATGTTGTTTTGAGTTCTTGTAGGAATGACTTGATGCATTTTACAAGATAAAGGAAGCATTGATCACCGCTCTCATCATTCAACCTCCTGATTGGACCTTGCCCTTTGAGATCATGTGTGATGCTAGTGATGTATCCGTAGGAGTGGTACTTGGACAAAAGAAACATGGTCGGACCAACACCATTTATTATGCTAGCAAGACGCTAGATGGGGCTCAGCTGAATTACGCCACCACCGAAAAAGGAGCTCTTGGCAGTTGTCTTCGCATTTGAGAAGTTCTGTTCTTACTTGGTGGGAGCAAAAGTTATTGTTTATACTGACCATGCAGCTATTCGATACTTGCTAGTTAAGAAGGATGCAAAGCCACGTCTTATTCGTTGGATTCTCTTGCTTCAAGAGTTTGACTTGGATATTCGTGATAAGAAGGGATCCGAGAATTCGGTAGCGGATCACCTTAGCTTGCTGCCACCTAGCTCACCCAAAAGGGACGATCTCCCATTTATGATTCATTTCCCGATGAGCAATTCCATTTGGTGGAACATTGGCTTCACTAAATTTCTGATGGTAAAGAGCCTTGGTATGCTGATATTATTAATTATCTTATTTATCAAGAAGTACCTCCGGGATTGACATACGCTCAAAGGAAGAAGTTCTTCAAGGATGTATGTCACTACTATTGGAACGAGCCTCTACTTTTCAAGAGAGGACCGGATGGGATGCTTCGACGGTGCGTTCCAAAGGACGAGGCTACAAGTGTCATACGGCATTGCCACTCACATCCTTGTGGAGGACATGCTAGTGCTTACAAAACGTGCGCTAAGGTATTACGTTTCGGTTTCTTTTGGCCTTCATTATTTAAGGATGTGCAAACGTTTGTTGCTTCTTGTGATGCATGCCAAAGAACAGGAAATATATCTAGGCGGAACGAGATGCCACTTAACAATATTCAGGAAGTCGAGATCTCGATGTGTGGGGAGTTGATTTTATGGGACCTTTCCCATCATCTGCAGGAAACCGCTACATTCTCTTAGCTATTGATTACGTCTCTAAATGGGTAGAATCCATTGCTTCTCCCACTAATGACGCCATGGTGGTTGTGAAGTTCTTCAATAGGACTATCGTTCCACGCTTTGGAACACCTCGAGTCATCATCAGCGACGGAGGAACACATTTTACAGCCCGGAAGTTCCAGGCACTTCTATCGACGTATGGGGTAACCCACAAGGTAGCAACCCCTTATCATCCTCAAACTAGTGGACAGGTGGAGGTCTCCAATAGGGAAATCGAGGCAATTTTGGATAAGACCATCTCAAGAACAAGGAAGTATTGGTCCATGAAGTTGGACGATTGTCTTTAGGCGTACAGGTTCGCATTCAAGACTCCCATAGGTACCACCCCTTTCAATTTGGTATATGGGAAGTCTTATCATCTTCCCGTTGAGTTGGAGCATAAGGCATATTGGGCGATCAAATGGCTCAATTTCGATCTCAAGGAAGCTAGAGAGAAGAGGCTTTTGGATATCAATGAGTTAGAAGAGTTGTGCTTGAATGCATATGAGAATGCCAATATCTACAAAGAAAGAACTAAGAAATTGCATGACAAGCACATCATCCCTAAGGAGCTCAAAGAAGGGTTTCTTGTTCTACTCTTCAACTCCCGTCTCCTCCTCTTTCCAGATAAGTTGAAATCTAGATGGACAGGATCTTACATTGTGAAAAATGTTTGTCCTCATGGTGCAGTTGAAGTATGTGAAGCTAGTGGAAACTTTAAGGTCAACGGTCATAGGCTAAAGAAGTATCAACCTGAAGTTCCAGCTGAGGAGATTGCACCTTTACATCTTCTTTGAGAGTGACGTACAGTCCAGCTAGCGACCTTAAACCAAACGCTTCTTGGGAGGCAACCCAAGGTATTGCTTTCTTGTCCCTTTTCTAGTCTAGTTTAGATAGTTTGCTTCGTGTTTGTGTGTCCTCTTAGACAGGAATTAGGTGTTACCCAAGGAGAAGAAAAACAACTCAGGAAACACATGAATGGATTTATAACACCCCAAATTCTGAGAAATCGGGGAGCTACTGGTTAGGACCTCACAATGGGTCCCGGCCATAGTTTGACAACAATTTTACTAGGATCTTACAACAAGACACAAAAGTATTTAAAATATTTGAAAACTTTAAACAAATATATACATGGAGAATATGTATCAGCCTTACAAGAAAAGATACTAAAACGACGCATATGAAGAACAGAAGACATCCCCGTCCCCAACTAAATGAGTACGTGGACCCGGATGACCATTCCCTCCGGATCTCTCTACAACTGTCTTAACGTGCAAGGCATCTAGAAGCGGTATAAAACCGTTAGCTAACATTCTATGCATAAGTATAAAGGTAAAAGCACAAACACACAACATACACAATCAACATACAACACTCAATCCTTTTATTATCTTTAATTAGGTGATAGGTTATTACTAATGATACTTACTTTGTGACACGAGGGATTCCCAAACCTCGCCCCTGTCCCCGTTTACCAACGAGGAATGGTACTAATGCATCTGACCGTCTACCTGACTGGGCTGGTCGCAGGGAACCTCCTAGACTCTCACAAGAGCTAGGCAGATGATGTCACGACCCGTTATCATACACTTGGGTCAATTACATAATATAATATAGTCGGCATAATCCGGTTTCGTTGTTTATCATAACTAACAAACACCACTCATACACATTACACTGATACAAGAAACCAGCTAAGTAAGTCCGTGGACTTACCAGTCTCCAAGTGCAATCGATCAGCACACTCTCAAGTTCCCTTCGGGAAAACGCACAACGCCTGTTCAAGACAAGGCACACGAATCAAACAATGCTCTAGTCAACTAGAAGTCCTTAGACTTCTAGGCTCAACATCCTCACAAGAACATAAACGCATAAGATGGATCGACACTTAAAACCTAACACAACCCTTCTAAACTAAACTATACTTATACCCAACTTCGGAACATCCTAAATCTGGATTAACCCAACGGATCGCTCTCGACTTTTACTACATGCTCCTATACATATCCCTCAACAACATATCCAAAAATCACGTCCGACAGAGGTCAATAACCCCTCCAAATTTACCTCACAAAACTGCATCACAAACAGTTTTTCTAACACCTAGAATATATCAGCATAACCTAAAAACTGCATGCGGAACCAACTTTGGAGACTCATATCTCCTTAACTATATCTCGGAATATTCTCAAATTTCAGTATGTTATACTATATAATACCAACTACAACATATCCAAAAATCAGCACTAAAGGATGAGTCTAACTTACCCAAATCTGGGTCACAAAACTGTATCGACATGCAGTTTTCCACACTTAGGAAATTCAGCAAACACTTAACGAACAACACACTGTCTTATCTTTGAAAAATCATAACTCCTAAACCGTTTGCTGGATTTATCCTAAATTTTGATATGTTCTACTATAAAATCTTATCTATAATATATCCAAAATTCAGCAGCAAAGGAGATCAAAAGCCTAATCAAAACCATCTCACAAAACTGCCTCACATGCTGTTTTTCTCAACACTCAGCACACTTATAAAAACTGCATGAGGAGTCAACTTTGCAACATCATAACTCTCAACCCGTAAATCCGATTCTTCCCAAATTTTAGTATGATCTACTATGTACTACTGACTACAACATATACAAAATTCAGCAACAACGAATGAGATTAGCATACCTAAATCTGGCCCTGAAGTTGGAAACTTCAGAAACAGTAAAACGATTTAACTATTTCTCCTTGGTCGACCTGAGTGAGTTAAGGACAGATTTTGTAGCATCTATTAGCTCATAAGTATGGAGGGAAAGGTAACCAAAAGAGGTTTGGGTCTTACTCGATTCTAAGGTTCGATCATTGGAGGTTGCGGCTACTTGACTCCTCCTGTTGGTTTAGTGATTGCTTGCGTGCAGAGAATGATGCAGCAGTTGGGCGTCCATCCGGCACAGAGGATAGGAGTGTGAGTGCTCAAACACATGACAGAATAAGGAGATGAAAGGAGAGATGGAAGCTTGGCCATACCCGTAGGGACCGGAGGAAACTCGAACGATCTAAGCAGCGATAAAGGGCAATATGTTGGTACCGACTCTCCCACTGTGTGTGCAGCAGCAACTCCTGGAGCAGCGTGAATGGGGACTGGGACAAGAGGCAGCAGCATTGCACAGTCCTCTCTTCTGGCGTGAAACTGGGGACTGGGACAAGAGGCAACAGCGTTGCACCGTCCTCTCTTCTGGCGTGAAATTGGGGTTGTTTCAGCTGTTTATTTGCCTCATTTATTCACTGTTGTTACGTGATATAAGGAAGGGGAAGATCTGGTTCTTACAACGTGGAAGATAGGCAGCATCTGATGGAGTTCTAGGATGGAATCAACACTCTTCTGGGTTGTCGCAAGCCTCATTAAGCAGTTGAGTGTGTGGGTTGCTGAAGGTGTGATTGTTGGGCCTCTTGGGTTGCTTTGATCCGTCAACAAGGGTTAAGGCAAGGCTGGCAATTGCAATCTAAATAATCAAATAATGGGCTGAAACAAGGCAAGAAATAAGTGGGCTGAAAGTTTGTCAAAACTTGTCAAAACCTCGTCATGGCTTTGTCAGGCCCACGCATGACCTTGTAACAAAGTTGTCGGGCTTCGTCATGACCTCGTCTCAACTTTGTCATGGTCTCGTCACAGCTTTGTCACGGTCTCGTCGCAAGTCGTCAATAAGAGCCGATCAAAAGAATTAGGGTTTGATATAATTCTATCATTTTATGTGAATTAAATTCTACATAAAATGATAAAATTTGTGGAGGAAGAAATACTAGATTGAATGGGAAACCGTCAATGGCTCGAAATCCAATTTGATTCGGAATTAAACGGAATAAAAATTCCGGATTTTACAGGATGGATGTTCAAGAATTTGAGAGAAACGAAATTTGACTAGGACACATCTCGGATGTTGTCAAGGCATCTCGACCGAGATGAGTTCGCTCAACCGAGATGATGTTATTTGAGAATCACCTCGTTCCGGAACCTCGGTCACACAACCATCTCGGCCAAGATGAACTAAAATTCTACGAGGGGTATAAAAGGAGATCGATTTTCTCCCTCTTCCTCTACCCTAAATCGTCGGGAGAATCAAGGCAAAAGGATTTCAAGTATCATACCTCGCTCAAATCCACCACACACTGCAGATTTTCGGGTGTTTCGTTCGAAACCCTACTCATCCGGTTTCGGTTTGATTTTGCTCCGATTTGTGGTTGTTTGTTACTGCTTGTTGTTAGAAACTGCTTAAGTACCCCTTAGAAGCATTTGGTAGTGAGATTTGGGGGAAATAGTTACATATTTGAGGTCTCGATCAAAGCAGCCTTTCGCCTCGGTCCAACGAAGAACATCTCGGCCGAAATACAGTACGATCCAACCGAGGTAACCTGTAGTTATGGAGAATTTGAGACGTTTCGATCGTCAATTGGCTCTCAGAGACCGTCCTAGTGGTTCTCGACAGTCTTCACCTTCTCTTCCCCCACAGCCATAGATCTCGGTGATCCATGAGAGGTGATAGCATGTATTATAGTCTATATTTTGGGATTGGCTTAGACGTTTTATCTTCATAAATCTGCATGTATGGATGTATATTCTTCGGTTATATTGTTGTTTTGTCTACCTTTGCGGGAATCGATGTCTACACCTAGTTTCATTGTAATTGTAGGTAAAATAGCACATTTTGGACTAAAATAGAGCAAAGGAAGCTAAGGAGTCATTGGAGCTACATTCTGGAGCTTTGAGAAGATCTCCATCAAGCATGGAAATGATTTAGAAGATTTATTTTGGACCAGATTTGAGATGATTTACGTTCAGTTGAGATTCACCTCGGTCAGCTATAGTACCACCTCGACCGAGGTGATCTTGAGGAGCGTTGCGACCGAAGCAAACACCCTGTCGCCGGCGAGATCTTTATTTTTGGCTGAGATCATCTATTTTTGGAAGGAGGATATCTTATATTTTTTGCTGGATTTCTGGAAGAAAGATATTATTTTTGGTTGATTTATTTTAAGAGATATGGATATATTTGTAAGGAAATTATCTTTTTAAGATATTATTTTCTTTGGAAGATAATCTCCTATATAAAGGGCAGATTTTCTACAATTCAGTCATCTATGGATCACATGCTTAGGGCATCCAGCAATTGAAGGATTTTCTGGAAGTTTTGAAGGAAGAATTGAAGGAAGTTGAAGGAAGGAAGAAATCATAGTTGGAGTTGGCTTTTGAAGGAGTTTGTAAGATCTTCTTAGATTACTTTTGGTTTGTTTTCTTTTCTAATTTGTGACTTGAGGAACGCTGATTTGTTACTTGTTTTATTCAGTTATTGAGACCTTTTTCTTAAGGTTTTCTTGTTCGAATATTGATTCCTTTCCTATAAATTTGATTATTGTTATCATGATGATTGTTGGCTAAGTTTCTTATGCGATTCTAGGGTGATTGGCTGAAAGTTGTGAGAAAGACGATGATAGAATGATCTTAATCCCAGCAGGACCCTGAAAGCTCAAGCCTTTACCTTAACCGTAGGACGCCTCGCTCAATCGTTGAACATCTCGGCTAGGGTGGAATCTGACTGAACGAGGTGAACCTTTTCCTGAACCCTATCTGAGTTAAGACTTTAAGTTTGTCAAATACTATCCTTATTACACATTTCTTGGTTCAACGCAAACCTAGGATGAGACTTACCAGGTGATTCCTTTGTTTGTTTACCCAAGATCATGAGTGTAGGTAATAAAGGTTTATCCTTTATTGGGGTTTCAGTGTGCCTTCATCCCATTCTTGTGAGTTAGCCTAAGACTTACCCGGTAAAGGTTGATTCTATTCCCTTGGGTGGTGTGTTTGTTTGAGGTTATAGTTTCTTTCCTTATTACCTTGAGACTTACCCGGTAATAGGAACTTCGGTTTGGGATAGTGAGCAGTGAGACTTACCCGGTAATCTATTCCCACCTTAGAAACACCTTCCCTTTGCAAACATCAGCTTTGTCCGCGTTATCCTTTGAGATCTTGAGTCGGAACCACAACTAGATGCTTTAATCCCTAGAATCCGCATTTCCTTTTAATATCATCTTTGATTGCTTTTATTCGTAGTTATTAGCAATATTTGACTACCTGATTCCGTGCTTTGTTTCACCATAGTCCCTGTGATCGACCCCCGGAATTCTTGCTTTTATTACAATTGATCCGTACACTGAGGGTTCGCATATTGTTCAAGCACACTTCTTGGGTTATAAATTTTAAAGCTTGCACACACCTTTTGGAGCGAACAAGTTTTTGGCGCCGTTGCCGGGGACTTGTCAAGACCGAGTTTGGTATCTGGTTGTCTAGCTTGGAAGCTTTTGCTTTTGCATTTGATTTTTTTTCTATGAGTTTTGTAGTTTTCAGGATTTCCAATGACTGCGAGTCACTATGAACCTGCATTTGATCCAGCCTGGATAGCAGACAAAGTGCTAGGGCGGACCATTATGAATACTTGGAAGAGAAATACGCCTTTAGTTGGTTTTACAGTGAAAGAGAAAGAAAAAAGGCTATTGAAGAGGAGCTTGCGATATGGGATGAGCTGAATGTCCCTAAAAAAGTTTATGAGCAACCTCTTGAAGATTCGCTTGAATCAATATGGGAGAAATTGATGAAGAAGGTGGAGGATCTCAAAGAAAGCTCCCTATCCTAGGCTAAGCCGAAAGAGGTGCATAAGGAAGTACTACAAGTTTCAAGCATCCCTCCAATCGAACCGGAAATTTCTCCTGAAGTTCTTGAAGAAGAGGAAGAAGTGGAAGATCTCGATCCAACTGTTGAAACTTGGGCCGAGGTTGAAGAAGGATCGGCCGAGGTTGAAGTAGGATCGGCCGAGGTGGAAGAGAATCCAGCAGAGTTGGGAAAGATTTCATGTGTGGATTATCACCCTAACATGAAACTTGTCCCAATATTTGAAGAACTTTATAAGGTACTTGCTCCTACTCCCTTTAAAGTTCTAGATTTCTTCAGGGATGCACCGAAGAGTTGAAGGTCTCTTCCGAAAGAACCTCCTAAGATCAAGATGAAACCTCCCTTCAATTTGCTGAAAGAAGATACTCCTTGGACTGAATGGAGCGAGTTAACAAGCACTTCACCGTTAAGGCAAAAAAGTGTCTTCTGTTCAAGTATGGGGTCCCTCGCAAGCTAAGGGCCTTGTACTATCCCCAAGTTGAATATGGGGAAGCTACTAGAATCCGCGAGAAGCTGATTTCCCGATCCAGTAAAGGATGGGATGCAAAACTGAGTTATGTCCCACGGAAGACTAGGAAGACCGGTAGGATTCGGGTGAGAACTAAATCATACAAGCTTGTACGTCAGAGATCCTACCATTTGCCGGTGAAATTAAGAACCAGAACCTTCTTGGAAGAGTTTTATGATGGATATGATGAGCACTCCAAGATATTCGAGGTACATTGAGTAATTCCATGGAGAAAGGTCCAGCTAGCGACCTTAAACCAAGCGCTTCTTGGGAGGAAACCCAAGGTATTGCTTTCTTTTCCCCTTTCTAGCTTAGTTTAGATAGTTTGCTTTGTGTTTTGTGCGTCCTCCTAGACAGGAATCAGGTACTCTCTAAGAAGAAATTAAAACTCAGGAGCTACATGAAAGGACTGACGTTCGAAAAGTTGAGAAAATGGAGCTTGACTGAGATACATCTCGGATGTTGTCAGAACGCCTCGACCGAGATGTTCTTCGCCAACCGATATGGTCTTATCTGGGAGCTGTTTCTTATTTCTTTATGTAGTTCAGCTATGTCCGGTGAGTACTTATTTCTTATGACTTATATTTGACCTATTGGGACAATGTGTCCCAAGTATGGGGTATTTGTATGACTAGTATGACTCTCTTGATCTTTGATTATGATCTTATTTGGCTCTATGTGCTTATTTGTCATTACATGCATACATACAGGTTTTTGTTTGAGAAAAACATCAAAAACCAGTTTCAAAAAAAAATTTAGCTCGACCGAGACGTTCTTGGCCGAACGAGGATGAACACCTCGGATGACGCTAGAACACCTCGACCGAGATGGCTTAGCTGAAAGATTTTCGAAACAATTTTGTGCTTCTTCTCTGGATATGACCTCGATGAAGATATTTGTTTACAGATTGGTTTTGAAATCTTTATATGCTCGAAAGGTTTTATGATATGTTTAAGTTGTAAAATGCTTTGTTTGAAGTTTTAGCATGTTTAATATCTTATTTTTATCAAAATTATGTTGAATTTGAAGGTTGACACCACATGATGAGTTCTATCACTTTCTTCCTGGGATGATTAAGGCAATTCATTCTCTTCACTTCTTCTTCTTGATCATGCTTAGCCCCTCATATACGTATTTGCCTCCCTTTACCTATCCGGGAATTTGGAAGCAAGTAACGAAAAGCAAGTGAAGTGAAGTTGAGATGTTGGCTGAAAGTTTTAGAAAGAAACAAATTAGGTTTGGGGAAGTCAATCATGATGATGAGTAACTCGGCACCATTCACATAGCCGGGTGTTTGTGTCTTTCCAAAGTCGGATTGAGCGATATTCCTAACGGGTCATGGTATGTGCATCAAGGGTTTGAGGCATCTCGAGAAATTGATGATTGTTGATCTCCTAGGCTTCGGTTATTGTGCACCTTTGTCCATGCATCTCAAAAAGTAAAGTAAAAAACGAAAATAAGCAAAGATTATTGGTGGAAGATGTTGTGATTCAAAGAAAGTGAAGAAAAGATCCTATTCTCGGATTCTAGCACCACATACCCTATATACATCCCACCCTTACACGTTTCTTGACCTCTTTTGGAATGCCCTTGAGACCTCGAGCTTGTTGATTGACTTGGTGGTTTAAACTGAATTATACATGATTAATTTCGACAAATATGATTTATTATGCATTCAATGATTTTATGCAAAGATGAACAGCTTCCGTATATTTATAAAATGTTTTGATCATGTCTTGATTTTATTTTCCATGAAACATTCTCTTAGAGTGATCTATGAGTGGAGCACACCACCAAAAGGTTTTGAAAGGTTTTTCATTGATCTTTATGACTTATAATCCATTCTATCTTGTATCTAAGATTTGGAACTTGATTGGGGACAAGCAAGGGACAAGTATAAGGTATTTTGATAGCATGTATTATAGTCTATATTTTGGGATTGGTTTAGACGTTTTATCTTCATATATTTGTGGATGTATATTCTTTGATTATATTTTTGTTTTGTCTACCTTTGCGAGAATCGAGGCCTACACCTAGTTTCGTTGTAATTGTAGGTAAAATGGCACGTTTTGGACTAAAATAGAGCTAAGGAAGCTAAGGAGTCATTGGAGCTACATTCTGGAGCTTTGAGAAGAACTCAGGAAGCATGAAAATGATTTAGAAGATTTATTTTGGACCATATTCGAGATAATTTACATTCAGTTGAGATTCACCTCGGTCAGCTACAGTACCACCTCGACCGAGGTGATCTTGAGGAGCGTCGCGACCGAGGCGAACACCCTGTCGCCGGCGAGATCTTTATTTTTGGCTGAGATCTTCTATTTTTGGAAGGAGGATATCTTATATTTTTTGCTGGATTTCTAGAAGGAAGATATTATATTTGGCTAATTTATTTTAAGAGATATGGATATATTTTTAAGGAAATCATCTTTTTAAGATATTATTATCTTTGGAAGATAATTCTCCTATATAAAGGGCAGATTTTCTATAATTCAGTCATCTACGGAACACATGCTTAGGGCATCCAGCAATTGAAGGATTTTCTGGAAGTTTTGAAGAAAGAATTGAAGGAAGGAAGGAATCATAGTTGGAGTTGGCTTTTGAAGGAGTTTGTAAGATCTTAGATTACTTTTAGTTTGTTGTCTTTTCTGATTTGTGACTTGAGGAACGTTGATTTGTTACTTGTTTTATTCAGTTGTTGAGACCTTTTTCATTAAGGTTTTCTTGTTCGAATATTGATTCCTTTACTATTAATTTGATTATTGTTATCATGATGATTGTTGGCTAAGTTTCTTATGCGATTCTAGGGTGATTGGCTGAAATTTGTGGGAAAGACGATGATAGAATGATCTTAATCCCAGCAGGACCCTGAAAGCTCGAGCCTTTACCTTAACCGTAGAACACCTCGCTCAATCGTTGAACATCTCGGCCGGGGTGGAATCTGACTGAACGAGGTGAACCTTTCCCTGAACCCTATCTGAGTTAAGAGTTTAAGTTTGTCAAATCCTATCCTTATTACAGCTATCCTAGTTCAACGCAAACCTAGGATGAGACTTACCCGGTGATTCCTTTGTTTGTTTACCCAAGATCTTGAGTGTAGGTAATAAAGGTTTATCCTTTATTGGGGTTTGAGTGTGTTGGTTTGAGGTTATAGTTCCTTTCCTTAGTACCTTGAGACTTACCCGGTAATAGGAACTTCGGTTTGGGATAGTGAGTAGTGAGACTTACCCGGTAATCTATTCCCACCTTAGAAACACCTTCCCTTTGCAAACCTCAGCTTTGTCCGCATTATCCTTTGAGATCTTGAGTCGGAACCACAACTAGATGCTTTAATCCCTAGAATCCGCATTTCCTTTATTTGACTTCATATCATCTTTGATTGCTTTAGTTCGTAGTTATTAGCAATATTTGACAACCTGATTCCGTGTTTTGTTTCACCATAGTCCCTGTGATCGACCTCCGGAATTCTTGCTTTTATTACAATTGATCCATACATTGCGGGTTCGCATATTGTTCAAGCATACTTCTTGGGTTATAAATTTTAAAGCCTGCACACACCTTTTGGAGCGAACAAGAGGTTCCAAAAGGATTTTGATCGTATTTGTGGTTGCACCGTCAATGCTCCATGGTATGTTGACATTAGTGATTTTGATTGTCTGCATGTGGTTGATGATTTGTAGAAGATGGTCTCAATGGTTGGGTTGGATACCTTTATGACCATTTTTGCGCCAGCTTATCTGGAGCCGATGTTCGAGTTTTTGAGTTCCGTCACTCATGTGCCGGAAAAGAAGGGAATCAAGTTCAAGCTGCTCAACAAGAATTATGATCTCCCCATGGATCAGTTTGGGGAGATTTTTGGATTCCATCCTTCCACCGTACAGATTTTCCATCGCGCCTACATGCTCGGGATATTGGGAGAGGATTGCCCATATTACCACCCACCGAGACAGATGGCATCCTGGGGACTCTAGAGAGTACATCATCTACCAACTCACCTTCCGTATGACTCATAGGATTTTCAGCGAGATGCTTCTAGCGCGTATTGAGACGCCCCAGAAGGTCCGCCAAGGTGACTTATTTGCTATGTTTTGCATGGTTACAGGTGGCATTCCGGACTTTGCTACCATGTTGGCTGAGGAGCTTCACAAGGTGAAGGGGAAGGCTAAGGGTGATATCTACTTTGGAGGTTTAGTGAATCACATCGCCACTGAGATGGGTTTGGATTTGTCGGCATGTACTTTGGTTGCGGTGGCAAAGCCGCTTGGATTGCAGGAGTTCATCACGCGTAGAGTTCTCGTTCTTCGAGGTCTTGGCCCACCTTATGTGGTCATGCCTTGGGAAACGAAGTTTCCTAGAGGCATTCCGTGGTCGCCATTGTTCACTACATTCAACCATCAGAACTGGTCGGTTGTCTGGTATCCTATCATGTAGGAGGCGGCTATAGATGTAGAGTTAGGATCTGATCATGATGATGACGGAGCTGGTGGAGCTGCAACTATGGATACCGGTACAGATACCGCCAACCCTAGTATTCCCACCGTCAACCTCGATAATGAGGCTACTGAGGACGATAGGGAGAGACCAGCTGCTCCTGTTGAGATTCCCCGGCCATCCCAGCAGCGATCTCGCCGCCGTCGTGATCTTGAGGCACACCGGAGGATTGATGATCTTACGGAGCAGAAGATGGATTCTTTTCAGGCTTTGCGTACTGACATGACCCAGCGCTTTGGTGCTCAGACTTGTTCTATTCAGACTTGGACACTGGGGATACCAGAGAGTCAACGCTACTAGCGTCAGATGGCGATGTTGCAGTTCGAGCAACAGATGGGATATCCATTCGATCCAACTCAGTATCCATACATTCCACCGCCAGCTGAGGATTGAGCATATTTCGGATCTTGTTCTTATTTCTATTGTTGTTTTGCTTTTCATTTGGTGAGTACCTTGTTCTGACTTATATTTCACCCATTGGGACAATGTTTCTCAAGTCTGGGGTATTTGGTATTTGACTTGTTGGATCTGTAATCTGTAATAACTTTGCTACTTGACTTTGCTTATGATCTTATTTGGCTATATGCACTTATATGTCTATTCACATGCATTGCATACGGATTTTTGACTGAGAATAACGTCATAACTAGTTTTAAAAAAATTTATCCTCGACCAAGACATTTTGGCTAAACGAGATTGAGACAATTGAGATTCATCTCGGTCCATCATCTCGGGTGTTGCCAAATCACCTCAACCGAAATAATTTTAAAAATGAAGAAATTTTTGAAACGTTTTGTGCTTCTACTCCAGAGATGACCTCGATGATGATATTTGCTTGCAGATTAGCTTTGAAATCTTTATATATTCAAAAGGTTTTATGATATGTTTAAGTCGCTAAATGTTTTGTTTGAAATTCTAGCATGTTTAGTATTTTATTTTATCAAAATCATGTTGAATTTGAAGGTTGATACCACTCTATAAGTTCTCTCACATTCTTCATGGGATGATTAAGGCACTTCGCTTCTCTTCTTCTTCTTCTTGATCATGCTTTAGCCCTTCATATATATATTTGCCTCCCTTTATCTATCCGGGAATATGGATGCAGTTGATGTAAAGCATGTGAAGTGAAGTTGAGACGTGGTTGAAAGTGTTAGAAAAAATAGATTTGGGGGCGTTGATCTTGATGATGAGTGACTCGGCACCATTCACATAGCCGGGTGTTTGTGTCTTGTCAAAGTCGGATTGATCGATAGTCCTAACGGGTCATGGTATGTGCATCAAGGGTTTGAGGCATCTCGAGAAATTGAGAATTGTTGATCTCCTAGGCTTTGGTTATTATGCACTTCTGTCCATGTTCTCAAAAAGTAAAGTAAAAAAACAAAAGAAAGAATAAGCAAAGCTTGTTGGTGGAAGATGTTTGTGATTCAAAGAAGTGAAGTAAAGATCCTATTCCCGGATTTCAGCACCACATTGCCCTATATATATCCCACCCTAACACATTTCTTGACCTCTTTTTGAAAGCCCTTGGGACCTTGAGTATGTTGATTGACTTCGTGGTTTAAATTGGATTATACACGGTTGATTTCGATAAATATGATTTACCATGCATTCTATGATTTTATGCAAACGATGATCAACTTTCTTATATTCATAATATGTTTTGACCATGTGTTGAATTTATTTGCTATGAATCATTCTCTTAGGGTGATCTACGAGTGGAAGCACACCACCAAAAGTTTGAAATGTTTTTCATTGATCTTTATGATGACTTATAATTCATTCTATCTTGTATCTAAGATTTGAATCTTGCTTGGGGACAAACAAGGGACAAGTATGGGGTATTCTGATAGCATGCATTATAGTCTATATTTTGCGATAGGTTTGGACGTTTTATCATCATAAATCTGCATGCATGACTATATATTCTTGATGATTATGTCGTTTTGTGTACCTTTGCAAGAATCGAGGTCTACACCTAGTTTTGTTGTAATTGTAGGGAAAATGGCACGTTTTGGATCGATATGGAGCTAAAGGATCTAAGGAGTCATGGGAGTTGCATTATGGAGCATCGAGGAGCTACAAGGAAGGCATAAGAACTCTAGAATTTGGACGGAAACGAGATATTTGACCAGTTTTGGAGATTTGCACGTAACAACTAGATCATCTTGGTTGACTACGTGAACACCTCGACCGAGATGGCTTACTAGGCCTAGATCGAGACGGCCGGCTCATAGCTCATGAGATCTTTTATTTATGGCATGTGATTTTCCTATAAGATTGAAGATATTTTCTTGATGGAAGTATGCTCGAATAGCTGATTATCTTTGGAGATTGAAGATATTCCAAGGAAATTGAAGGAAGATTGTTTGGAAGTGAAAGTTGAAGGCTTTGAAGGAAGTTGTAAGGTTTTCTTAGGGAACCTTGATTGTTGTATTTTGATTCATTGAGGAACATTGTTGTTGCTTGTTTGGATAGTTTGATTGATTGATTATTGAGACCTTTTTGTTAAGGTTTTCTTGTTTATTTATTTCTTATTTAATTATATATTTGATTGTTATTATGATGATTGTTGGCTAAATTCTTTTGCGATTCTACGGTGATTGGCTGAAGGTTGTGGTAAAGACGATGAAAGAGTGAATCTTCACCTTAGTGGACCCTGAATGCTCAAGCCAAAACCTAACTACACCTCACCTCGGTCAGTTCGTGGAGCATCTCGACCAAGATCGATAAGAACTGAGCGATACGTGTGACCTGATCCGACCAATCCTTAGTTTAGGTTTTTAGTTTGCCAAATTCTATCATTGTTGCACCTTTCTTGGTTCATACGCAAGCCTAGGATGAGACTTACCCGGTGATTCCTTTGTTTGTATACCTATGATGATGAGTGTTAGGTAATAAAGGTTTGTCCTTTATTAGGGTTTGAGTGTGCCTTCATCCTACCTTTGTGAGTTAGCATGAGACTTACCCGGTAAAGGTTAGTTCTAATCCCTTAGGTGGTGTGTTGGTTTTAGATTATAGTTCATTTCCTTAGTTCCTTGAGACTTACCCGGTGATTGGATCTTTGGTTTGGGATAGTGAGTAGTGAGACTTACCCAGTGTTCTATTCCCACCTTAGAAATACCTTCCCTTTCAAACCTCAGCTTTGTCCACATTATCCTTAGAAATCTTGAGTCGGAACCAAAACTGGATGCTTTGACCTCAAGAATCTGTATTCCTTTATTTGATTTATACATCATCTTTATTTTGCTGATTTGCTCTTGTTTGACAACCTGATATTTACCACTCTTGATTTCACCATAGTCCTTGTGTTCGACCATGGAGTCTTTGTCATACTGCGATTGATTCGTACATTGCGGGTTCGCATTTTGTTCAGGCTTTTATTTTAGGTTATAAAT
Organism: Fagopyrum esculentum; assembly: GCA_033239045.1. NCBI lineage: Eukaryota > Viridiplantae > Streptophyta > Magnoliopsida > Caryophyllales > Polygonaceae > Fagopyrum > Fagopyrum esculentum. The sequence goes on from BSUD01000007.1 coordinate 60,143,272, forward strand.
TTAAAGCTATTTTGTTCATATTACACACACGTCTGAGAGCGAACAAATAGTAAAGCAAGAAGCTTCCAAGTTAGACAATCGTACCCTGGATTGGTCTTGACCAATTCCCCGGTAACGGCGCCAAAAACTTGTTCGCTGCAAAGGTGTGTGTAGAAAAAGCTTTAAATTTATATTCCGAATAATAAACCTAACGATAAGCGAACCCACAGTGTACTGATCAATTGTAGTAAGGTCTTATATTCCATAATCGATCTCAGGGAATCGGTGATAATAATCACAGTAAAGCAATCTAACTTCAAAAGCATGCAATAATATTGATCAAAAGCAAAAGACAAGATGTATAGCAAGATGGGGAAATGCAGATTCTAAAGATCATAGTATCCAGTTGTTGTTTCGACTCAAGATCTCTAAAGGTAACGTGGACAAAGCCGAGGTTTGTTGAGGGAAGGTGTTTCTACGATGGGATAGATCACCGGGTAAGTCTCAAAGAACTAAGGAAAGGTAAAAGCGTTCAAACCAACATCACTCACCTAAGGGTACAGAACTAACCATCACCGTGTAAGTCTCAGGTTAACTCTCAAAGGTAGGACGAATGCACACTCAAACCCTAATAAAGGATAAACCTTTATTACCTAACACTCATCATCATTTGTATACAAGCAAAGGAATCACCGGTAAGTCTCATCCTAGGCTTGCGTATAAACGAGGAAAGGTGCAACAAGGATAGGATTTGGCAAACTATAACCTAAACTTGAGATAAGCACTGCAGTGGGCGACCTTGTTCTGTTCTATATCGATCTTGGTCGAGGTGCTCAACGAGCAGCCCGAGATGGGTTTCGGTTTAGGGTTAACTCAAGCTTTCAGGATCCACTCAGATAAAGGTTCATCGTCTACACCACAACCTTCAACTAATCACCCTAGAATCACAGGGGTGTTTAGCCAAGAATCATCATAATTAAAGCAATATCAAATATATCAGAATATCGAGAAAAGAGAATAAAGCAAGCAACAAAGATGTCTCCATTATCAAAGCAAACAAACCAACAAAAGTATCAATAATGTGTTCCAAAAGGTATGATAACAACTCACTAGCAATCCCCAATGAAATACTCACAATCCAAGGTTCCTTGAACCCTAAGCAATCCTTCCTTCAAATCTTCTTCCCTTCAATCCTTCCAATTAGCCATCTAGAGAATTCCTTGACATCTCAGCGTCCTTAACTCCATGTTCACCTTCCATTCTTATAGAGGAATTTTAGGTCAAAATTGTATCTTATTTCCTTGGGTTTTGAGCCGTCGACCTCGATCCAGGCCTAGTGGGCCATCTCGGTCGAGATGCATCACTGTGTTCATCCGAGATCAATAGTGATCTACGTGCATGTCATTGTATCTTCATCAGGATCTTTCTTTCTTCCTTCCAATATGGTTCTTGGCCTTCTTCTTGTCCTTCCTAATGCTCCTAAATGTAGCTTCATAGCTTCCTTAACTCCTTATGCTCCATTTCCACCCAAAACGTGTTATATTCCCTACAATTACGATAAAACGTGGTGTAAACCTCGATTCTTGCAAAGTAACTGAAAAATTACTTAAACACTATAAATACATGTACATGCATGCGGAATTATGATGAGAAAACGGCAAAACCATATCCGAAATATAAACAATAATTCATGATATCAGTCTTCTCAAAACTTCATCCACCAGATCAAAGCCCTCCTCCACGTCTTAAACTTGCTAGGAACACATGCAACCAAAGAAGGCCATCAAAGAACCTTCTTCCAAAGCTCCATCCACAACAATGGAGGAAGGAGAAGAATAGAGAAGGGAAAGGGACCAAGAAGAAGAAGAAATGGAGAAGAGATTACCTTCACAACTACAGATCTCTTCCCTTTGCTGGATAGCTCACAAGCAAGAACCAAGGTAGAAGGGAGATAAGAGAGGAAGCAAGGAGGGGAAGAGAAGTTAATGACGTGAAAGAGTGGAGAAAGGAAGCGAGAAAGACTTCTCTTCCCCTTTTGGGAAAAACAAAGGGTCAGCAGCCCACAAGAATCTTCCAAGGAAAAGGAACGAGAGGTCTAAAAGCGGAATGAGGGAAAACGAAGGGTCGGAACGGAATCGAGATAAAATCCCTTCCCCCAGCACATCATGTCTGCGGAAAGACTGAGTTGCGCCTGTGTTAAGGCCACTAAACTAAACCCTAACCGGAATTGAAATTTCGGGCGTTACAAATTGTAATCGAGATTATTAGTGGAACATTGTAAGCATTCGAATTTTCTAAGTAAAAAGGATAAATAGTAGGGAAGAAAGAACGTTGCACATAACCAATCTGTAGGAGACATAGAACAAGGGCTGACAAACTAGGCAATCCACGAAGGAACTTAAGTATCATGTGAAGCACATACTTGTGCATACCCAAGGGAAGAAAGAACGTTGCACATAACCAATACTGCATTTGGCCATTTGCCTGTAATTGAGCATATTAATTTACCAATAAAAAGAACAAAGCTTAAGGTGTTCATAAGAAGAGGATTTCTTAGAGGTTCAACAATATTTTCTTTGATACAACTTTCCATGATTTAGAGCAGGAAAATTAAACCCTCAAAAGGTATATACAAAAATGCATCATTTCAAGATAAAGCTTCAACATAACATGACACACCAGTCTTCACTTCCCAAAGCTAGCTGCCTATCCTAGTTCAAATTTCATAGCAGCCATCCCCCGTCCGATCATTCAATCACTCCTGCAATATTACCAAGGCAAATGTCAGTTCACCATATTCTCTATCCTCAATCGATCCATACCAATTTGAGGTTTGGTTTTCGGTTCAGGCATGCATCTACCAGCATAACTTACCAATTTCAGGTTTTGTTTTACTTGGGATAGAGAGTATCGTAATGTCCCGGACGGTACAGCAAGGTAATGAAGGGCTTGATCACCTCGGACCCACCAGCAGGAACAAAATCATGATGGTTAACACTTACATCATCATTATTGCTACATGAACTGCGATCCAGGTATACTACACGAATTGGAACACCGAGTGCATCTGAAAGAGCAGTAATGTGGACGTGATCACTTTCTTCACCCATAGGTTCCACCGATGACTTGCAAAACTACAGAGTCGAAGTGATGATGAGAATGGCATGCCTTAATAAAAAAAAGTAGACTGGCCTAAATCACAATCATATTGATAGGCTGAAAGTCCAAACATATCTATTTACTTTCAGATTTCCATCTTGATTCTTCATCAGACAGGATGCAGAAAAAGTTAGTTTTTTAAGCAACCGGCTATTTTATTTTTGACAACAAAGAACAAGTACCACTCTTGTATCCGTTGTATAAAAAGAAGGAAAAAATATCTCTTCAAGTGGAAGTGTTGTAAGATGGCAAGTGAAGAGCTTTAAACTTACAGGATCACATATAACACAGACTCGCAAAGAGAATACAAATCTCAAATTTATGTCTACAGCATTTCTAACCATGTTCAAATACGGGTATTTGAGGAGCTTCATCACCTGAACGACACCTGTATTATGGTACTGCAACTATTTACTACTTTTTTGGGGACCTAGGTTGCTTGATAGTTTTGTTTGGAATCTGAAGTGCAAATCATTTCCTCCCAAAGGTCCAAAGGATCATAACCCTCAACCTTTGCAACAAATGAATGCCCACAACAGTATGAGATATAATCCTTCAGGCCCCAAAAATATGAATCCATCAGGTTCACATACTAACTCCAAAAGAGAGGAATCCTTCCTGCCTAGGAGTTACTCCGTGACTTGCCTAGCAATTACTGTAGCTGATTCCCAATCAATATTAATTCTTAAGGATCAGTAGGAGTTAGTTTCCACATAACACTGGGAAATTAAGTAACCCATTATCATTTTGGGAATATCGATCAACTGATATAATTTGAATTCATTTTATGCTAGTTGGCAGGAGATACCTGATCCACCGTAGCATTTGTCAATCCCAAAATAAATGGTTCAAAGAATTCTGAACGTTTCCGTATCTCCCCCGAAGTTACAAATCTAAAGAACATCACAACTGTACAAGAAACTATATTAATATACAGACAGGGTGATGACAGCATAAAAATAACAAAGAGCATATCACACTAACCATAGTCGGATACAGATGGATCTCTACTTCTTTGGACAAGCTCCTCAAGACTGAAATAATTAGTCAGAGAAGGAAGTTGTAAAGAATGAAGAATCTTGAGATAAAACGAAGGTCAGGATGATATAAAAATAAAAGGATAGTAAAGGATCATATAAGATTAGCACCTAACAGAAGCATCCTGTCTTCGAATTACACTATCCAGTTGCTCCAAGAATAACTGAATTTAGAGAAGCTCTAGTATTGTATTAGAGTGTCACACAAAAGAAAATGAATGAATACTGTTTATAAATTCAATCAAGTATATAGTTTAAGGAGAACAACCCGAACCGGTGAACCAGCAATCAAAGTTATGTCTGTTAATCCCCAACCAACCATGGATGCACATATCAAAGAGTAATGTTATGCACATGTCAAGGAGTAATTTGTGAGATTCGTGGACAAAAAGTGCACATATGGCTCTACCTCTCAACCTTACACGTATTTGGTTAAGAATAGTAGTTTGTCTCAAAGGTTACACAATAAACTTCATGACACATGATTGGGGAAAACTCCCACAAAATTGTTCCAATTCCTATGGAAAATATTCAAAGCGTGAGTTAGAAAGATTAAAGGTGACAAGTCAGGTAAGCAGAGATAAAAATGTCATTCCAGTTTGATGCTACGAGTCTATTAGGTGACACTGGATATAAGAAAAACATACTTACAGAAAAGAAGTCTTCAAAGGTGAATTCTGCATAGCCCAAATCCAGAAGAGTTTTCTTGCACTTCTCTACATTAGCAGTGACACGGTCAACCTCAGATTTGTCTTGTGTTTCCAGAAGATGTTCCTGTTTCAGGAATTTTGGTATCACTTATATCAGAGAAAAATCAAAATACCTGACATCCATTTAAAGATGGAAGGACATAAAGCATAACAACAATAAACAACAATCATATAAACAGATGAAAAATACCAAATATGAGAACATGAAGCTTCGAAAGAAACAGTTTCCATCTCCCCGTGTTCGCCTAATACTAGAGTACTCCTTGTTGAGAACCTGCAAAAGTCTAGGAAAGATATGGCAAAAACATACACCAGGAATAGAGAAACCCTCAATGAAACAAGGCTGAACCCGAACCTGAATCTTCTGAAGCAATATAGGACTGCCTGATTCATATTCAGAAGCTAAAGTAGAGAGAGGTTCCTGCGTAAAGCAGATAAATAAATACAGTCAAGCGTAATTTAGAACCAATTACTCAGTAAACGCATTTTAGATGCAAGTTCCTATATTATGCTGCAGAGACAAGCAGATCCAAAGGATGGATTTCAGGTGATGACATTTATGACTATAAAAGAAGCTTTAACAAATAAGCCATTTGTGCACAAGTATGGAAATATTCCCTTCCCGAAATACCAGTTCCCTGTTTTTTCATGGCTTTGATTCACCACCACCTACCTCAGTTTTAACTAGTATGGATGACGGGGGTGTGCCTATTGGCCTAACTGTTGCGAGTATATAGGATGTCAAATGCAGTCATGGATGCAAGTTTTTAGATTCTGATATACAGATGCGTGAAAAAATTCTAAATATAGCTTTCCAATTAACAACTAGAGGAACATTGCATGCTCAAATTTGTGAAATTTGATTGAGTAGGTAGGTTACAGGACATATCCGATCAAACTAAAAATAATCCTGGACCTACCTCACCATTACAGCTTTAATTTAAGCTAGTAATTGAATAATACAGCTCCATTACCCTGAGAAAATAGCGTTCTGAAGTTTACAACTCAAATATTAGCCTTCGCAGATGGCCAATCCCTAGGGTGTCTACATGCAAATGAGAAATCCACAACTTGTCACTGGATTCCACTGCTAAATCACAAGCTGTGACATACAACGTTCCAACACAAGAAGAAAGCCAAGAAATCAAGGACAAAACAAGAAGAGAGAAGAAGATGAAGTCTGTGCAGAGGCCACATCCTGAACCAACTCTGAGACAGACTACACAATTTGTTCACTGCCATAAAATCACACAAGCAGGAAGATATGGGCTACGTTTCACTAACCAGATACAACAATGAAAAACAAGGGGCAGATAAGTTTCTCATTGAGAAGGAAAGTTTGAATTTTCTATGAAAACTGATATACCCGTGATGAATCAAGATAACTATCTATAGAGTATAATTAACAGACTTCAAATTTTGAAAATAGATACTTCTGAACCATTAAAAGTAGGAGTCATAATTGCAAAACTATCTTTCTCTTGGAATAACTATACAAAGAAACTTTTGCATACCACTAAGGCACTGAGGCACTATCCTCGTAACAAATTCATAAACATATAAGGATACATGAAAAAAAAACAGGAAGCAATACAATAAACAAAGAAGTTCCTGAAATTGTTGCAATGGTTCTAACTTACAGATTGACATGGTCAATTAATTGAACATAGCTACCACAGTGATCACCGAGGACCGGTGGTATAATTCCAAGAAGGATGATGGTGTCCTAATGGGCAACAGTAATGTGCCTAAGGTTATGGGAATGGGAGACATTCACATTCAGTTCAGTTATGGAAAAAGATTAAAGTAATCAAATGTTCTTTATGTTCCTGAGATTAGAAAAAATCTCATTTCCGCAAGTATTCTATGTAAGGCAGGTATAAAGATTGTATTAGAATCATATGAACTGATTTTAACTAAGGGTGGAATGTTCATGGTAGTCTTAGAACACTTAAGTTTGTCTACAAATGGTATGATCGGTGAGATTTTAATTCTACAAATAAAGTTTGTAAATTTGTGTTCAACTAAGAATGTCAAAAATCACTTTTTCCTTGCAATAGAGAAAACTAATGATATATTAGATCTTGTTCATTTTGATATTTGTGAGTAAAATAGTGAACTGACAAGAGGAGGAAATAGGTATTTTATTACTTCTATGAATCTAGATACAATCGTGTCTATTTAGTGAAGGAAAAGGACGAGGCACTTGAGAAATTTAAAATTTACAAGTCTCTAGTAGAAAATCAAAGTAGAAGAAATTCAGGATTCTAAGTTACAGGAGTTGTGAATACTTTTCGGCTGAATTCAATGAATTTTGTGAAATTAATGGGATTATTCACTAAAGAACCGTTTCTTACACCCGCGTCAAAATTCTGGTTTATGCAATGATGTTCAATGCAAAAGTACCTTCAAATTTGTGGGGAGAAGCTTTACTTACAGGATGTCATTTACACCACAGTATACCCTCAAGGAGAAATAAGGTGCAAAATATGAAGCATGGAATAGTAGACAACAAAACTTAAGTTATTTAAAAGTATGGGGCTGCATCGCCTACTGCAGGATTTCAGATCCTAACAGCCCTAACTTGGGTTTTAAAGCATTGAAAAATATTTTTCTGGTTTATACAAAAAAACTCTAAAGCTTATAGGTTTCTGGATGTAAAACAAACTTGATAATTGAATCTAGGATGTTGAATTTGTTGAGACATAATTCAGAGGATAGAACTTGTGACAATGCTGAAAATACCACAAGGTAGAATCCATCGACTTTTTTTTTGTTTGAGAAAGAACCAGTAGTAAAATGAGGAATCAAAGGGTTAGAATACAACAATTTGATTCTGACTGATTTTTTTCATTATCAATTGTCTTTCAAGTATTTCAAGTAGACTAAGTAGATGGAGATCCTAGGAAGGTAAGTCATCACAAGATGTAGCGTTTTGGAAAGAAGTTATGAATGGTGATATGGATTCGATTATATCCAATAATACATGAATTCTTCTAGACTTGCTTTAGGGATCAAAACAATATCTATCAAATAAGTATTTAGGAGAAAGTGCAACACAAATGACACTATACAAACCTTCAAGGCCATATTAGTTGTCAAGGGATATAGGCAAAAGGAGGTATCGATTACTGCGATAAAACGGCTTTCTGAAATGGGCAATTGGTTGAAGAGTTGTACATGGAAGAACCAGAAGAATTTATAATTACTGGAAATAAAAGAAAGTGCGTAAACTAGTAAATCCTTGTATGGATTAAAACAAGCTCCAAAACAGTGGCATGAGAAATTTGATTGTACCTATCTTGTCTTATGGTTTTAAACACAATGGAGCAGATAAATCATAGATGTGTTCATGCCAAGTTTGAAGATTACAACGTAATAATGTATTTACTTTTGATGGCATGTTAATATTGAGCATAGCATGGAGAAGGTAAATGACACTAACGATTATTTGAAGTCACAATTCAATATATAAAAACTTGGAGAAAGTAGACAATGTTCTAGGTATTAAAAAACTCATAAATAGTGGGGAATTTATCTTAACTCGGTCTCATTATATTCACAAGATGTTACAAAAGTTTAGGCATCTTCTTATTAAAGAAGTTAGAGCTCCATACGATCCCTAGTGTAAGTTGTTTAAAAACGAAGTTAAATCAAATTGCCAAACTGATTATGCAAGTGAAATTGGGATCCTAATGTATGCAATGCATTTTACAAGACCCGACATTGCATTTGCAGTTTGCAAGTTGTTAGGTATACTAGCAATCCTAGAATTAAATATTGGAAGCGAATTATTCGAGTTCTAGGTTAGTTAAAGAGGAAAATAGATCTAAAATTGTCCTACAGTGACTTTCTTGTAGTTTTGGGAGGTATTACCGATGCTAGTTGGATATCTAGTGCAAATGATAATAAGTCAATTAGTGGATGGGTTTTATTTCATGGGCTTCAAAGAAGCAAACATGCATAACTCATTCCACGATGGAAGCCGAGTAAAAGAAGATGAATGGATGAGAAATAATCTATTGGATATAAAGTTGTGGCCACAACTTATGTCAGCTATTTTTGTATTTTGTGATAGTGTTGCTACAATGTCTAGAGCGTGTGATAAAAATTTACATTGAAAAATCTAGCCATATAAGCTTAAGACATGCTTAAGTTAGACAATTAATTAAAAAAGGTTTATCACCATTATTTATGTCATATCGTGTGAGAATACCTCCACAGCTATGATCTTTCTCAGGATGGATTAGAATAGTTAAATAACTTCCTAACTGTTCTTGAGCGAATTAATAACTGAGATCAGAATTAACTGCACACAGATTCAGAAAATTCTCTAGAGAATTGTTTATTCACAAACAAAAAGTATAAGAAAGAAATCAGATTTGTTGTTTGATTTCTTTAGGACTTTGTAGTATCAGAGGAGGATCTGAATTTGTAGGAAACAACTTCTAGACCCTAATTTCGAACAGAAGTTAGGTTTCCTAGTAGGCTCAGGAATCAGCGAAGGTTCTTGTAATAGATCCGTGTAGAGTATCCTTGCCCAAAAGCTAAGTACTGGCAAAGGTACATATTACAAAGGCCGGCACGTAGATGAACTAGTCTAACTTTGACGAAGTTAATTTGGATAAAATCTTGAATTCAACAAATGGCGTTGGGGCTACAATAACTAGATCTATCACAATCAGTAGGAAAGACAAATTTGTATTTGGATCTGGTTGATGATATAGCAAAAAGGTAGAAAGAGGATGAACGAAACAGAAATAAAACCTTGTCGCCAATGAAAGGAATCTTATCGGCCTCGTGAGCGAGGATAGCAGATTGCTGTTGTAGGATATCATCATCCTTATATTTCTCCCAACCAGCCTCCTCGCAAAGTGGAGTTACAAGAGAAAGGACAGCAGCAGATTCATCTCCCTCCTGATTCTCCATCGTTGCTTTTTCCTTTCTTTGTGAATTGAAGATTGCTCTTTTTTGTTTTGTCGAATTAGGGCTTCTTTCTGAGGGACTCTTGATCTTACAACCTTCAACGGCTTTCCCTCGGCGGTGATGCAATTCAGTACTGATTTTCTTTGTGTTTTGTCGGGTCAAGTGTGCGCAGCTGATTTTCCATATCAAATTCAGATAAAGGATTTAGAAGTGAGATAAAAAAAATTAAAATTAAAAAGTATTTTATTGATAAATTTTAAGAAATTTCAAATTCAAGGTTTCATTTTTTCGGACGGTGGTCTCGAAATTTTATTTTTTCGATTGGTGTTCTCGAAATATCAATTTTGATCGTTTCATGTCCATTTTTTAACTAAATAAACCAATTTGGTATGAGTGGTCCGTCATGCTGAAGCATCCTACAGTAAGTAAATGAAGCAATCTGATTTGGAGAAGCGGTCCGATTCATGAGATAGATGCATTGTACCTAGTTTCTTTAGGGAAGCTTGAGTCAGGTTAGATTTTATTCTCTTTCATCACTAATTTAGTATTTCTTATGCATGGCTCAAATTTAAGTCTTATCTATATACATCTCCGGACGTAATAGCTTCAGAAGAAAGTAAATAGAGGTTGATCAACGACTCTAACTAGTATGAGATTGTTGTTGTGAGCTAAGTCATACATTGTCCGATTGCCGTCATCCAATTGTAGGTTGGCTTATCAACTATTTGTGCTAGAAAAATTCCAAATTGGAAAAGTGGTCCAATTCATGAGATTGAATGTTTTTTAATATATACATGGTGAGTTTGTAGAAATGTAAGGCTGGAAATGAATTATGGTGTCGTAGAAATAATTTTTCTCATATGTATATGTTGTGTTTGTATTATTTAAACATGAATACTACAACAACTATATTTGTGAAACCTTTATGTAATGTCCTTCCGGCCATCAGATTTAGCATGACTTAGTATCTTCAGGTCGTAAGTAAACTGTAACACCCCGATTCCGCGGGACTCGGGATGTCACATTGGGCTAGGATCTCACAATGGATCCTGACCCTAGCCTGACAACAAGTTCACTGGACCTTACAACATGGCACTGACAGATATAAAAACAAATACATAAAACCGTATAAACTGTACAACCCAAAGTAAACAACAACATAGCCGAGTATATAAAACGACAACCTCACACAGGAGGTACAAAAGAACATCCTCACGAAGGAGGGGAACACAACAAACCCAATCCAACCACCTAATGTACGAGAGTCCTCGGCCTGTCACCCTGTCAGATCACCCAGTAGCGCCTAACCTGTAAACATCTACACACGGTATGAAACCGTTAGCTAACCATACATATATGAGGTAATACATAAGCACAAACACAATCATGAAAGATAAACACCTCAGCATGCTATCACACATTTACCCATTTATTATCTTTATATAATAATCATTCACTCAAAAACCGTATATATATAGATAGATGAAAGTATGTGACACGAGGACCGATACATCCCCGCCTCTGAGTACAATGTCCAGCTGTACGAGTATCGGTCACACAATCCGTGTACCCTATGGGAGTGGATTGCGCCCTTCCTGTAAACCAGTCTGGCCTGACATCAGAGAACCTCCCAGACTCCACGGCGGGATGAAAGGGAAAGGTTATCACAACCACGCAGTGGGGCAGTCAATAGACCATAGGTCGATAAAAACGACAACTCATGCTATCATAGCAAACATATAAAGCACACACCACTCATGCAAACCCCTAATATAGGGATGGTAGCTAAGTAAGTCCTACGGACTTACCTCAACCTCGTACAAACTCAACCACGATCACCTCTACACTGGAGGGACAACACGGCCTATAAACAAGGCATAAAGAGATATATCAACCTCTATTCATCAAAGGGGTCACACCTAGACCCAAAGGGATCCATAAGGATCATACTCAATCTATGAGCCTCACAACCAACTAAACCTCAATATCTCAGCATAACTCACAATTCCTCAAATCTCAAGGTATTATCTAATCAACATTCCTGAATCTCAATTCTAATCCCAATTTAATTAATTAACCTTTAATTAATTAATTAGATTTCGCCAGAATAACGTTTTGCCCGCAGGCAATTTCTAAACCCCCTGTCATCAGATTTCATCCAACAAGAACCCATAATCACCAGAATAATATAACGACCATAATGGAATTTCTAATTGTCCTATTTGACAAGCCTAAAGTCAATTTAGGCCAAATCGCAGTACGGAAAACGAATAAATTCATAACTTATTCGTTACTAACCCGATTGACGATCTGAAAGAAGATTCGGAAACGCAGCGACGCAGGCTACGCATGGACAACATCAAATTCACCGGAATCTGAGCGACGGAACCGTCCTGGTGACATATATGCTCGACCAGCCCTCTATATACTCGGAAATGCAGAAACTCGGTACCGATATGAAGAGAATGAAGAGAGGAATCCAGAAACTCAAACAGAATTGAAATCGGATTAGAAACGGAGAGTAGATCTGAGTTTGAAGGTTGAGAGAAATCAGAGCTTTTACGAGAAAACGTGAAAGGAAATGAATTAATAAAGGATTTTCCGCTATTTATAGTGAAGACGATAATTATCCTTTAGTAAAGTCGATAATTATCCTTTAACCGATCCAAAGGCGGGTCGAACCTCTTTCTCCAAACTTCTCGAGATTGGAACATTAAATCTGGAATATTGTAGGGATAATTATTACACAACTGCCTCGGAAAACGTGTATTCCTAAGCCGTCTTTCTTAGCCGTTAAGAAACGAAATAGCGACTCTTTTGGCCGTTTTGCCTCTCCATGTTATTTCATATCTAGGACATATCCGATGTCCTGATCATTTATCCCAACTGCATTTTTATTAATTGGAGCTCCCAAATGCTCCAAATAACACCGGAGGGTAAAAATAATTACCCGGGAGAAAAAGTAAAAATTTCCCCAAACGTCCAAAATTACGCGAGGAACATAACGGTGGGACTCATACTCATCACTTGGGAAATCTTCGCAAGTTATATGTCAATTACTATCAACGATTAAGTTAATCAACATTAATTAGAATTCGGAAATCCTAGCTATTACATAAACTATATACATAGTCGTACACACAATAAGTATCTTGGTGTTTGGCTTATATAACTAACAAAAATATAACCAAGGACAAGTTTGGTTAAAAATTGGACACAAAATAGACTAAATCGAAACCTCAAGGGCACCAACCGGAAAAATGAAACATCGTTGTCACTAATTGGAAAAGATAAAACCTCGAGAGAACCAAAAGAAATTTTTCTAAAATTTATAAGTAGTGTTTTTACATATGTAAGGTGACATTAAATATATAAATTTTATTATATTAAAAATAATACGATTTGCATATGAGTTGAGAAAAATAATGCAAGTTTCAAATATAGGGTCGTTCAGTGAGGGCTTATTGTTGGGATTAAGATTAAATAAAAGTTATTTCGAGTATATATATATATATATATATAGGGTGTGGTTCCCATGAAAACACCCCTAACGTGTATACATGAGAACAATCGTACGCCGTTGGATGGTGAATATTAAGAGTTGAGATTTAGAGTAGATATCATAATTAATAATAACTACGAATAATAATAATTAGGAATCCAACAATAACTACGAATAATCCACTCAACCAACAATAACTACGAATAATACATTAAACGATATGACACCTTCGTAACAAAACTAATAATAATTACGAATCTGTTCTCATGATTACACGATAAGTCTGTTCTCATAGGATCTATACTCTATATATATATATGACTCTCATGTAAACAACTCTTAACATGTACAATGAGAACAAATTGTATCCGTTAAATCATTAAATAGATGGCTGAGATTAGGCGATATTAAAGGGGAAAAAATCGTGTTATTAATGGCAGAAATATTCGCCTGACCTGATTCTATATATTCGGCGGTATAGTTACATATATTCGGCGGTATAGTTACGTATATTCGGTGTTTACACGTTCACACGATAAGAGTTGTTTACATATGAGTCATGACCTATATATATATATATATATATATATATATATATATATATATATATATATATATATATATATATATATATATATATATATATATATATATATATATATATATAGGTAAATGTTCAGGTACGGTCCATATATTGCGGTACGGTCGTACGGCCGACCGTACGGGCAACACGTGTCCCGAAAAAAAAAAAGTTTTTTTTTTCTTCTTTTCTGAAACGATTTTTTTTTCCGGAAATGAATGAAAATTTGTTTGAACAACCATGTTATAATTTATGCACTATTCTCCTATAAACTTTGAACTATTCCCATATAATCCATGAACTATTACTTTTTAATATAATCCATGAACTATTACTTTTTAATATAATCCATGAACTATTCTATTATAATTCATGAACTATCCCATAATAAGTTTTGAACTATTACTTT